>CM042239.1:8344951-8735682 GCA_023566225.1 Romanogobio albipinnatus
GATTTGGATACTAGTAAAGCCAATGTTTAGTGTTCGTTCTTGCGACAGATATTTGGCTATAATCGTTCTAAAAATACAAAAGTAACAGTGCCATTCAGTAGCGATCTATAGACTATAGATCCGCAGTCTTTACTCTTGAGGACTGAACAGGTTCTGCTCGATCATCTTCACTAAAATTGTCTGGGTCTGATTCGGGCTCAAATTGGTATGGTTTTATTGACGCCATTGTACTACCCAAAGCACAGGCTAGTAGCCTGAGGCTACCGGTAAAGGTAAGGGGCGTGACGTTTCCGACAAACGTGCACTAGGCGTTTAGCGAATCACAGCACACTGGGCCAGCTAACCAATCTGAGCACATTGCGTATTTTTGAGGGACTGGCTTCATAGAATCCGGAAACCATCAGACCGTTTTTACAAGGAGGGACAGAGCAGTGTAGAATAAAGGTCAAATATATGAAAAATAATGCATTTTTTAAAAAACTAAGCATGAACACATGTTACAGTGCACCCCACAAACACAATCAAGCCTTCGAAAGAGTGTGCTTTACCACCCCTTTAAATATTTTAGTCATTATCTGTCATTTTTCATTGACTGTATGTAATTCACACATTTATGCCAAAATTTTGTCAACTCGTTACTGTTTAAGAATAATTATATTTAAGGCAGTTACCGCTTATTCATTCATCTATTTTTAATACTGCTCTCACGAAAATTAGCCATGGTTTCACTACAAATAAAACCAAACAAAAAACATTGTTATGTAGTTTAACCCTGGTATTTGTAGTAAAACTGTGGTAATACAAATGGTAGTCAATCCACAAACATTTTTAATCAGTTAATCAGTCAAATTCATTTAAAAATGTAAATTTGATTGACAGTAAGCTTGCTGCAATAGTTGGTGTTGCCGGTGTGCATGTGCAACACTGGTTACATCATTTGTCCACCACGGCACCGCCCCACCATCGTTTAGATTTTTTTTTTTTTTTTTTGTATAGGAATAAAATAATTTAGTTAAGTTAGAGAACAGACACTACAATTAAAAACTGAACGTGTGTGATCAATACAGCATGAGCCGAATGAGAGTCGCAGCACAAACACAGCAGGAGTCAGATTTCCTTCATCACAAAAGCTGACGAAGGAAGATTTGGTTTCAAAGCAAAATGTAAAAGTGCCTATTTAAGTGAATTTGTCATTGTACTGTTTTGTTGTTGTCTTTTTCATTAAGAATAATAGGCTAATATCAATATCACCCATCAAGCAACCCGCCCCCGAATTGGCACTAATTCTAAACCGAAAGTAAAATGCGCACGGCCGTACTGACATTCATTCACAGCCACACAGTGTGCACACAAACTATGTGTGTCTTTATATGTTTGTCTTTAATGTGTCCAGTAAATAAATTAATTTACCCCTTAAAGTGTGACAGTAAAATATAATATGAGTTTATATGATTAAATAAGATGTAACGTAGGCCTTATTTATTCATTTCTATTAAAGAAAAGTCATTTCTATATGTTAAATGCTCATTCATATTAACGTTATCCAAACACCTAACGTTACAAACTGTTTAAAATCTCCACAGCGAACTTGGCATTAGTGTAAATTATTCTTTGATTAGAGCTTTTATGTATTGTTTATCTACAGGCATGCTAAACATGGTTCTGTGTTTGATTTGGATACTATAGTAAAGCTAATGGTTAGTGTTCGTTCTTGCAACAGATATTTGGCAAATCGATCACTATAGATCCGCAGTCTTTACTCTTGAGGACTGAACATGTCTGCTCGATCATCTTCACTAAAATTGTCTGGGTCTGATTCGGGCTCAAATTGGTATGGTTTTATTGACGCTATTGTACCCGAAGCACAGGCTTAGCTTGAGGCTACCGGCGAAGGTAAGGGGCGTGACGTTCTGATAAACTCTAGGCGGTTAGCCAATCACAACACACTGGGCCAGCTAACCAATCAGAGCCCATTGCGTATTTTTGAGGGACTGGCTTCACAGAATCCGGAAACCATCAGACCGTTTTTACAAGGAGGGACAGAGCAGTGTAGAATAAAGGTAAAATATATGAAAAATAATGCAATTTTTTAAAAACGAAGCATGAACACATGTTACAGTGCAGCCCACACACACAATCAAGCCTTCGAAAGAGTGTGCTTTACCACCCCTTTAACAGAAGTTCCCTTTCAAAGCCTACAGCGAACGGCCGGCTTGGACTACATCCTGGTACTTCCTTCTTTAATTACGTCAGTATAGAACAGTAGAACAGACTAACCTCCGCCCACAAAGAATACGCGAAAAAGGGGGCGCGGTCTTGTTGCTGTCCCACGTGGAGAAGCGGACGGTCGCGTGGAGAAGAGGAAGTGTTGCGTTGAGTGTGTTTATCGCCATGTCATCGAGACGCTGTTATTTTCATCCAGGAGTCAAATCACCTTTGTTTGGCTTTCCCAGGGACGCTGTAGAGATTATTGAACGCATACATCTCTCCGTTAAGAGGCGTGACCTTTCCAACGTGCGCTAAGCTGCTGTCGAATCACAACACAGGAACCGCTGGCACGTGCGCTAAGCTGTGGTCGAATCACAACACGGGAACCGCTGGCACAATCAGAACTCGTTACGTATTTCTGAAGGAGGGACTTCATAGAACAGGACTTCATAGAACAAGGAACTCACCAGCCGTTTTTAGGACAGTGGAAACAGCGGTATACAGATAAGTACATTGTGTTAAAAATACTGTGTTTTTTTACACACGAAACATGAACACATGTTATATTGCACACTGTAAACACAATCAAAGCTTCAAAAAAACACGAAGAATGGGACCTTTAACATACAACGTTATATGTATGCGTGTATGAGACATAAGGGGAACACGATCGCATTTGCAGCAGATATATGCTGCCCATCACAAATCAAAGCACGAGACAGACAGGGGTTGGAGGAGAAGACCAGAAAATGTGACATAATGGACACCATTCGTCTGTATTTGCAATACACGAGCCGCGGTTCAGCTGCACGAGACAGACGGGCGCGTGTGGCTATCGCTGCACATTTCACGGAGGAAAACTTCCACAATCTTTGCGAGTTCAATCAAGATAAATTTATAAACAGAAGCTGTTTACGGGCCACAACCTGTAAGTGTGATTTATTTTTCGTCTATGTGTTTTCCTGTAATAGTTTGTGTTGTTAATTGTAGCCTACATTGTAGGAAGGAAGTAAACAGATGACAACGCTCATTTGGCTCTGCAAACCAGTTTGTTAAATGTTCATTCATACTTAACTTTATCCGACAAACACCTAACGTTACAAACTTTTTAAAATCTCAACAGTGAACTTGGCATTAGTGTAAATGATTCTTTGATTAGAGCTTTTATGTATTGTTTATCTACAGGCCTGCTAAACATGCTTCTGTGTTTGATTTGGATACTAGTAAAGCCAATGTTTAGTGTTCGTTCTTGCGACAGATATTTGGCTATAATCGTTCTAAAAATACAAAAGTAACAGTGCCATTCAGTAGCGATCTATAGACTATAGATCCGCAGTCTTTACTCTTGAGGACTGAACAGGTTCTGCTCGATCATCTTCACTAAAATTGTCTGGGTCTGATTCGGGCTCAAATTGGTATGGTTTTATTGACGCCATTGTACTACCCAAAGCACAGGCTAGTAGCCTGAGGCTACCGGTAAAGGTAAGGGGCGTGACGTTTCCGACAAACGTGCACTAGGCGTTTAGCGAATCACAGCACACTGGGCCAGCTAACCAATCTGAGCACATTGCGTATTTTTGAGGGACTGGCTTCATAGAATCCGGAAACCATCAGACCGTTTTTACAAGGAGGGACAGAGCAGTGTAGAATAAAGGTCAAATATATGAAAAATAATGCATTTTTTAAAAAACTAAGCATGAACACATGTTACAGTGCACCCCACAAACACAATCAAGCCTTCGAAAGAGTGTGCTTTACCACCCCTTTAAATATTTTAGTCATTATCTGTCATTTTTCATTGACTGTATGTAATTCACACATTTATGCCAAAATTTTGTCAACTCGTTACTGTTTAAGAATAATTATATTTAAGGCAGTTACCGCTTATTCATTCATCTATTTTTAATACTGCTCTCACGAAAATTAGCCATGGTTTCACTACAAATAAAACCAAACAAAAAACATTGTTATGTAGTTTAACCCTGGTATTTGTAGTAAAACTGTGGTAATACAAATGGTAGTCAATCCACAAACATTTTTAATCAGTTAATCAGTCAAATTCATTTAAAAATGTAAATTTGATTGACAGTAAGCTTGCTGCAATAGTTGGTGTTGCCGGTGTGCATGTGCAACACTGGTTACATCATTTGTCCACCACGGCACCGCCCCACCATCGTTTAGATTTTTTTTTTTTTTTTTTGTATAGGAATAAAATAATTTAGTTAAGTTAGAGAACAGACACTACAATTAAAAACTGAACGTGTGTGATCAATACAGCATGAGCCGAATGAGAGTCGCAGCACAAACACAGCAGGAGTCAGATTTCCTTCATCACAAAAGCTGACGAAGGAAGATTTGGTTTCAAAGCAAAATGTAAAAGTGCCTATTTAAGTGAATTTGTCATTGTACTGTTTTGTTGTTGTCTTTTTCATTAAGAATAATAGGCTAATATCAATATCACCCATCAAGCAACCCGCCCCCGAATTGGCACTAATTCTAAACCGAAAGTAAAATGCGCACGGCCGTACTGACATTCATTCACAGCCACACAGTGTGCACACAAACTATAAATGTATTGTTTTACTTATGTTTATTTAAATGTCTGAAACCAAAAAACTGAAAAGACTGAATGTAAGCGCTGAGTGTGTCTTTCTCTGGCTTAGCGCCAGCCAAAGCGCGAAAACACATTTGAACTAAGCAGTTGATGATGTGAGGCACTAACCGTTCTAATCACACCAGTGTGATCGTATGCATCAAAAGGTCAATGGAGTGCATGTGCCAGCCAGGTACCAAAACAACCTGAACATTATGCACTTGCACCAATGCGAAACATTTTTATCGCATTTGCGACCGTTTTTGTCTCAGTCTAAAGCCCTGTAACTTGACATTTCAGCCATACATCATCAAAATAAAATGCAGTCAACTAAACATAAAAGTTACACTGCTCAATTTAAATGACCTGCTGTAAATTCAGCTTCTACGTTAGATGTAAATGAGGCCCAGTGTTTCTGTGTTTGGCTTGTTTCTCCTTGTTGTCGTATTAATTACTATGGTTACCATCATTAGATTACACGTGTAATTAATTATCTGTGATTTCCTCTGAACAAGGCCCTTATGAGACGACCATTCAAGATGCTAACGTCCAAACAAATCCTCTCGCAAATACGTCCAGGGGATTTGTTTTTCTCAGTGGATCTGAAAGATGCTTACTTTCATATCCAGTGGCGGCTTGTCAATAGAGGGCACTGGGGTGCTGCCCCCATCAAAATTCCAGAAATACACTCGCCTAAAGGATTATTAGGAACACCATACTAATACTGTGTTTGACCCCCTTTCACCTTCAGAACTGCCTCAATTCTACGTGGCATTGATTCAACAAGGTGCTGAAAGCATTCTTTAGAAATGTTGGCCCATATTAATAGGATAGCTTCTTGCAGTTGATGGAGATTTGTGGGATGCACATCCAGGGCACGAAGCTCCCGTTCCACCACATCCCAAAGATGCTCTATTGAGTTGAGATCTGGTGACTGTGGGGGCCATTTTAGTACAGTGAACTCATTGTCATGTTCAAGAAACCAATTTGAAATTATTCGAGCTTTGTGACATGGTGCATTATCCTGCTGGAAGTAGCCATCAGAGGATGGGTACATAGTGGTCATAAAGGGATGGACATGGTCAGAAACAATGCTCAGGTAGGCCGTGGCATTTAAACAATGCCCAATTGGCACTAAGGGGCCTAAAGTGTGCCAAGAAAACATCCCCCACACCATTACACCACCACCACCAGCCTGCACAGTGGTAACAAGGCATGATGGATCCATGTTCTCGTTCTGTTTACGCCAAATTCTGACTCTACCATCTGAATGTCTCAACAGAAATCGAGACTCATCAGACCAGGCAACATTTTTCTAGTCTTCAACTGTCCAATTTTGGTGAACAAAATTGCAAATTGTAGCCTCTTTTTCCTATTTGTAGTGGAGATGAGTGGTACCCGGTGGGGTCTTCTGCTGTTGTAGCCCATCCGCCTCAAGGTTGTGCGTGTTGTGGCTTCACAAATGCTTTGCTGCATACCTCGGTTGTAACGAGTGGTTATTTCAGTCAAAGTTGCTCTTCTATCAGCTTGAACCAGTTGGCCCATTCTCTTCTGATCTCTAGCATCAACAAGGCATTTTCGCCCACAGGACTGCCGCATACTGGATGTTTTTCCCTTTTCACACCATTCTTTGTAAACCCTAGAAATGGTTGTGCATGAAAATCCCAGTAACTGAGCAGATTGTGAAATACTCAGACCGGCCCGTCTGGCACCAACAACCATGCCACGCTCAAAAGTGCTTAAATCACCTTTCTTTCCCATTCTGACATTCAGTTTGGAGTTCAAGAGATTGTCTTGACCAGGACCACACCCCTAAAGCATTGAAGCAACTGCCATGTGATTGGTTGATTAGATAATTGCATAAATGGGAAATTGAACAGGTGTTCCTAGTAATCCTTTAGGTGAGTGTATACTGTACATGTATACAAAAATGATGTAAAAATGAAATAAAAAAATAAAATAAAATAGTTTATTCATACGATGTGCCGGCTGGTAGTAAGAGCCTCAGCATTTAATAAAAACTGGCTTTAATCGGTTAACTATTTTATATGTTTTTCAGTATGTTTCATGCGGTTTCAATGGCGAGGGACGCCGGACAAATGGATGTCTATCTGAGTCCATAAATCAT
The DNA here is from genome assembly GCA_023566225.1 of Romanogobio albipinnatus. Lineage (NCBI taxonomy): Eukaryota > Metazoa > Chordata > Actinopteri > Cypriniformes > Gobionidae > Romanogobio > Romanogobio albipinnatus. The sequence goes on from CM042239.1 coordinate 8,351,881, forward strand.
TACTTGTTAACATTAATGTTAATGTTTTTCTTGTATTTAGCCATCAGGTATTCCTTACTAATCAGTCACACTCATACTCATTGATGGTCAAATGTGACCATACACCTTGACTATTTTTTAATTAAATAAATGTTCTATATTTTAGTTCAATAATATTTTTTGAATATTTTAGGAGATCTTTTAGTATTAAATACTATTTGTGCAATAATTATTGTCAATTAATGACCACTTAAAATATGTTTAATTATTTATATTACAATTAGTGTAGTAATTAAGGTTAAAATAGAGAATTCCAATTCAAAGAGGAAAACTAGAGTCATTTTGTGACTAGAAATATAATCATTTCCATGTGTAATGCCATTACCCAGTAGGTGTCTGTATGGCTCTTTAATAAATACGGTATACATGTATCTAGTCTGGTTGCTCAAAAAAGTATTGCAGATCATAACTGCTTAATTATTTTTAGGTTTTGCATTTTAATAAAGATATGATCAAACACTAGATTTCTTTAAATGTGACATTTTAAAACTTTAATAACTTAATATTAAATAGCTCGTTGGGTTTTAATGATCATGGGTGTTGGACTGAGGGTAAAACCAGTACTGATTACCAGGGCCCCAAGGGCAGAGAGAGCCCTTGAAAAGTCTGGAATGTATTTTAACATGGAACGTGGGGGCCCATCAAGACTGCCTATGCATAGGGCCCGGGATTTTGTGCTACGCCCCTACTTATAAATACACACAAGTCACCCAAGCGGACATGTTTTCTGGTTGCCCATAGACTGCCAAGATCCAGCAACGTCAGATGGAACTTTCATAGCCGTGCCATCAATACTGTTTTTGAGCACAGAGAGGATCTCATTCACTGCTTTGAGAGCATACAAGACTCAGGTGACTTTGACCCCAATACTGTAAGAGAAGCAGGAGCCCTGGCCATGCTACTGGATGATCAGGATTTGAAGTTATTTCTGGAACTTTATCACCACATCATGCCACATGTAGACTTCCTCTGTGCCAAGCTCCAGAAGAAGAACATTGATTTGGTCCATATCAAAGTGAGCATCCTACAGTTCCAACAGGAAGTACAAAAGATCAGGTAACTATTCCTGTAATATGATCATTATTTGCTTTCTCTTTCATTATTAACTCTCTTTCTCTTTTGTCAATATTATAATACATTATCTTTGTCCTTTGCAGAAACTCTCTCCATTCCATTGGTGAGCAAAGCAGTGGTTCTCAGCCAACAAAGAGGCGCTGGGCGCTCAGTCCAGAAGACCGTGAAAGGATTGTAGCAGAGGTGAGTTTGTCATAGAAATCAGTCAAAATACCATTTTACATTATTGTTGTGCTGCAGAGATGTCCTGTCCACATATCATATCCTACAGACTCAGGAATTTTTTTTTGGTTTGGTATAAATCCTTACAAAAATCATAATTTTAATATTATACAACAGCATCCCAAAAATAATAAATTGGCAACATAAAAATAAATGATCAAAATGAAATATGAAGCCACCAAAAACTACTGTCTTGTATAGGACAAAAACTCGAATGGCTCTATTTTTCTTTTGAAAGTCATTGCAACCAGGGCCGTTTCTAGCCATTTTGACGCCCTAGGCGAAATCCTTATTGGCACCCCCCAACCAAATCTTAAAGGGGTGGTAAACCACGATTTCACTTTTCTAACTTTAGCTAGTGTGTAATGTTGCTGTTTGAGCATAAACAACATCTTCAAAGTTACAACGTTCAAAGTTTAAAGCAAAGGGAGATATTTGCTTTTAAAGAAATCGATTTCTAAGGACTACAGCAAACGGCCAGTAGGGACTACTACACATTCACCCAGGGTTTGCTGACATCACCAGGCCCAATATTTACATAAACCCCTCCTCCGAGAATATGAAATAAGGGGGGGCCATTTTGTATCGCCTCGGGGAATAGTTGTTGTGGTTAGTAGGCTGGAGTGCTGTTGACAATGCCGACGAAACGCTGTTATTTTCATCCGGATTGCAGGTCCACTTTGTTCATCCTTCCTAGGGACGGGGCAGCGTTGCAGTGCGTTTAACATACAACGTCATATTCATGTGTGTAAGAGACAGAGGGGAACACGATCGCATTTGCAGCGGATATATGCTGCCCATCATAAATCAAAGCACGAGACAGACAGGGGTCGGAGGAGAAGATCGGAAAATGTGACATAATGGACTATATTCATCTGTATTTGCAATACATGAGCCTTCAGCTGCACGAGTTAAGCTGCACGAGACAGGCGGGCACGCGCGGCTACCGCGGCACATCTCGCGGAGGAAAGCTTCCACAATCTTCGCGAGTACGGGCCACAACCTGTAAGTGTGATTTATTTTTCGTCGATATGTTTTCCTGTAATAGTTTGTGTTGTTAATTGTAGCCTACGTTGTAGCAATGAAGTAGACATGACAGCGCTGTTTGGCTCTGCAAACCAGTTTGCTAAATGCTCATTCATACTTAACGTTATCCGACAAACACCTAACGTTACAAACTGTTTAAAATCTCCACAGCGAACTTGGCATTAGTGTAAATGATTCTTTGATTAGAGCTTTTATGTATTGTTTATCTACAGGCATGCTAAACATGGTTCTGTGTTTGATTTGGCTACTAGCAATGTTTAGTGTCCGTTCTTGCGACAGATATTTGGCAAATCGTTCTAAAAATACAAAAGTAACAGTGCCATTCAGTAGCGATCACTATAGATCCGCAGTCTTTACTCTTGAAGACTGAACAGGTTCTGCTCGATCATCTTCACTAAAATTGTCTGGGTCTGATTCGGGCTCTTGGTATGGTTTTATTGACGCTAGCGTACACAAAGCCTGAGGCTACCTGTAGAGGTAAGGGGCGTGACGCTTTCGAGAAACGTGCACTAGGTGGTTAGCGAATCACAGCACACTGGGACAGCTAACCAATCAGAGCCCATTGCGCATTTTTGAGGGACTGGCTTCATAGAATCCGGAAACCATCAGACCGTTTTTACAAGGAGGGACAGAGCAGTGTAGAATAAAGGTAAAATATATGAAAAATACTGAATTTTTTTAAAAACGAAGCATGAACACATGTTACAGTGCACCCCACAAACACAATCAAGCCTTCGAAAGAGTGTGCTTTACCACCCCTTTAAAAAGCAACATGGTATTACTGGTATTAATTTTAATTCTTATTAACAAATACATACACACATACCATTTTGGAACTGTAATTCTTATTAACAAATATATACAAATACAATTTGGAAACTACGTATAAAAGCTGTTTCAGTCCCATGAAAGTAACAAGAATAAATATTGATTCTCTGCGGTCTTTGTTTCTCATTGACACTTGAACTTCCCCTTTAAATAACGCAACGCTATGCCCTGTACGACACTATTAGAACTGAATGAATCGATTCAGCTTTCAACACCACCCGTAAAGATGCATTAAATTCGACAAAGCGGTTTAATAAAGGATAATACATATTGTGAATTAGCACATTTTATTATACTATTTTTAAATTGGCTGTTAAAGTTTTATATGGGACAATTACGGTACACACTGATCCTTTAAAGGTCCCATGGCATGGCATTTTTCTATTATTTTATAATGTTTCCTGAGGTGTACTTATATTGTTAGTATGACTTTTGCATCATAAAATGTCATGATTTAGAAATAAAAGGCATTTTTTCAATACTGCTGTTTGCCCTGTGGCTGAATGCCCTGCTTCAAGAGGCGTGTCTGCTGTGAGACTTCAGTAAAAACGCCCACTGTTGTGATTGGCTGACATCTTTGTATTTTAAATGAGCGGAGGGGGCGTGGTTTAACTTGGTCTACGAGGCACGAGCAGGCACGAGCTGCTGCCAGAGAGACGGATGGACCTGAGTTCACTTCACATCAGTTCTCAGCATGTCTGAACTGTTGTAGTTACAGCATATACTTCAGGTTATTAGTCTATTTCTAGTCGGAGGGACTGTCACTCATGTCAGAAAGTTAGTAACTTTAGTAAATTATGGATCAGCGCTGACTGGAGACGCGAACCGTTTAGAACGATTCAGTCCGATTTGGTGAACTGATTCGGTTCACTAAAAAGAACAGGTTCAAAAGAAAGATCGTTCGCGAACCGGACATCACTAACGCAGGGGCGCAGATAGGAGTTTTTAACTGGGGGGGACCAAGCTGTCAGCAAATGATATAAACTCAATTTGTTATTTGGCGTAATTTGGGCTTTAACTAGTGCTCAAGTAGTTACTTTGCGTAATTTGGGCTAATGATTTGCACTTAAAAGCCATTGGGGGATTCTTATTTGAAATCATGGATAAACAACAATGAACAAAGGTAAACAAAGACCTACCTGAGCACTAGCAATGCATGATCAGACTGTTATTTGACTAGTATGCCAATCACCCACCAAAACTTCATTTGTCTTCAGCAAAGTATGTTTTATTTAAACATTTGCTTATCTCAGCATACAAAGTCTATCATTATGAACAAAAAAGCAAAGAACCTATGTGCAAAAAAATAATAATAAAATAACAACAACATATTTACATAAATAAAAATAAGTATGTATACGGAGTATGAGAAACTCCGTCTAGTGCAGCCAAACAAATTTACTTAATGAAGGACCCAAAAACATCTCTCCTCCTTTCATTACCCTGAACATACTGCTGGGCAATTTCTTGTCTGTCCAGTCTGTCAAGCCTCTCTTGGTGAATATGGCACACAGCAATGCCATTGAGTCTTTTTTGTGTCATGGTTGATCGCAACCAAGTTTTCAACCTGCGTAACCCACTAAAACTGCGCTCTGCCTCAGCAGATGATATGGGCACCACCATCAACAATCTTACTAATGTCTCTACCTGATCAAATAGGCCCCTGACTTCAGGGGGCATTTCTCTCAAAGCATGCACAGCATCTGCAGTTGTGCTGACCTTGTACTTGTTTTTAAACATGGCTAATTGGACTTTCAAGTTTTCCTCGTTCAGTTCAGGATATTTCCAAACTGCTGCATTATTTGTAATGGGAGTCAGGAGTGAGTTTTCCAGTTCTTTTAAAGTTTGAATGCCTGGTTGCATAAACTTTTCAGTAGTTTGTGCATCTACTGTGTCAAGGACACGGTAGAACTCTAGTCTGTAAAAATCCACAGCTGATCCAGGTGTGTATGCAGGAGCCTGCCCAGAATATCTCTTAGGGGGCCTATGTGTGCGTGGTGGAACAATGGTCTCTAGAGACAGATTGCCACACATGTCTCCTGCCTCCTTAAAGACTGCCTCAGAGTGTTCAGTGTTTCTTTTGGATTTCAAGCTTTCTTGGACAAGAGAGACTGCAGAGAGCATGCCCTCCACTGTCTGAGTGTTTTTCTGGAGAGATGCATTTAGAACCTCTAGTTCACTGATCACATCTAAAGCAAGCAGAAGTCCCAGTACAACATTACCCTGTTGCAGTCGAACACGTAAGCCCTCTGCCCGGCTTGCAGATCCAGAATTACTTGCAGCCATCTCATCCAGTGCATTTAGTACCATCCCATATTGGCTGAGAACAGCACGGATAGCAGGTGAGCGTACAGTCCACCTAGTTGGACATAAAGGCCTGATGGACAGGGCTGGCCCTTCCCCTTCAGCTGCAACAATGGCTTTAAACTTGTCTTTCAGCTTACCAGACTGCCCAAAAAATGTGCCAAGTTCATGTATCCAGTCAAGTGCATTTCGCACGACACTGGAGGCTGAGCAAGCTTGTTGTGTAATTAAATTAACACAGTGTGCTCCACAATGTATATATGGCGCTAGAGGCTGTGCTCGCTGAATAACAGCCTGGGCACCTGAGTACTTTCCAGACATATTTGAAGCCCCATCATATGCTTGACCTCTGAGGCCAGATATTGGCAAATTCAGTCTCAACAGAACGTCCAAAATGATTCTGGCAAGGTTTTCACCTGTTGTAGAAGTTGTTTCATACAACCCTATAAAGTCTTCGTGCACCAGCAAATCAGTGTCAACATAACGTAGGCACAAAGCCTCCTGCTCAACACCAGAGATATCCCGTGTCCCATCCATAATTATCGAATACTGCAACACTGGACGGGACCGGATCTCATCTGCAATTGTCCTGATAATCGATGAACTCATCAAATTTATACGCTCATTTTGACAATCCCAAGATGTGTGCACCCCCCTCTTTGCAGATAACCACCTAGTGAAAGATTGATCATCTTCAGCTTTATATTTTAAAAGCTGGTCAAGGTTACCTTGATGACGTTCATGCCCCCTAAAGGCCAATCCCTGCCTCGCCAGAAACATCTCACCCCCTATTATTTTTAACAGGCTAGCTCTGTTTTCTGCCTGCTGTGTACTGACTCCACTGCTCAATTGTGTAGTAACTGGCCTGTTTTCATAGGCAGCAGTTGTAACAGCAATGTTGTGACCCTCTGATTTCTCATGCATGGAAAATTTTTCAAGTGCTTTTTTCCAGTTTTTAAATCCAGTACTGACAAAAGCTGGGTCTATACTCTTGGCTTGTGCTGGTTTCCCTGTCTTGAAGTACTTAGAGCAATGAAAACACAGAACACTATCTGTACCCATACTAACATGTAGCCAAGGATACTTCTCATACCATGATTTTTGGAATGTCAGTGTCCGGTCTTTCATCACTTGTTTTTGCAAAACTTTAGGGTCAGGTTGATTTGGCTTTGTATATGTCATTTTCATGTCAACATCCTCTCCCTCTGTGTTGCCTCCTGTCCCTCCTTGTTGTTCTGTCCCTGCTTCTTCTGTCTGTAATTCTACTGTCTCTCCTTCCTCATGCTGTCTTTTTCTACTGCGGCTGCCCTCCAGCAGATCCTCACTTGACTGACTAGGGCCTGCCTTAGTGTCATCAGAAATTGCCTGCTGGCCAGGAGGACAACATTTTAAATCTTATCATTTCAGTTATAATTTCATAATTCTCTATACCTCTATAGAATTTCACAACAATGTGAAATACAACATATTCCTGAGAATTAATGGCTAAATCTACTATTTCAAATGTCTAAGAATAATAAAAAATTTGAAATTTAAGCGTTAATTACAAGTTACAAGTTAATTGCAATTTACAGATTAGAAATATCTTTCAAATGATGTAGGACATATTAAGAATTTTTGTTCATCCTAGCCCATAATTTAAGAATATATATCCTCCGTTGCTCCGTACAATAAAAAAATTGATTTCCTGCTATAAGAGGATGTCAAAAGTTTATGTAGGCCTTTATTTGTTGTTTGCATAAACCTTGCACCACACAAATTTACTTATTATAATTATTTTTATAGTGGCTTACATGACAGTGAACTCAATTTATACAGTACAATGGGTTAAATGATAAGATAAAACATTATTTCCTGACCACGATAAATTGTTTAATTTATCCAAGCATTCTTTTTGTGATCATTCATTATTTGCCTCTGTCCACTCACCTAAATGCATAGTTATGGTCTCCACATTTTGCTGTGTTTGCTAAGTGCAAAAGCCTTCTTGCCATTATTGTCAGACTAGCTATTCCCCTTAAAAAATCTAACCTGCCACATCTGGGAAAGTCAACAGGCACAGGATACTTACATTGTTTGGTTTTTGAAAAAACGAGGTGATTGTTTTTTGTCTCTTCATTGTCTTTATGCGGCATTTATACAGTTGATTTTTTTCAGTTCAGAAAATCACAGACTCAGCTCAGTCATAGATGGTATATGATCACTATGGTTACCGCAGGCACGATTGAGGCAGCTACCAGCTCCTCATAGGACCCCGGCGTCACTCAGTCAGGAGAGCGAGAGCGAGAGCGAGAGAGAGAGAGAGAGTGTGTGTAAACATCGGTCGATCGTGTGTTTATTGACAACAGAACAGCGTGTAGTGAGAACGTGGGTACAAAGTAATAGTGACCGGTGTAGATTATTATTGTGTGTCACCCTGCGTCTGCCCCGTTTGTAGGGATAGTGAGGGCGGGGGACGGATCGGGTCACTATGAATCTGGGGGGGACATGTCCCCCCCGTCCCTAGTGCCATCTGCGCGCCTGCACTAACGTACCAGAGACGGAGCTCAGCGATCGCTAACAAAGTTATTTTTAGTACCTACTGAGTTATGAGAGCGCTGTCAGTCAGCGCGAGTTTATTGTGTTTGTATCTGAGAGTTCTGAATAAACACGAGTCCCAGTCACACCGAGTCAGTCTTCATCATTATTACCAACTGTGTAACACATGCAAAGTACCATTACAGCTGTCGAGATGAACGAGTTAAAAGTAAGTGTGGATAATAGCATTATTTTTAAAATAAAATAAAAGCGTCAGTGACGCGCGTTGAGTACACAGACACAACAGCAGTAATCGAATGTAATCCAGTTTATTGTGGGGCTAGGCTGGCTAGCCCGAATATGCTCACGCTTACCCCCCTTCTGCTTAATCTCACGCCGCGTTTGGTGCCTCCGCTGTGGGCCAGATGCAGTACTGGGGGTCGGGGATGTTGAAGGCCAACGGCCAGTGCAGCCCGAGCTTCGGCGTGTGTGAGGCCGATGTTGAGCAGAAACTCATGACTGTATGCACATTTTAGAACCGGTAGACGCGACGAGGACGTACAAAAACACTGACTCACAAGATAGAAAACACGAAAACACCGTTCTGTCTGGAGAGAGAGAAGCCGCATTGTGTGCACGAATAATAAATAATTAGCTACACATCAGAAATTACTGATCACAGATCAGAAGGAACTGAAAAAAGACTTCTGTTTTCATTTGTACATCCAAACACTGAGAAACTGCCAGCATTCACTCGTTCACAAGGAATGATCTCTAGAGCGTTTGCATGGGCGTGCCAGATTCTCTGGGCGGAGGAAAGGGAGGTAACCGTTCCTGCTTGGACGTCAAACCAGGAGACTTCAGGATTGGCTCGTCTGGCCTGTCATTTTCTCAAAGGCAGAGAGAGACAGCCAGAACTCGGGTTTACACCGATCAACATTTCTATCCACTTGGGGACAATATTCAGGCTAGGGGAACTCATATTAATGTTGAAAAACCTCATAAAATGAAAATTTCATGCCATGGGACCTTTAACAATGCATTAGCGCAAAAACACACACCTTTTAAAGGTGCAAGTAAGAGAAGAAAGCTAGAGTATAGAGTCTAAATATAATGATATCATGAAATGCTAAAGCGAGTGTGGTTAGATCTTGCATCTAAAATACACACCGAGCAATATTACACTATCTGCCCATTTCAGTGTGATTTCTCAACAAAATACAGATATATGCACTTTTTATTGTACCTGTTTTTTTAATTGGCCTTTGAATTTAGCTTTATTGTGTGGTTAAAAAAAGCGTTACCTTGCCAAAGCTTTGACCGAGCTCTTTGATCTAATGGTGTTGAGCTCCAAATGCAAACTTTACATGCAACATTCAGACAGTAATTGACAGTACTCTGATCCAATAGTGTTAGGGGAACCAGTGGGGGCGGCAATCATATTTCAGGGTGGCCGTGACACCCTTTACACACACCCCTGATATGTGTTCATTGGCGCCCCTTCAGCTGATGGCGCCCTAGGCGACCGCCTAGTGACAACAGTGACAATTAGTGGCCTACTCCAGGCTACTACTTTACATTTACATTTTTTAATTATATCTATTAGGGCTGTGTTGAAAAAATCGATACAGCAATTCTGAATCGATTTTCATATTAATTTCTAAAGATCGATCCGTAACTCAGAGAATCGATTTAATAATAGGCCTACATTTTCCCAGTGAATTTTAATTTGCCGCGTCATTGAATTCACGCATGCGCGCGAGGTGGAAGTACTACATAGACGAGCTCTGGAACCTCGTGTCTTACGTGCTGCAGACAACCGAAGTTCAAACGGACCATCGCTCTGTCAGTCTAGCTGAAATGTTAACCAAAGCTATGGAGGAGTGGGGGCTGCTGAGTAAAGACCCAGCCATAGTCACTGACAACGCGGCGAATATGATCCATGCAGTTGAGATTACGGGGCTAACCCACGTTGGCTGCTTCGCGCACATAATCAACCTGGCCTCGCAAGCCGGTCTCAAACTGCCGAATGTTGCACGCCTTCTTGGGAGAGTAAGGCACATCGCAAAGTTCTTTCATCGCAGTACAACGGCCACCCGTATCCTCAAAGAAAAGCAGAAGCTACTGCAGCTGAATGCACACAAGCTCAAAATTGATGTGGTGACTCGTTGGAACAGTGCACTAGAAATGCTTGAGCGCTTTTTAGAGCAGCAACCCGCGATCTCTGCCGTTCTGCTCTCACCTGATGTGCGGAGATGTAAAATAAAGGTGCATTTGCATCTTAATGTCAATTCTTAATTTCATTTTTAATAATACATCAGGTTTGCGTCTAAATAATTGGTCTACTGCTGCTGATATACCTCTGCGTCCTCTGTCGTCTACACCAGTGCAAGTTTGTGAAAGCAGTTGTATCAACACTCTGAAAGGGGGATTGTTCTTTACAACCATCAATACTCCATTAATTTGCAGTTGAATGTCTATAATAATAGTATCAATATGTTGCATAACTACAGTCCTGTAATTCAGGTAACAGCTGGAAAAAATGCTTTCTTCAAAAACACTTATCTAAATCTCGAAGATCGGATCAGATCGGATCGAATCGAATAATGATAATCGATTCAAGATCTTGAGAATCGGAATCAAATCGATTCTTGAAATTTGAATCGAAACCCAGCCCTAATATCTATAGGTCTGAGACACCATCCTGGGACACAGTAGGGAGCGTTTCTCCCTCACAGACCACCTTGTCTGTGCCACCTTGTTGCAGAGGGGCAGGTTTGATGAGTACAAGGATACCTTTCCTGAAGATGCATTGAGCAGCACCATGAGAGCATACCCGATGCTCAGTGGAAGCAAGCTGAAGAAAGAGCTCAGTCTCATCTACAGTAAGGACGAGCTCAAAGCCTGCCGTGGTGTTGTGGACCTAGTCCAGCTGATTATGGTGAATAATCTCAAATAAGTATTTTCCGAAACTGTGACTCTCCTAAAAGTTCTCATTACCACACACATGACCACGGCTGAAGCTGAGAGGTCCTTCTCAACAACGTTTCTCAGAAACACCATGACCCAGGAGCGGCTGAATGCACTGGCATTGCTGTCCATGGAAAAGAGACTTGTTACTGAGATGACTGACTTTAATCAGAGAGTCATTGGGAAATTTGCTGGCCAGAAAGAAAGGAGAGCAAAATGCATGTTCAAGTAGTCAACATGCTAGTCTGTTGTTGCTGTTTTCTTTTGTGTTTCCTTTCCTCATTCAATTATATGTGGGAAATTAATGTGTAAAAAGATAAAAGATAAAAGTGCAGACACTGTTTTCTAGTGACCATAAAAAAATGTTTAATTTCTAAGGCTATAAAAATGTTACTGAATGATCTATCAATGCATTTCCAGCAGATATTGAAATAATAAAGGGTCTCAATGAAATATGTGCAGTGTCGCATGTTTAGTGTAAATTGTCACATGACCAGAGCTGTTTACTTCCTGTTTGCCAAGAGAAGAGGATGGCAGCAGGAAAGCTCCTAAAGAAAAGGCTGGTAAAGTATGTTAACATAAAGATAGGACATAGATTTCTCGTACACATCATGTTTAAGGTGTCTAGTATTGATATATGCATTTGCAATTACTCAACTTTGTTTAATGTGGTCATAGAACTCACAAACATGTCATCGGCAACAATAGTGACCGGTGGGATAACCCATTGTATCTACATACTAATACACATAGGCTAACTGTTCTACCTTACTTTCTACCTAATTTTACACACACACACACACACACACACACACACACACACACACACACACACACACACACACACACGGTCACGTCTCCTCTGATGTCTGATCTCCCCACACACACACACACACAGACAGACAGAAACTCACACACACACACTCACACACACACACACACACACAAAGACACACAAAAAAAAAAAAAAAAAAACATACACACACACACAAACACACTGCACAGGTCAAATAGTCCTATATTAAATCAATACAATGGTTGATACAACACAGTATCCCACCGGTCACAATTGTGACCGATCATAAAACACACTTTTTCACACACTTTTCCATGAAAATTAAAAAAAATTATGATTGATTGTTTCAAAGGGATACTAATGACACATGATTTGGATATTTTTGTGTCTGGGAAAAATTTGGGATTAAATGGGTTAATGCTTGAATTTAATCAACATGCATCTTGGTACTGCTTTGTATTTATTTTTTCACTGATTTTCTGATCATATATTTTTTTTCCAGGCACATTTTACCAATTCCAAACCACATTAATCTTAATAGCTACTATTAATTTTGCATGTAATCATTTATAAGTGATATATAATTGTTCATGAAGGTTGGAAATGAAAAACACCTTATATTCAGGTGTGCAGAATTATTAGGCACATTTTCTTTCACATATAAAATTAGCCAAAAAATATATTTAACTCTAGTAATATAATAATATGAAATGCCCATGAGAAGTATACAATACTAATGCAATACTAGAGATTGCAGTTAAGGCATGACCATTGGACCGTGAAATGCTCGTTGGGTCAGCAGGGTCAGACAAAAACAGGTGGCGAAGAAAAGACGGACTGCAACCATGTTAACACCGATCTTCTTATTGATACTTTTTGTTGGTTCTATTTACTTTTTAAAAAATAACAAACATTTCTAAACTTTCACAAAAAAAGTTTAATGTATTCAGTAATGTTTAAATATATATCCACAACATAATCAGCAGTTGGCCACATCCAGAAACATTAATGGATCTCTATTGGCCTCTGCTGGAGAAATATGGTAATTACTTTCTTTCAAAAACTATATTATCTATAAAAACACTTTCTAACTAGCAGATGACAGAATTCGTCTAAGGTTACGTATGTAACCTCTGTTCCCTGAGAACAGGGAACGAGCGCTGCGTCTAGCTGACGCTATGGGGAACGCCCTCGGCGTGACTGGTGTCTGAAGCTACTATCGAATCACGGCAAAGTCTTTGACCGACGTCAGCCCATGACGTCATCAACGTGCGACCCGGAAGTATAAAAGGGCGCCGTGCCAACACATACACATCTTCTCGTCTGAAGGGACTGTATGGCAGATAGGTCCTGAAGCATGGCAACGCGACGCAGCGCTCGTTCCCTGTTCTCAGGGAACAGAGGTTACATACGTAACCTTAGACGTTCCCTTTCGAAAGGGAACTCTCGCTGCGTCTAGCTGACGCTATGGGGAACGATATACCAACGCCGCCATGCTGAGGGGAGTGTCTGCCCATTGGCAGTGACAACTGTCAACACAAGTAATTCATAGAAAAACCTGAGCGATTCCCCCTCAGGTCCCACACACACACACACACACACACACACACACACACACACGGTCACGTCTCCTCTGATGTCTGATCTCCCCACACACACTCACACACACACACACACACACACAAAGACACACAAAAAAAAAAAAAAAAAAAAAAAACATACACACACACACAAACACACTGCACAGGTCAAACAGGTCAGGTGGGCTGACAGTGACAGCACTCCCTACAGTCATAGCCCAAGCTACACAACTAAACGGAACCCTAACGCACTGCGTGGGGTTCCATCCAGACAGCTCGAAGGCCCGGGACCACTACTTCCACCGAAGGGGTCCCTTTAAGGGAATGTGGCTAGGGGACCCGAAGGAACCCCAGCCAGTCACTACCCGGGAAAAAAGTTCTCCCGAGTGCCACCAGGGAGGCTTGACCTGGTGCCCTAAGTGTTATGGACACTTCGGTTTAGCCAACCCTGTCTGTTCAAAACAGAGCCTCTGGATGGTGCCCAAGGGGCGTCCAAGCTAAGGGACTGAAACACTGGCAGTCCTACTTAGCCCGGAACTCAGAGACGGGTTATCCAAGAGAGCAATACTCAGCGTAGTGCTTTTCAACCCTTGCTATCGAGAGGAGTCTGCCTGCTCAAATCAAGGATCTACCAGGTGCTTGTGTTTCAAAGCAGTAGGGAGGCCGAAAGGGCCTTAATGACTGATCTAACAGGGAGGCCTCATGAGAGGCCTACGACCGTCTGACCAGGCTCAGGCGGCTGAGCACTCATAGACGACCCTCATTGAGGGGAGCAGCTGAGCCTGCCTGGCGAGTAACCTCCAGCTGTAGGCCCAACTACCACAAGTTCTCACAGAACTGGTAATCAAGTGCCTAGCTCAGGAACTTCACCTTCAAGGAGGCCCTGTGGGCCTACTACTTGATAGTGGATATTCCAGGGAGGCCTATAGAGGCCTACTACCTAACCGCAAGCCATGCTGTAAACCAAGCATCCTGGCTCGGGACTCTGTCCTCAGGGAGGCCTAGTGAGGCCTACTACCTGACAGCAATACCGCCAATTTTAGCGAAGCATGGTCCTGCTGAGGTTACCCTTGTTTTCTCAAGGAGGCCTAATGGAGGCCTACTACTTGACAGTCAAGCTACGCAGGCTAGTCGGGCATCCTGTTTAAGGAACCCGTCCTCAAGGGAGGCCTATTAGGGCCTACTACCTGATAAGCAGCCTTTAGGGAGGCCTGGAGAGGCCTACTACCTGTTTGCAATACGTGCTAACTGTTTCAAATGACTGGGTCCCAGGAACACCTTAGGGAGGCCTGATGGGGCCTACTACCTTGTTCGAGTGACCACAATCTGGGAGCTCACCCTCCGGGAGGCCTATTGAGGCCTACTACCCGACAGTCAAGCTACGCAGGCTTTTCGAGCATCCTGATTAAGGAACTCGCCCTCAAGGGAGGCCTATTAAGGCCTACTACCTGATAAACAGCCTTTAGGGAGGCCTGGAGAGGCCTGCTACCTGTTTGCAATGCATGCTAACTGTTTCAGATGACTGGATCCCAGGAACACCTTAGGGAGGCCTGATGGGGCCTACTACCTTGTTCGAGTCAGGGAGGCCTATTAAGGCCTAGAATTAACAGCAGGCTTTCAGGGAGGCCTGATGAGGCCTACAACCTGCCTCTGAGAGTGACCACAATCTGGGAACTCACCCTCAGGAAAGCCTAGTAAGGTCTTAGAGTCAACAGCAGGCCTTCAGGGAGGCCTGATGAGGCCTACAACCTGCCTCTGGTAGTGATCACAACCTGAGAGCTCACCCTCAGGGAGGCCTAGCAAGGCCTTACAACTAACAGCGGGCCTTCGGGGAGGCCTGATGAGGCCTACAACCTGATAGCCTCCAGGCTAGCTGTCCTGATGCGCACATCGGTACATACCTCCAGTGAGGCCTGGTTTGAGGCCTTCCAACTGATAGTGCGCCTTGTTCAAGAGGCCTACTGAGGCCTACAATTGACAGCCGACCTTCAGGAGAGCGTAATTACCCCTTTTTAACCTGATAGCCAGCTAGGCTAGTAGTACCTTGATGCTTAAGCATTGTCACCTGCCTTACTAGAGGCCTGATAAGGCCTACCACTGTCACCGTTTAATCTTGAAAACGGTGCAATCCTTCCTGCTAACTGGGACAGACATATTTGCAAAATGTGGGTTGTAGTAACATTAGACCCTACGGCTCGTTTTCATGGAGGCCTGCTGAGGCCTAACACATGATAGCTACCCATTACTATGGGGACCCGTTCCAGGGAGGCTTGTAAAAGCCTACAAGCTGTACGAGTTTCGCAAAAACGAGAAATAACTGCCAGACAAACAAACTGACTGCTATTTAAATCAACGACTCTCAATGAGAGGAGGCCTCCGATCTAAGTGGTGTACAACCAAAGGTGACGGTGCCTCAGCAACGCGCCTCCTTCATCCACATACCGACTGACGCCGTAGCGCTCAGCTGTAACAGAGACAAACTAATCCAACCTGCAGTGGCTTAGGGAACCGAAGACAATAGTAACCCTAAGCGGTAGACAAACACTACATTCTATCAGAAAAGTGTGCTACCGCCTAGTAATCCGCAAACATTTCAAGAAAAGAGCGGCGGCCTAAACACTACTCTCAATATGAGAGGAGGCCCATCTTCTGATAACCATAAGCGGTGGCCTATCTGGCGCCATCTTGACCAACCAGGGAAAGCCAACACACGCTCACATACACAGCCCAGAGAATGGTGCTGTGTTAAAGCCTAACTTAACAGGGGAAAGACAGTTCTCTCTGATGAATACCCAACTCTATACAGGAACCTGGGGTCTGTAAGAAATACATATTTTTAGTATAACATACACAAAAATGACCACTCTCACCTGCGGCATGCTGAGCGAAGACTCATTGTGCAGTTCTCACCACCATGTTCTACCGCCCTTGAATGCCTGAAAGGGGCGTTCTCACTTTCCGGGCGGGCCATCAGAACATAGTACTACTCATCATAGGCCCGCCTCAGGCCTGATGTAAGATGCGCCTGGGTAAAAATGTCATAAAAAGATATTAAAAAGGAAAAAGGAGAGGGCTATGATGTAACCGCACTCAAGGGAAGTGATCCATCACCAACGCCTTCGTTGAGAACGTTTGTCCTGGATCACCTCCCTCAGATCCTTTTTCCCACGGGAATCCCGTCTCCTCTGTGCCCTGCTCCTCCAAGGAGGGGGGGCACGAGAGGAGACGCTAGCCCTCTGGTCCTGCCTACGGTCCTCAGCCCGTGAAGGACCAGGTCCCGCCTGCCTGGGTGGGGGCGCGGATCTCAGCGGTATGCATGTTTTAAAAGCCGCTGAGCGCGCCTTCGCCTCCCTGAACTTTCCAACCACCGCCTCCACGGAGGTGCCGAAAAGCTCAGTAGGCGAAACCGGCGAATTGAGGAGAAAACCCTTTTCTTTCTCCCCGATATCAGCCAGGCCCAACCACAGATGCCTCTCCGTAACCACCATAGAGCGGCCGATAGCAGCAGCAGTCTGCTTGGTGGCCCGGAGAGACAAATCTGTGGTGCGGCGCAGCTCAGCAACCGCCTCAGGGGACAGCCCGGCCCCCTGGTCGAGATCCTCCAGCAGGTCCGCCTGGTATGCCTGCAACACCGCCATCGTGTGCAGGGTCGCACCAGCCTGACCTGCTGCCGCGTATGCCCTGCCATTCAACCGCGAGGTAGTCTTCAGCGGTTTGGATGGCAGAGATGGAGCTCTCAGTGTCGACACCTGCCCAGAGACGAGATAGTTCGCAAACGTCTCGTCTATGGGAGGCATCGACACATACCCGTGCTTACCCACTCCCTCGACATCAGCGAAGCTTGCCCGCTGATGTCGGTGAATGCGGGCAGAGAACGGGTTCTTCCATGCCGCCTGGACCTCAGTATGCAGGTCCGGAAGGAATGGAAGGCTCATCTGAGGTGCTGGTGCATGACCGGGGAGAAATCGATCGTCGAGCCGTCCACGAGCGACCTCTCCCCCAGCGCGCCGCCAGGGCAGCCTCAGCCTGTCCGTGGCGCGCTCCATAGCATCCAGCAACTCGGCGTACGCGGGACAGGGTGGCTGAGAGGGTCCAGGCAGGTCCTGGTCGCTCTCATCATCCTCCTCAGCCATTTCCTGCCCGTCCCGAAGAGCACCCGCTGCAGGTCTCGGCGGAGAACCTTCGTTCTCCACATCGACCTGCAGGTCGCTCTCGTCAGCCGTTTGATCGTCCGAGAGTACCACACCTCTCTCCAGACGATCAGCGAGCTCCATCTGGGAACCCCATGACGTGCGCCGCCGCTCCGCCTCAGCGAGAGCGGGACTCACGTCAGCAGCCCCAGATGTTGCGCCCTCTTCCCTCGAGAAGAGGGCCAGACGAGAACGGAGCGTTCTAACCGGGAATTGCTCACAGTTTGCACAGGCAGCTCCCCCGAGAACTGCCTGTGCATGCTCTTCGCCCAGGCAATAAACGCACAGAGAATGTGTGTCTCCCGGTGTCCGAAACCTCTGACACGGGTCGACACACTTCCTAAAGCTCTGCCTCTTCTCTGTGCGTTTCATCCTTTTCCTAGTAGTATAATACTTTACCAAATCCGCAGATACCGCTTCAAACAAACAGTCCCTGAAGACGAAAAAGATGTGTATGTGTTGGCACGGCGCCCTTTTATACTTCCGGGTCGCACGTTGATGACGTCATGGGCTGACGTCGGTCAAAGACTTTGCCGTGATTCGATAGTAGCTTCAGACACCAGTCACGCCGAGGGCGTTCCCCATAGCGTCAGCTAGACGCAGCGAGAGTTCCCTTTCGAAAGGGAACTGCCTCTAACACCTAGATCAATATCCAGAAACAATTAATATTACATTACATTTTGATCATCATTAAGGTGTTTTTTCATACAAATGTAATATTTAATATGCAAGCTAATGGTGTTAATAGGTTAATGGTGTGGTAATAGATACAAAAGTTTGTATCTTCCAAAACACAGCATTAATGTATAGATGAGAAGTTAAAAAAAAGATGTATTTGTAATTATTAAATAATAAAAAAAACATTTCATACATAAAACATGAAATAATTTATTTCAAAAGAGTTTTAGTCAATGACATCCAAGCTTGTTTCTTTGCGGGAGGTGTGACTTGTTGTAGAAGGTGTAATTTGTAGGGAAAGTTTTTTTGTAGTACTTCGGGACGCAAACAGACTCTTCTTGAATTTTCCATCTTTCCATGTTCTCATTGTTATATGGTAGGGGGTACTATTACACATCATCTGAAAGAGTCCTGAATCTGAATCTCAGAAAGATGGAGAATCTCATTTTAGCAGTCAGCAACAGTCTGACCTGCCTAAAGGTGCATTCACACTACAAGCGCCTCTGCAGCTGCATGTGAGGCTGGCAGTGAGGTCGCTATATGAGCGTTCCCACTACTGCTTGCCTTAGTAACATTTGTGAATGACATTCACGGATGTTACACCGTGTTGTACAATAAATCACAAAACACATTTTCTTGCCGCTACAAACAAACATTTCGGAAGGAAAAGTCTTAGGACCAGATTAACTAACAGCTTGCACCAGCGCAAATCCGCTTTTAGTGTTAAAACAAGTGTCATGATTTACTAAAGACGTGCAGTTAGAAATTTAAGAATTGAAATGGAATCAGTATGCAAAATGCATAATATTAAAGATGAACAAATAATTTGCATAATTCGGATAGATCTCAACTTTGTCGTGTTGCTGCCCCATCCGGTCACAACGGTCACTGACACCTTAACTCAACCCGAGCTGCTGAGTCCTTAGCAATACTACAACACTACGTTCTGTCTATGTAAGCATGGAGGGCTGGACAGAGCAGTGCCAAGGCTGGGTCTTCCTCCTCCGAGGGCAGTGCTTGTAGGTTCATCACCTGATCTCAGAAAGGAGTGGTGGGAACCTTGGGCACATATCCAGGCCGGGGTCTCAGGATCACGTGCCAGGCAATTCCAGGCACGCTTCGTCAACTGAAAATGTCTGCAGGTCCCTTAACCTCATGATGGAAGCCAAAGCGACCAGGAACTCTGTCTCCATAGACAGGAACTTAAGCTCCACTGATCGCAAAGGCTCAAAGGGAGCTCTCTGCAGGGCGGATAAGACCACTGCGAGGTCCCAAGAGGGTATGAGAGGAGATTTAGTCTCCTAGGAACCTGATGACCAGGTCGTGCTGACCCACCGTTTTCGACTCCACAAGGTCATGGTGTGCAGAGATAGCAGCCACATAGACCTGCAGGGTGGAAGGAGACAGCCTTCATTCCAACCCTTCTTGGAAGAAGGAGAGCACGGAGCTGATCGGGCATTTTCTGTGGTCTTCCAGGACCCACACGTGCAGGTTCCATAGACCGGGACGTGGGTGCCAGAGGGTGCCTCAGATGCTTCTGACTCCATATGAGGAGATGGCGGGCGAGTTGTGACATACGGCAGGAGTGTAGACCACCTCGTCGGTTGATGTACGCTACTGTGGCCGTGTTGTTGGGGTTATTATTGAGTTTTTATCTTTTATAATTTTAATGTAGGCCTAGGCTACAGCACTGCGGTATAGATACTGGACAACAGTGGCCGCTTACTCGATCACGATCGCATTAACTGATATGAGACTGTTTCTGTAGATCCTGTAAATAGAATAGAATAGAAAAAATAGTAGTGCTAATAGCCTATGTCTGATATCCGATATAATACAGGCTATAACTATTATAAATACAAAACAGTTTATGTCCTATAGACCTCACTATTTTACTGTAGATTGTCGATTTTTTATTTATTTATTTAGGCCTATTTATTTATTTATGTATTTATCTATTTATTTAATTTTCGTAACAGCAGCATAATAAACATGTGGGAAATAATTTTAAATTTGTGGCCACGATATCTTTCTCTATCCCCTCACATGTTGTGTCCAGTGTACCGTAAGTAAACGTGACGTGCATTAGGCCTACCGTACCTAACAAGCACAACTGTTAGAAGTGAATGTGAGGAGAGACTGAAACCCATGAGATATTTCTATAAAATAATCAGGTTAGTGTGAGGGAATTTAAATTAATCATAACTAACATTTCTTTTCTTGTAAAATTAACATTAATATGTGCTTTTGAAACCTGAATGTCCCAAAACCTTGGGCCAAAATCAGTGTGTCTGAATCATATCTGAATATAACAAAAGAGGAAATTAAGCTGCAGTTACATTTGGGATCATTGTAGGTCTATTTTAAATTACAATAATGTTAACTTTGTGATTTGTGTTTTAAAATACAATACTACAACTAGAATTATGATGACAGGATATGAATGAAACATACGGTGGCTGAGAGAGCTCAATGCGCTGCAACTGAAGAAAACACATGCAAATAGAAAAAACACCAGCGGTGCCAGCCATTTTACCAACCATTTTACAATCCTCAGGGGGGCTTGTGTGAAAATGTATTATTGATAAATTATTATTAATAAATTATAATTTATTTAATAATTTGCTTGATTTTATGGCGTGCGCTGTGAATAGTTGTCCATCATTTTGTGAGCAATTGTTGTTACAGACAAATGTCACGTCACAATAGGAAATGTTTGCGTTTTAAACCATGAAGGGAAGTCAATGGATATCACACAAGCAATGTGCAAACTTTGCGCTAGTTATGCTGGTGAAGAAGTCTGAAATCCCAGTCAATTATTCACTGCAGAAAGTGAAACTAAAAACTGAGCGATCAGAGCTAAATATGTTCTGATTACAGTACATAACTTTAATTTATTTTTTTAATATTTCTCTTGTGGCCCATAGCCTAGAGAAAAAATAGAAGAGACGTCGGCTATTTCGTGTTGTTTTTTTAAATGTGGAATGAGCTAATTGCTTCGGTTATGCGGTGATGCGCTATAAAATTATTGCGAGGCAAATTTATTGTAGTAGTATTAATAGTATTAAAATATCCTAATAATCATCTTTTTTTGGGGGAGCGTTTCTGTATTTGATTGTGTTGTGAACTTTTGCAGCACGTGTTGTAAAACTGATGAAAATGTTTTCTTAATTTGCTGGTGTTTTTTCTATTTGCATGTGTTTTCTTCAGGTGCAGCGCATTGAGCTCTCTCGGCCACCGTAGAAACAACCAACAATAACCTCCAGTAAAATGGTCCTTAATTTTATCAAATGATCATAATCACATCGATTCACTTTATAATCCAACTACTAGCCTTTTATTAACATAAAACCCTTTCATTGGGTGAGGAAGCTGGGGTTTTGAGCATTAGCATTCAGTCATGGTGGTGACTATGCCACTGCAGTCGACACATCTTGTAGTATTAAGATTAATGAGTAATCGATTAATTGATCATTAATTATACGACGATCGATCATGGGAATGAGCGTAAATTGACATTGTGTTTCCCATACATGAACTAGACTGGCAGCCCGCCACATTATAATTGGTCCCGCTACAGTCTCAAAATGAAACGGAAATTAGGCCTGTCGTGATTATTAAATAACCTCTGATTATTGATTTAAATAAATAGCTAAATAAATAGACAAGCACCAAATAAGTTTCTGTGCATTATATTCAAAGTCATCTGAAGCCATTCCACAGCTTAATGTGAGGGACAGAAGAATATTTACATCGTTAAATTAAAGTTCACAGAAACTTGTCTTCACTGCACTGAGACCTGAATGCCTGAATCAGGATCACAGAATCCTGTGGGAAACACTGACATCCCTTATTTCAACACAGAGCAAACATTTTAATGCACCATCTGAGCAAATCCTGATGTCAGTGATGATCACTCACCCGTCACAGTCAGAGTCACTTTATCACTCAGGAAAGAGCAGACTGATCCTGATCCTGATCCTGATCCTGATCCTCTACAGCTGTAACACTTGCACATCTGTGTGTGACCTGCAGTGATGCTGAACTCTTTCTCTTTAGAGTTGTAATTTCTACCACCACACTCCCATCCGTATCTCCATCCTTCCCCCTGTACGGCACATGTGAGAGTGACAGTCTCTCCTCTGAATATCTGTGATGGTTCAGGCTTTACACTCAGAACAGGTTTAGGTTTCTCTGTAAGAAGTGCACAAACAGAAGTTATGGTTAAACATCTCACAAAATCAAATGAAGTGACTCAACCTGTCCAAACCCTGCATAAATGTCACGGCACAACAGAAGATATTTTGAAGAGCAGATTCTAGAGAGCGTTTGATTGGACAGAAGATCTGATGAGAAGCTGAAGTGCAGAGTGATGTCATCAACATCCCTGATCCTCATTGGCTGAAGTGGGAGACTGTAAGTTTTGATCACTTATATCTTCTAAATGTGAATTGTGTCATTGTTGTGGAGCAACACTAGCGTATAGATAACAGTGAGACTCACATATTCATACTAGAAGACAAACAACTTCATTCTGAGTTCATGTGGACATTAAACAGTTCATTAACACTTAAAAAGAGCACAATAATGGAAATACATACTTTTTATGGAATAAATGGGAAATATTAATAAAAATAAATAAATATAATTAATTCATTTCATTTAAAAGTGTTACATTCATGGTGTTCTGTCATTTACGTTCGTCAATTCTGAAAGCCTGTGCAATACGTCCATTACAATTCAACTTTTGCAGTACATGATGCTGGTGTTATTGTAAAGATGGAAAATAAGAGATTTCATCACTGCAATGGCAAAAGTGGTTAAAAAAAAAAAAACAGTGGTTTAGCCTTAATTTTATGAAGCAACGAGAATACTTTTTGTGCGCAAAACACACGCTGTGCACATGAATTTGAGTGACAGACAAACCAATTCGACTTAATTCTTTGTTGTTGCTAATGTTGAGGTTATTTCAGATTCATACAAAGTTTGCTTTTATACAGTTGTGTTCAAAATAATAGCAGTGTGTTTAAAAAAGTGAGTAAAGCTCAAAATTCTTATAATAACTTTTATTACAATACACGCAAATGCATTGGGAACGCTGCACATTCTCTTCCAAAATCAAAACATGAAGAAAACATTATCAAATTTGTTATTACTTTACATAAAGTGAGGAAAAAAAAGAATATTAGGCTGTTTAAAAAATAGCACTGTCTGCATTTTTTTTTTACTAAAAGAAAGCTTTGAAAGACAAGAAAGCTAAATCTTCAAGCTTTTCTCAATCACTGAACTAATATTTAGTTGTATAACCACGGTGTCTGGAAACTGCTTCATATCTGTGTATATCTGGCACTTGTGAACAGGTATTCCAGCCCAGGACGATTGCACTACATGCCACAATTCCTCTGCATTTCTTGGTTTTGCCTCAGAAACAGCATTTTTGGTGTCACCCCACAAGTTTTCTAATGGGCTGGCCACTCCATAACGTTAATCTTGTTGGTTTGGAACCAAGATGCTGCGCGCTTACTGGTGTGTTTGGGGTCGTTGCCTTGTTGAAACTCCCATTTCAAGGCCAATTTCCTCTACGGCATAAGGCAACATGACCTCTTTAAGTATTTTGATGTACTCAAACTGATCCATGATCCCTGGAATGTGATTAATAGGCCCAACACCATAGTATGAGCAACATCCCCATATCATGATGCTTACGCCACCATGCTTCACTGTCTTTACAGTGTACTGTGGCTTGAATTCAGTATCTGGGAGTCGTCTGACAAATTGTCTGCGGCCACTAGACCCAAAAAGAACAATCTTGCTTTCATCGGTCCACAAGATATTGCACCATTT
Organism: Romanogobio albipinnatus; assembly: GCA_023566225.1. Classification (NCBI taxonomy): domain Eukaryota; kingdom Metazoa; phylum Chordata; class Actinopteri; order Cypriniformes; family Gobionidae; genus Romanogobio; species Romanogobio albipinnatus. The sequence continues at coordinate 8,375,970 of CM042239.1, forward strand.
CTCTTTAGGCTAGTCAATGTGTTCTTTGGCAAATTGTAACCTCTTCAGCATGTATCGGGGGCTTCTTGCCGATAGCTTGGCTTCACATATGCATCTTCTAATTGTTACAGTACTCACAGGTAACTTTAGACTTTTTTTGATCTCCCTGGAGCTGATCTTTGCCATTTTGGCTATTCTTCGATCCTTTCAAATGGTAGTTTTCCGTTTTCTTCCACATCTTTCTGGTTTTGGTTGCCATTTTAAAGCATTTGATATCATTTTAGCTGAGCCGCCTATCATTTTCTACACTTCTTTATATGCTTTCCCCTCTCTAATCAACTTTTTAATCAAAGAATGCTGTTCTTCTGAACAATGTCTGGAATTAAAGGTCCACTATGTAGGATTTTAGTAGTAAAATATCCATAAACCACTAGACCAGTGTTATATATTTTGTTCAGTTGAGTACTTACAATATCTCAAATGTTTCCAACTATTTGTAAATTGTGAGAAAATTGCGATTTTAACCGAGGTACCGGGACGTGTGAATAGGAGTGAAGGAGTCGCCAGTCAATGGCGTCATTTCCGCATTACCCTCGGTTTCCGCTCGGTTGCCGTAGAAACCATGGCAGCATATAGTCTCGTGGACAAATGCGGACGGTGTAGCGTCTATCAAGCAACTACCGGTAGTTTGTTTCGCGCAGTCGTTATGGAACACAATTATTCTTTGCCGTTTGCAGCTGATTCTGTCGACAAAGACAAGTCCCATCAACGTAAATGTCAATGTATAGGTCAACCAAATGACCCAAGACGATTTTGGGACAAGAAGAGAAATAAAACCAGGATCAACATCGGTGTGGCATTTTCAAAATGAAGAGAACTTCGCGAAAAACTTAAACTAGACAGAGACGCCGATCTTGCATGTGTTTAATAGACAGGTGAGTAATTGGTTTAATTCCTTTACTGACAGAAAACGTGTGATTTGTTTATATCAAACAACAGTGCTAGTCTTATTGTTTGAATGTCTTATTGTCTATGCATATGATGTGAAACATGGTGAGGTCATGTTCACTGTGAATACTTCAAGGCATGTTAAGAACTGGTAAATGTAAATTTGTTGTTTATACTGTAGCTTTAGGGTTGTTTTGTTATTTTTGTTTTACCAAAAAGTTAGTTTTGAATTGAATTCGAGAAATACAGTAACATCTATGACAACCAATTAGTATTAAACCTTACTTTATTTGCGGCTAATTCATTATAGTGAAAGAAAATCATGTCATCAAACGCAACATTTATAAAACTATTACTTTACCTCATCCATGAGCATGATTTCTGATTCCCGTGTGATTGATTACCATCAGCGGTGGAGTTGAAGACGACATTCATTCACATCGTCATCAAGCTAAGACATTGTTGTTGTTTTGAATGTACGCCCTCTAGTGGCGAAAAAAGTTACATAGTATACCTTTAACCATTTTACTCAGGATTTTCACATTTGCTGCCTTTGTCCTTAAATAAGGGCCACTTGTTTGACACCAGTTTCTTCACAGAATGTATAACCTCTGATTGATCACTGATTGAACTCCACACTGCTATTATTTTGAACACACCCTTTTCAAATAATGATTCAATTACTCAAAATCAGCAGCATGTATGTCATGACTGTTGGGTCTGTTGGTTTTCTATTACTCTACTAAAGGGGTACTTCAGCACTGGGAAGATGAATGTGTATTTAAACTGGGTCCTTTATGTAGAAGCAATTTGAAATTATTTTTGAATTTGGTGCCTTCTAGACTGAGAAAAGACAGAAAATGTATTTTTGTCTCATGTGGATGTAAGACAATAACTCCCAGAATGCACTTGCTTCACTGCCACTCCCAAAGCCACGGCCACTGGTTATCACTTGCCCATCATGACACTGCCCCCACCATTGTTTTGATCTTCATAATAATAAAATAATTTAGTTCAGTAAGAGAATAAACACTACAATTAAAAACTGAACGTGTGAGTGAGCCGAACGAAAGTCACAGGACAAACACAGCAGGAGTCAGATTTCATTCAGCACGAGAGAAGAGCTGAGCAGAGCTGAGGTAAGCGCGGCAGTCATTCACGATGTGTGTCCAGTCTGACGCATTTTCTGATCGCATTTAGAAGCTAAACTTTTATAGGAATTCATTGAAAAGTTGAAACACTCACTTTGCTCTGCACTGCTCTGTTATGAATGCCAGAGGCCGAGCCGAGCGCATTTACATTCTGTGTGTGAGATCCCTCCCCTGTGGGCGGGTTGAAAACATGCAGAACTAGCCTGTAGTCTCTTAGCCTGGTCTTAACAGACTCTCGTACATTTCATTTGTACATAGAGTCTGGCCACTCTCCATTGACAAGTGTTTACTTCCTTGAAGGCGGGTACTCTGTTGATGTTTAAAACTATTGGATCTGCCAAGAGTCACTCTGGATCTGCCTAACCAATCACTAACGTTTGGTCGTGACGTATGTCACGCGCCGTTCGCCTTTGATTCTCACATTAACTGTGCACACACCACCTCAGTGTCAGTGATAAAACCTTGTGCATTCGGATTGTGATTTATTTACGGTGGAGAGGAGAGTTTTGTGATCGGAACGCGCTGCTCTCGTTGTGCATATCTCGCGCAATCATAACATGATTGTCTATGCTGTAAATAAAATGTCATATGCTTGGTATGATAAGAATAATACTGCCATAAATAACAGCCCAATTCAAATGTTTACGTGCTTTTCTTCTTTTATTTTTTGAGCGGTGATAAAATATTTTGCTCTTGTAAACACTTGCCAGCATTTAAAGAAATCCAGAAATGCATCCAAATTACAGCTCACGCAACCGCACGGTGCTCTGCAGGGGTCAAAAAGGATATAAACAGTGAATTTTGAAGTGATATATTCTTGAAAACTCAGAGATGTGGATTCGGAGAGCAATAACATTACCACACGACCTTGGTGTTTGTCAAAAGCAGTCAGTAATTCAGCCTGGGTTTTTTTCGCGGGTGGTGGGAGATGGACGGCTTCAGCAACTCCTTCACCACTAACGGAGCGAGCTGAAAAATACTTTTCCTGGACCACAACATCATGGCCACCAACAAAACTCAGCAGTGATTGTTCTTGCTCCGTGTAACAGAGTTAGTTTGTTCAGGGAAGAAGGAGGCGGGAACTGGCGAACGTTTAACAACTTTTAATCAAATAATAAACACAAAATGAAAGTAAAATCGGCAGCCCCTCACGGACGACTGCCACGCACATACATAACAAAACGTAAACAAAACACGACTTAAAATCCAGGCCTGGTCCTCTCTCGTCCTTCACCGGTGTCGCTCATCCTTATATTCCTCAGTGCTCCCTTATGAGAGGACTCGAGACCGGTGTGTCTCATTCTCAATCACGCACACCGATCTCGCTCACTCCTCCCATGTCTCGCTCGCTCGTCCACCTCGCCACACTCTGGCTTTAACTTCTGGACATTCGTCAGCGGTGCCAGTGCCACACACTTGCATCTTTCACCGCCACCATTACTGAACTACAACTCAAACTAGCGCACAACATCAACGTCATCGCTCTCAGCCACTCCCTCTGTTCGCTGATTGGACCGGTAAAAAATTGTTCGGGAGAAAACCTAAGCATATACGGAAGTACGTAGGAGGGCGGAGCCAGGCTAGTAATCTCTAGCCTCTGGCCAAAAAATCCTCCGATGACACAAAATGACGATATTTGTGTCATCTGAGGATTTTTTCCAGAAATAAAATGCATAATTCTCTCATCTCAGGGGAACATGAGGGGGGAAAGTACCATAATTTGAATATACTACCGGGTTTCTACTGATACAAAGCTTAATGCTAAATTACTGAAGTAACCTTTTAAGCTTCCTTCGCTTTACAATATTAGGAATGTGTGTTTGAACTTTATTTTTAATTAAGTTCCAGCTCACACGGATTCTTTTGTAAACAAGAGACAGAACGATTTGCAGACAGAATAAGATTAAAAACAATGCTGTGCCTTCTATTTTGGATCAGACAGGAATGATGCAACACACTTATCTGAGTAAAAATGTTTTTTATCTGTGATAGTATTGCATGGTTACAGATTGTTTGATATCTACTGATTATGTGTACGTGTCTAACTGAACATAATTAAGGATAACTTCCCATGCTGTCACATGCAGGAGTGTCCTTTGTATTTGAGGTATTGTTGATTCATTGTCCTGCGATTCGGGATCAGACTAGAACATGTATGGGCCAGGGCTCGCAAAGCCCAACGTCCCGGGGCTAATGTGTTTTCTAGTCGGGCTACCAAAATGTATCACCGGCCTGCCCGAAGGGCTCTCTTAAATAGTTAAATAACATTCCTTTCTTGATGTGCGTTGTTCACTCTCTTAACTGATATTTGAAGGGAAAATACAATTGCGGAAGTTTTGAACATGCTGATTTGTTTGCAGTGAAGTTTTGAACATGCTGATTTGTTTGCAGTGAAGTTTTGAACATGCTGATTTGTTTGCAGTGAAGTTTTGAACATGCTGATTTGTTTGCAGTGAAGTTTTGAACATGCTGATTTGTCTGCAGTGAAGTTTTGAACATGCTGATTTGTCTGCAGATGGGGGTTGTTGCGGGGCGGGATGTGATGGGGTGATGCGCGTGGTGGGAGCGGCGGCACTGGTTCCAGGAGAGAGGCTCAACCAGGGTAGAACATTTCCTATTAGTTATTCATTATGATGTTTTTGAATGCAAAAACCACACAAACGTCATAAGTTGAACTCAGACAACAGTATAAAAAATATAAAAAGCCAGTTTGTGAGCCCTTGCTATTAAAATATTCTATGCAGCTGTGTTGAGAAGGACCTGGCAGCAGCGTATTTGGATCGGACACATACATAAAAAAATCATATTTGTAGTTGGTGTATGAAGGAGTGTCATTTAAAAAACTGGAAAAGCTGTGCAGTTTCACAGAAGAAAAAAAAAACATTAGCCTGTAACTCGCAATGTCCCTGAAATGATTGTTTTGCTAAATTAAGCTGGTCTTTAGGCTAACGCACAGACGACCCCACAACATTAAAAAAATAAAATAAAAAAAAACATTATTTATTAACATGATTATCCACAGCAGGAGGGTCAGGTCTTCAGGTAGAGGAATGAATTATGAATTAAATGATTTATGACATTTTGATTATTTCATATCACCATAGTATGAGAAAGGAAATGAAAAGGATGTATCAGTATCTTTATCAGTAACATGACAAGACACACTTATGTTTACAGGTGTTATTGATCATGTAGTTGTATGATAAATAAATGACACTGCAATAGGATGTGCTGCCATGTTATTTTTATGTATTATTTATGTGTGTGTGTGTGTGTGTGTGTGTGTGTGTGTGTGTGTGTGTGTGTGTGTGTGTGTGTGTGTGTGTGTGTGTGTGTGTGTGTGTGTGTGTGTGTGTGTGTGTGTGTAACGCTTTCATTTTCTTCACTACATTGCTAAGCATAATTTAAAACTTGTTGTTCCTCGTTATTTTAAAGTGACAAAATCAAGAACTTTTTATTTGTACCTGCCATGATTGTGAAAGAACGCGCATGGAGTCTGTTGCTATAGCCAACTGAACACAACTTTCACTCGCATCTGACTGACAGATAAACAGCACGTTTTTATTTCAGTGTTGTTCTTAATGTTGAGGTTATTTCAGCCAACCGTTTCATTATATTTTTGCTAAGTCCATGCAATAAATGCACGTTCTTGAATGAGCGATGTTTTACTTCTGTTTCAGGTGCAGCCCAAATTTTATTTGGAAAACGTCACATTTTGACACATATTTTGTTTAAATTATATCCGAAAATCTTACAGCCTCTGCCGTCAAATATTGTGATTCACTCTATGAAGCAAAATTAAATCGAGATCTCCCACACCCATTTCGTGACCGGATCTTTTGAACCGATTCTTTTAAATCAACTGGTTTATAATAAATAACATATGTCTTAAATAAATAACTCAATCTAGAGCACACTTAATCTGAGACAAATCCAGATGTTAACTCGCTATGTCCGTTTGCTACTGCAAGTTAATCTTCTAGATCAGTTCACCAATTACTCAACCTTATTTGTGTGGCATTAGACACCTCTCTTTTACAGTTTGTGTAACTGGATTGATGACATTCGCTCATCAATCCATGCGCTACTCTGACATACACCAACTACGGACACGTTTTCTCTCATGTATACCTATGAAAGGTGAATGAGCCAATCAGAGTAATTTGGGGGGCGGGGTGATACAGGCAGCCCCGCCCCAATCTGCAGGCTGCATCCAGATGTATTTGGCTGCGTCTCATTTCGAAGGCTGCATCCTCCGGAAGCAGGCCCGTTTCTACGGGGGTGCTAGAGGTGCTAAGCACCCTCAAACGCAAGCAAAAGCACCCTCAGTTGATACTCTAAGAATATTGGCGAAACAGATTTGGCAGATTTGCACATTTGTGTCCGAGCTCTGGAGAGCGTCAAATGCATCTTTTTACAGCGTGTTTTTGCAGCGCTGAGTAATGTAGCCAATCACAGATAGTGGTTGATCTCTCGAACGCGATCAGAATCTCACCGCTCAAAACGGCAGAGTTTTGTTCAGTGCTGAGGTAATTCAGGCTCTCGAAACCTCTCATTATCAAACACAGTCAAGACACGATGCAAGTAAGAGATTTATTGTTGACATTTGTTTAATGGATCTTTGTGAGATCGCGATGAACTGACAAAGCAACAGCATTTTAGTGATCGTAGCGATCTTGGCTCACTTTCGAGGCTACAGTCATTCATTGAATAAAACTATTGTTGCTAAGAGGAAGTGACATCTAAATATAAGAGACAGAAATATCCTCCTGAGACCCAAAATGTTTTGCCTCTGTAGAGGACATTATATTTTAGCACATTTCTCTGACAACATGCACAGTTTTACGTCTGAATATTCTTATGAAGTATGAGACATTCTTGTGAAAATATTATTACACGTCTTTATAAATTACATATTGTCCCAAAACACATTAATATGCAAATTAGATACAGTGTATAGATGCATTCCCTAGAATGGGAATGGCATTTATGGCCATGTTTACACACATATTGCATAAAGTAAAATTGTATATCAAATTATTCTGTATCGTTCATAACATTGAAAATCATCTTTATACAAAGTTTGGATTAAAAAAAAAACTTGAAGCATGAACATTGATTGGTGAATGGGAAAAAATCCCATTGTTTGTCTCTTCATGTCGTTTAATTTTCTCAATAAATGGGTTCTGGTGTCCTACAGAGCAGAGGATATAGCATATAACATGGGAATTTACTAAGCACCCTCAGTGATTTCACATTTCAGTGATTTGACTCCTGAACCGGGCCTGGTTTGAAGGCTGAACAAGGATGACTTATTTAAGAAAACTGTTATTTCACGAGTTCACACTTACATCAAATTAAATAGAGTAAATATTATGCGTATTTGGCGTGCTGTCCGGGGGAGGGCTCCTAGCTCGGAATTTTGGCCCGAACCCAGAGTATCCCCCCGTGATGGAAATAGTCTAGAACTAGACTGCATGTATTTATGATTGTGTTGATGTCTTATAGGAGTTTAATTAATTAAGTGAGGAGAAGGGGTGGTGGGGGGAAGCTAAGAAACTGTCAACGACAGGAAGGTAAATCGGCTGTCTATATACAACTCCTATCGTTGATTAACTGATTAGTTTAATGAGCTCCTCTTGTGTTCAATTAGGTTTAATTATCTGGGCCTGCTCCACTTGTGTTTAATAGTTTTAATTTCCTGAATGTGCTTCTCCCGAAATTTGTTTATAAAACTTTTCAGTACTCTACAATGTATTCAAGTAAATGATTTCTTAAGTAGCAATACTGTAACTTCAGTACAATTGGTTATAATCTCTCCACCGCCGACCGCCTAAAAAGCAAAGCTGCATTTGTTTTCTACTCAATGTGTTCTGGTTAAAGTGATGTAATGAAATGATGAACACACTCACCTGATACTGTCAGTCTCACTCCATCACTCCTCTGTGTGTCCTGTGAGGCTTCAGTCTGAGATCCTTCACATCTGTACACACCAGCATCAGACCAATCCACAGATGGGATTGTATAGATCTGGGCTTGTCTTCTGGTGACAGATTGATCTTTATACCATCTGTACCTCCAGACTCCTGCCTCCTGTATGTCACATGTGAGCGTGACCGCCTCTCCACTGAACAGATGGACATCAGGATGAACACGCACTACAGGTTTGGGTCTCTCTGTGAAAAGAGCAAACAACAAAAAAAATTATTAATTTAGAAATGATAAATTGATCATTTATAAAGTATGAAAATACAATTATTAAACACATTATAGATGTGCTTATAAATTGAAGAACAAAGCATTTATAGCGTTATTTATAAACTGCTTAGTAATGTCTATTAATGCTTTATAAATGATGAATTAACTATTTACTAATGCTTAACTAATGCTTCATAGCGTGTAGTTATTATAAAGTGTTACCGAAGTTTCTGAATAATCATGTAGAGAGAGTTCATGAGGACAATGATGTTCAACTCACCGGTCACAGAGAGATAAACAGCAGAGCCTTCTTGTGATGAGACTGATCTTCCATCAATGTGACCTTTACACGTGTACGAGCCCCAATCAGACTCAGCAGCTCCTCTGATAGTGAGAGTGTCTCTGTCTACAGTGTAATGCCCAGACGTCTGTAACTTTACTCTGTCTTTATTCCACTCATATCTCCAGTCCTTGTGATCAGACTTTATCTCACACTTCAGATTGACTGTCTCTCCAGTGAACACAGATCTGTCTGGTGTCACAGTCACTGTAGATGTGGGGAAAGCTGAGAAGAAACACAATTGTGTTAATATTGCATAATACTGCATTTGTAAAAAGACTCTGCCATGTGATTGGTTGATTAGATAATTGCATTAATTAGAAATTGAACAGGTGTTCCTAATAATCATTTAGGTGAGTGTATATATATATTAGTCTTATTTTTTGTAATATTATATATTGTGTCTTTCAGGTTTTTTTGGAGACACTGCCCATCTTGCCTCCTTCTTGACAGCCTACATTTCTAATAATAGCTTTGATTGATGATGAAAATTAAGGTTTCAAAATCATGATCGTTTGGATTGTTTTCTACCGTTGAGCCACAGGCGTTCACTGAATGGCCATATGGCTCGCGAGCCTAGAGGTTCCCGACCGCTGTTGTAAGCAGACGATAATGAATCTGGGATTACAGATATCCATGTCAGAGGCCGTGTCCGAATGAGCAGTCAAGCAAGACACGAACCATAGCAACACAACTCATGGCGACGACATTTCAGACTGGCAGATACGTAAAAGATAAACGGGACATTTGAGCGCTTTGTCACTGTTTTGTACACGCTGTTATATTAATTATAATTCAAATTCTGTTTTATTTGTCACAATATTATTAATGATTGTTGAGAGGGGCACTTTTGATACATTTTTTAAAAGGGCAGGGGCTCGAGCCGCCAAAGCCCTCCCCTCTGCACTTGCCTGGTGTGTGTGTGTTTGTGTGTGTGTCCTTTCACAAAATGCGGCGAAAACTCCTACACACCGTTAATAATTAGATTATGGTGTGTACATGTCTACAATACACTTAGATAATGCGACTAAAATAGGCATACTCCACATGTCTTAATTCGATTTCTGTTTAATTCGAGTATGACTTTAACCGGATTAAGGTCATTAGAAATCGCTGTTTACACGGTAGTTTCTTAATCAGAGTATGGTCTTAATCAGATTAATATCGGAGCATTGTTGTCCATGTAAACGCATAAGAGTTAAAGGGGTAGTTCACACAAATAAAAATTGCCATTTACTCAACCTTTTTTGTTGATCCATTTACAGTGTAGATAATCAACATTTTCAAGCTTCAAAAATACAAAGTGATTGTAGAAGTAATCCATACCAATATTTATATATGAATGATATCCTAAATGTCATATAAAATGATCTGTTCAGACTTGCAATGCGTGGACAAAAATTGAGAATTTTAAAAATATCTTAATTTGTGTTCCAGAGATTAACGTACATTTATATTTACATTTACATTTAGTCATTTAGCAGACGCTTTTATCCAAAGCGACTTACAAATGAGAGCAATAGAAGCAACTAGAACAGTCAAGGGCTGCAGTATGCAAGTGCTGTAACAAGTCTCAGTTAATCTAGCACAGAACACACAGGACAGATTTTTTATTAATTTTTTTTTATAAATAAATTAGACAGACAGAAAATGAATAGAATGTTAAGTGCTATTCTTGATTGGTCAGGTGCTGCTGGAAAAGACGTGTCTTTAGCCGTTTTTTGAAAATGGCTACAGACTCGGCTGCTCGAATTGCGATAGGCAGGTCATTCCACCAGGTGGGGGCAGTCCAGGAAAAGGTCCGTGAGAGCGATTTCATGCCTCTTCGGGATGGCACCACAAGGCGTCGTTCACTGGCAGAACGTAAGCTCCTGGAGGGTGTGTAAGTCTGAACAAGCTTTTTTTGGTATATTGGTGCAGAGCCAGTGGTTGCTTTGAAGGCGAGCACCAGTGTCTTGAATTTGATGCGAGCGGCTATTGGCAGACAGTGGAGACTGATGAAGAGAGGCGTGACGTGTGCTCTCTTCCAAAACGTATGGTTTTGGAATGACATGAGGGAGTAAATTATGACAATTTTCATTTTTTGGTGAACTAACCCTTTAAAGAGCAGCCCTCCAAGTTCATCAACATTTGTGAGGTATGTGTATTTCATGTCTGTTTTAATACTTCAACAAAGTAGTAGTTTTCCAAAAGATATTTGTATTTTTATTTAAAGAATTTTCTGGCCTGTTGATTTTCATAATGACAGAAACACATCACACAGGGCTCCACACTACACCCTGTGTAGGGAGACACTGCACCCTGAATTGAAACATCCTACGCAAAAACATGGTTTTTAAAGGGGGGGGGACACACTCAGTTTCAGTCAGTCTCATGTCAATCTTGAGTACCTATAGAGTAGCATTGCATCCTGCATATCTCTGAAAAGTCTTTATTTTTATTATAATTATAAAAGGAAGATGCGCTGTTCCGAGTCTTTCCGAAAAAAGCCGTGCGGCTGGGGGCGTATCGTGTGGGCGGAGCTAAAGAATGTCGAGCGCGCGCCGCTGTTACTGTGTTGAGTGCGTCTGAAAGCTGCGTCATCCCTAAAAGCGGGAAATATCTTTATTCAACATAAAAAATGGCTTTTAATCAGATACAGCCATACATCTATGATCCGGAATCAGACCCAGAGGCTGAAGTTGAACAGGAGCAGCAGCAAAAACGACTAGAGCAGGACATCTCTATGTGGTATAAGTTACACTAACTATATAATATGCTTAGCGGCTTGTGTTATTTACACATTTATACTTTAATTATATCGTGTGTGTGTGTGTGTGTGTGTGTGTGTGTGTGTGTGTGTGTGTGTGTGTGTGTGTGTGTGTGTGTGTGTGTGTGTGTGTGTGTGTGTGTGTGTGTGTGTGTGTGTGTGTGTTTACGCGTGGTTTGTGTAGACATGATTTGTAGTAAGCGGACTGGTTTTGCGCGTCAGGCTAGTGTTTACATAGAAAGACATGGAATAGTAGCGCATTTGAATGAAGAAGCGCGCTTATTTAGTTCAACATATTTCCCCATTCTTTGTGTATTGTTGTTTGGAGTGCTTTTACAATACACAAACATACACATATAGTGGCCAGCTAAACAAATGTACACACTATACATCGCATGCTCCATTGATCAATACGTGGTCATGTTTAGGCTAACGTTACTTGATGGGCATAGGCAAAAACAGACATTTGAAGCAGTCTTACTCACTGCCTGCGGTTCCAACGTTGAGACCTTTATCGTTGGGACCGCTCCATCCTTCAGTATGTATTAGGCGATTTGAAAATCCGGAAAAGCAAATTCCATCCACTTTTGCCTTAACGCGGGGTTATTTGGCTACGAGCCAGCGCTTTGATGGGCGTAGCCTATTGCTTTCACGCTCTCTCTCTCTCTCTCTCTCTCTCTCTCTCTCTCTCGCGCGCGCGCGCTCTTCCGGTAGAATTGTCCGTACGGCCCATACAAGGAAATTCCGCCCTGTTGACGTCAAGCGGACCCATGATCGAAAAAAACTTTCCGAAACTTATGACTAACAGGAAGTACTAATTTTGGCAAAGAAATACTCCCATCAAACGTCCACCTTAGCTTTTGAAACTGTGTCCATGTTTAGCATGGGAATCCAAGTCTTTAACAGTGCAAAAAGATCAGTATGCATGAAACAGCATTTCACCCCCCCTTTAAGTAGGGCTGGGCAATAAACAATATCATATCGAGATAATGGTGAAATATGTCTAACGATAAGCTCTGGACATTTTTACTCTATATGAATTAATCTAACAGCGTATCACACAGTATAAATAAACATGACAACAGCCAGTCAGTGCGTGTTGCAAATAAATCTGATGTGGATGCACCTGTCTGAAAATTATTCAGTTTTAACTAACAGATGTGTTTTGTGTTCCTTAGTAATGTTCTTTTTCCTCTTTTTAACCCACTGATGAACAGGTGGTGACCGGGATGAATGCTGGTCAAAAAGGAGAATGACTTTCCCCAATGGAGATCATTCCAGTGCTTTTAAAGTAGGACATTGTCCTGGATAATATGGGTTGTTGCGGGGCAGGATGGGATGGGATGGGATGGGGTGATGCACGTGGTTTGAGCGGCGGCACTGGTTCCAGGAGAGAGGCTCAAAGAAAATTGCCTGTTAGTTATTCATTATGATGTTTTTGAATGTAAAAACCACACAAACGTCATAAGTTGACCTCAGACTACACTATAAAAAATATAAAAAGACAGTTTGTGAGCTGGACCTGGCAGCAGCGTATTTGGATCGGACACATACGTAAAAAAATCATATTTGTAGTTGGTGTATGAAGGAGTGTCATTTAAAAAACTGGAAAAGCTGTGCAGTTTCACAGAAGAAAAAAAAACATTAGCCTGTAACTCACAATGTCCCTGAAATGATTGTTTTGCTAAATTAAGCTGGTCTTTAGGCTAACGCACAGACGAGCCCACAACATAAAAAAAATCAAATAAAAAAAAACATTATTTATTAACATGATTATCCACAGCAGGAGGGTCAGGTCTTCAGGTAGAGGAATGAATTATGAATTAAATGATTTATGATATTTTGATTATTTCATATCACCATAGTATGAGAAAGGAAATTAAAGGATGTATCAGTATCTTTATCAGTAACATGACAAGACACACTTATGTTTACAGGTGTTATTGATCATGTAGTTGTATGATAAATAAATGACACTGCAATAGGATGTGCTGCCATGTTATTTTTATGTATTATTTATGTGTGTGTGTATAACGCTTTCACTTTCTTCACTACATTGCTAAGCATAATTTAAAACTTGTTGTTCCTCGTTATCTTAAAGTGACAAAATCAAGAACTTTTTATTTGTACCTGCCATGATTGTGAAAGAACGCTCATGGAGTCTGTTGCTATAGCCAACTGAACGCAACTTTCACTCGCATCTGACTGACAGATAAACAGCACGTTTTTATTTCAGTGTTGTTCTTAATGTTGAGGTTATTTCAGCCAACCGTTTCATTATGTTTTTGCTAAGTCCATGCAATAAATGCACGTTCTTGAATGAGCGATGTTTTACTTCTGTTTCAGGTGCAGCCCAAATTTTATTTGGAAAACGTCACATTTTGACACATATTTTGTTTAAATTATATCCGAAAATCTTACAGCCCCTGCCGTCAAATATTGTGATTCACTCTATGAAGCAAAATTAAATCGAGATCTCCCACACCCATTTCGTGACCGGATCTTTTGAACCGATTCTTTTAAATCAACTGGTTCATAATAAATAACATAAGAGTCATTGGTGAACTGATCTAGAAGATTAACTTGCAGTAGCAAACGGACATAGCGAGCTAACATCTGGATTTGTCTCAGATTATGTGTGCTCTAGATTGAGCTCAACCTTATTTGTGTGGCATTAGACACCTCTCTTTTACAGTTTGTGTAACTGGATTGATGACATTCGCTCATCAATCCATGCTACTCTGACATACACCAACTACGGACACTTTTTCTATCATGTATACCTATGAAAGGTGAATGAGCCAATCAGAGTAATTTGGGGGGCGGGGTGATACAGGCAGCCCCGCCCCAATCTGCAGGCTGCATCCAGATGTATTTGGCTGCGTCTCATTTCGAAGGCTGCATCCTCCGGAAGCAGGCCCGTTTCTACGGGGGTGCTAGAGGTGCTAAGCACCCTCAAATGCAAGCAAAAGCATCGTCAGTTGATACTACATTTACATTTACATTTATGCATTTAGCAGACGCTTTTATCCAAAGCGACTTACAACTTGGGGAAACATGAAGCGATAGGTCATGAAGAGTCGAGAAGCGCAATAAGAGCCTGAAATCCTGAGAGCGTGTACATTGCTCAGTGTAGTACAGGCTAGAGTAGGGAGGGAAGAAGGAAGAGAAAGAGGAAAGGATTTTTTTTTTTTTTTTTTTTTTTTTATGAGGTTAAGTACTCGCGGAAGAACAGAGTTTTAAGTTGATTTTTGAATGATGTCAATGAATCTGCGTTTCGGATGGCATTGGGGAGATCGTTCCACCAGCTGGGAACATTGAATAAGAATGATCTGGAGAGGGATTTTTTCCCCCTCTGTGATGGTACCACAAGCCGTCGTTCCTTTGCTGAGCGAAGGCTTCTGGTGGGGGTGTGGATTTGTAGGATGGAGTCAAAGTAAGCAGGAGCTGAGCGCGTGGTGGTTCTGTAAGCAAGCGTCAGCGCCTTAAACTTGATGCGAGCAGTGAGTGGTAACCAGTGCAGGGAGATGAAGAGAGGTGTGACGTGGGTCCTTTTGGGCTCGTTGAAGACAAGATGTGCTGCTGCATTCTGGATCAATCGAAGTGTTTGGATCGCACAAGAGGGGAGTCCAGCCAGAAGCGCATTGCAGTAGTCGAGTCGCGAAATAACCAGGGCCTGGAAAAGAAGCTGTGTTGCGTGCTCTGTTAGGAACGGTCTAATCTTCCTGATGTTGTGGAGCGCAAACCGGCATGAGCGAGCTGTCTTAGAAATGTGTTCTCTGAAAGACAGCTGGTCATCAAATGTTACTCCAAGATTTCTGACTGACTTTGATGGGGAAATCACGGATGTACCTAACTAGATGGTGAAGTCATGTTGTATGGTAGGACTGGCGGGGAAGATGAGAAACTCAGTCTTTGCCAGGTTGAGCTGCAGGTGATGTTTTCTCATCCATGCAGAGATGTCAGCCAGACAGCTGGAGATTCGTGCAGCTACTGTGGGGTCGTCGGGATGAAATGAAAGGTAAAGCTGAGTGTCATCAGCATAGCAGTGGTATGAGAAGCCATGTGCCTGAATGATGGGTCCCAATGAAGTAGTGTAGATGGAGAAGAGGAGAGGACCAAGCACTGAGCCCTGGGGAACCCCAGTGGTCAGTGGATGTGCTTGGGATTCCTCTCCTCTCCAGGTAACCTTGAAAGACCCACCTGTGAGATAGGACTCAAACCAAAGGAGTGGAGTCCCTGTGATGCCCAGTGATGAGAGGGTGGACAGAAGAATCTGATGATTGACCGTGTCAAAGGCCGCAGATAAATCGAGCAGGACGAGGACTGATGATTTGGAGTCAGCTTTAGCTGTCCACAGGGCTTCAGTGACCGACAGTAGTGCAGTCTCTGTGGAGTGGCCCCTTTTGAAACCCGATTGGTTGATGTCCAGCTGATTGTTCTGTGACAGGAAGGATGAAACCTGGTTGAAAACAACTCGTTCAATAGTTTTTGCTATGAATGGTAGGAGAGAAACGGGTCTGTAGTTATCTATGAGTGATAAGTTTAATGTGGGTTTCTTAAGCAGTGGAGTTACCCGAGCCTGCTTGAATGTGGTAGGGAAGATGGCGGAGCTGAGAGATGTGTTGATGATGTGAGTGAGTGCTGGTAGGATTGTAGGAGAGATGGCTTGAAGGAGGTGTGAGGGAATGGGATCCAGAGGACAGGTGGTAGGATGGCTAGAGAGGAAAAGTTTAGATACTTCCGTCTCAGTGAGTGTAGAAAATGAGAAGGGAGGATGTTTGGTTGTGGATGTGGGTGAACTAAAGTCCAAAGTGCACGTGGGTGAGAACTGACTGCTGATGGTTGTTGTTTTGTTTGTGAAGAATTGTGCAAAATCGTCTGGAGATAGGGAGGAGGTGGGAGGTGGTGGGGGAGGGCAGAGGAGAGAGTTAAATGTTCTGAACAGTGTGCGTGAGTTTGAGGTGTTGTTGATCTTGTTTTGGAAATAAGAAGATTTAGCTGCATGTACTTCATCTGAGAAGGATGAGAGCAGGGACTGATACTTACCTAGATCGGATGGGAGGTTAGATTTACGCCATGTTCTCTCTGCTGCCCTGAGTATCGTCCGATGTTCACAAATAACATCAGATAACCAAGGGTTAGAGGGAGTGGCACGTGCTGGCCTAAAAGAAAGAGGGCAGATACTGTCTAGACAAGAAGTTAAGGTGGAGCATAAAGTGTCAGTTGCAGTGTTGACATCCATAGAGGATAATTGTGAGGATGAGGGGAGGGAGGATGAGACTGCAGAGGAGAGATGAGAAGGAGGAAGTGAGCGCAGATTTCGCCTGAAGGTAACAGGTGGAGGGACTGGTGGTGCATGAGAAGTGATTTGAAGGTTGAATGTGATGAAGAAATGATCTGAGACGTGTAGAGGTTTGACCAAAATATTGTCTGTAGAGCAGTTGCGTGTGTAAATGAGGTCCAGATGGTTGCCAGATTTGTGGGTATGTGAAGTGATAAGGCGATTGAGATCGAATGATGCAAGGAGGGAGTGGAAATCTGAAGCATAAGATTTGTCCAGATGAATGTTGAAGTCGCCAAGGACTATGAGTGGGCTGCCATCCTCTGGAAATGAGGACAGCAGAACATCTAGCTCATGAACAAAGGTGGTCAATGGACCAGGGGGGCGGTAAATGACTACAATATGGAGTTTAACGGGAGTCGTGAGCGTAACAGCGTGGTATTCAAATGTGTTGTTATTGCAAAGAGATGTGTGAGTTGAGTATTTCCAATTGTTGTAAATGAGAAGACCAGTGCCACCACCCCTCCCAGTGTGGCGTGGGGTGTGGGAGAAAGAGAAGTTATTAGAAAGAGCAGCGGGTGTTGCTGAGTCTTCTGGGCGGACCCAGGTCTCAGTCAAGGCCAAGATTTTGAGATCGGATTGAGTGGCAAAGGCTGGAATTAAGTCAGCTTTATTGACCGCTGACAGACAATTCCATAGGCCCACAGAAAAAGAGGGAGGAGCATTAGCGGAGAGAGCAACAGGGCGTAGATTAGCAAGGTTACGGTGTCGTGTACGCCTGCGTGTAATGTGGCGTGGTTGAGAGATAACGGGAATGGACTGTACACACATGGTTAGAGAGAAAAGGAAGGTGAAAGAGGAGAAGAGAAGGAGATAGCTCTGCGCCAGCTATGGAATGCTCGTTAAATAGATATTATTCACTGCTTGAGTGAGTTCAGGTGGGAGCTCGGCAGGCTCTGATAATTCTAATTCTACTTAAACACCCGTGAATGGCTGCAAATCAATACCAATCTCTGTCTGAATAGAACAACTTACTTAAGTGCAAAGAGGCTCGTTCAATAATAACGAACTCGTGTATTATTCAAATGTAATTTACTACGACAGGAACAGTTACACACAGACAGAATAAAAATGCAATAGCAGTAAGAGAAACTATAATGTTCTAGCAAGTACTACTTTAAGCCCTGTAACACAGCACTGCAGAATAAGTTCAAAACACTTACATGCGCGCTCGTCCGAACTGCTTCACTCGCCGTTCGCTTCCCGAATGAGAGAATAGCTGACTTCTATTTATATAACTTCTATTGATTCTTCTATATTCTATATTCTATACTTCTATATTCTTCTATTGATACTCTAAGAATATTGGCGAAACAGATTTGGCAGATTTGCAAATTTGTGTCCGAGCTCTGGAGAGCGTCAAATGCATCTTTTTACAGCGTTTTTTTGCAGCGCTGAGTAATGTAGCCAATCACAGATAGTGGTTGATCTCTCGAACGCGATCAGAATCTCACCGCTCAAAACGGCAGAGTTTTGTCCAGTGCTGAGTTCATTCAGGCTCTCGAAACCTCTCATTATCAAACACAGTCGAGACATGATGCAAGTAAGAGATTTATTGTTGACATTTGTTTAATGGATCTTTGTGAGATCGCGATGAACTGACAAATCAACAGCATTTTAGTGATCGTAGCGATCTTGGCTCACTTTCGAGGCTACAGTCATTCATTCGTCATAAAGTCTTATTTCAGGACAGTAACTATTATTAAACTGACTGTTATTCCTAGAGAAGTGTAAGTTGTTGTAGTTTCCTCTTGACTCTGTAATGTAGAGATCGGTTTCCTGAGATAAAGCCTCATGACGAATGTGACCTCCGGAGGACGCAGCCTTGGGAATGAGACTCAGCCGGAGACTCCAGGATTTGATCTGTTGAGATTGAGAGTGTCTTTGTGTGTTCATGAGCTCTGAGTGTCTGAACTTAAACACGAGTAAGGAAGGTTCAGGTCACTCAACAGAGTTCAGGGTTTATGGGACGGTAAGTTAAACCTGCTTTCAGGAACAGTCTGAGCTTCTGTCATATAAAAACATCAGAAGAAGTGGTCATTTGTATTTTAAACGCTGAAGTTAATCGAGATTTTCAGACTTGAATCTTACATTTCTCCTATAAACACTTCTACAAATATCACACACACACACACGGCTGAAGTTGAGAGAGTATTGCATCTGTAAACATCTGTTATATGCAACACATTTCATTTTTGTATTAATTATATTAGACTAAATAATGAGTGCTGAATTAAACTTGCAGTGATGAGGTCATGTGACAGTTTGAATAATTTAATGTGATCTGATTCACATACTATTAAGAAATAGGCCGTATATACTGAGCTGAATTCAGTAAGAAACTTCGGTAACACTTTATAATAACTACACGCTATGAAGCATTAGTTAAGCTTTAGTAAATAGTTAATTAATAATTTATAAAGCATTAATAGACATTAATAGGTAGTTTATAAATAACACTATAAATGCTTTATTCTTAAATTTATAAGCACATCTATAATGTGTTTAATAATTGTATTTTCATACTTTATAAATTATCAATTTATCATTTCTAAATGAAGTATTACATTATTTACAAACCAGTTATTTAGGAGTTGTCAGTGGTTCATCAGATCATTTAGAAAGTATAAGCAAAGGATTAATGAACTATTTAAATATACAGTTATACATCTTATTATTTAGACATTTAGTAATAGTTACTCAGTGTGTTAATAAATGCTTTATTAACATGTATTTCTACTGTAATTCACAATTAATTCAGGTAGTTATAAAACATTTAGTAGTTGTCAGTAAACTATTTCTGTGAGCTCATCTAAAGTGAGGACTAGTTATGCCTCGTAAAGCTTTTACAGAGGAGATTTAAAGGCTCAGTTCTCTTCTGCACGGCTGTTCTCTAATGTTTTGAAGTCAGTACTGTTTTGACACTGCTAAATATTTTTATTATATTATTATTGTTTTATCTACATTTTATTTGTTGTATTTTGGCACTCCTGTAATCCACTGGTACGTTTTTATTCAGCAATGTTTACACTTCAAGAAATGTATTTTTTGTTTGTTTTTTTACATTAAAAAGGTTTAATTTTAATTTGATATTAAGTTATTAGTTGTACAGTCTCCATTTTTGCGTTTTGAAGTAAATATTGATGTGCTATATTCCTCTGTGTTGTGTTTGTTTCCTTTTTCTGTTCAGAAGAGAACTGAGCCTTTAAATCTCCTCTGTAAAAGCTTTACGAGGCATAACTAGTCCTCACTTTAGATGAGCTCACAGAAATAGTTTACTGACAACTACTAAATGTTTTATAACTACCTGAATTAATCATGAATTACAGTATGAAAACATGTTAATAAAGCATTTATTAACACACTGAGTAACTATTACTAAATGTCTAAATAATAAGATGTATAAATGTACATTTAAATAGTTCATTAATCCTTTGCTTATACTTTATAAATGATCTGATGAACCACTGACAACTCCTAAATAACTGGTTTGTAAAAAAATGTAATACTTAATTTAGAAATGATAAATTGATAATTTTTAAAGTATGAAAATACAATTATTAAACACATTATAGATGTGCTTATAAATTTAAGAATAAAGCATTTATAGCGTTATTTATAAACTACCTTTATAAATGATGAATTAACTATTTACTAAAGCTTAACTAATGCTTAGCGTGTAGTTATTATAAAGTGTTACCGAAGTTTCTGAATGATCATGTAGAGAGAGTTCATGAGGACAATGATGTTCAACTCACCGGTCACAGAGAGATAAACAGCAGAGCCTTCTTGTGATGAGACTGATCTTCCATCAATGTGACCTTTACACGTGTACGAGCCCCAATCAGACTCAGCAGCTCCTCTGATAGTGAGAGTGTCTCTGTCTACAGTGTAACGCTCAGACGTCTGTAACTTTACTCCGTCTTTATTCCACTCATATCTCCAGTCCTTGTGATCAGACTTTATCTCACACTTCAGATTGACTGTCTCTCCAGTGAACACAGATCTGTCTGGTGTCACAGTCACTGTAGATGTGGGGAAATCTGAGAAGAAACACAAATGTGTTAATATTGCATAATACTGCATTTGTAAAAAGACTCTGCCATGTGATTGGTTGATTAGATAATTGCATTAATTAGAATTTGAACAGGTGTGTATATATATATATATATATATATTAGTTTTATTTTTGTAATATTATATATTGTGTCTTTCAGGTTTTTTTGGAGACACTGCCCATCTTGCCTCCTTCTTGACAGCCTACATTTCTAATAATAGCTTTGATTGATGATGAAAATTAAGGTTTCAAAATCGTGATTGTTTGGATTGTTTTCTACCGTTGAGCCACAGGCGTTCACTGAATGGCCATATGGCTCGCGAGCCTAGAGGTTCCCGACCGCTGTTGTAAGCAGACGATAATGAATCTGGGATTACAGATATCCATGTCAGAGGCCGTGTCCGAATGAGCAGTCAAGCAAGACACGAACCATAGCAACACAACTCATGGCCACGACATTTCAGACTGGCAGATACGTAAAAGATAAACGGGACATTTGAGCGCTTTGTCACTGTTTTGTACACGCTGTTATATTAATTATAATTCAAATTCTGTTTTATTTGTCACAATATTATTAATGATTGTTGAGAGGGGCACTTTTGATACATTTTTTAAAAGGGCTGGGGCTCGAGCCGCCAAAGCCCTCCCCTCTGCACTTGCCTGGTGTGTGTGTGTGTGTGTGTTTGTGTGTGTGTGTGTCCTGTCACAAAATGCGGCGAAAACTCCTACACACCGTTAATAATTAGATTATGGTGTGTACATGTCTACAATACACTTAGATAATGCGACTAAAATAGGCATACTCCACATGTCTTAATTCGATTTCTGTTTAATTCGAGTATGACTTTAACCGGATTAAGGTCATTAGAAATCGCTGTTTACACGGTAGTTTCTTAATCAGAGTATGGTCTTAATCAGATTAATATCGGAGCATTGTTGTCCATGTAAACGCATAAGAGTTAAAGGGGTAGTTCACACAAATAAAAATTGTTGTCATTGTAGTACTCATTAATATCCTGTAACGGATGATATATTAATGAACACGAGTTCAAGTGATGCGATCGTCAGCATTTGTTTATCTTGAATGACGTGCATCGCGAGAACTCTTTCTACAACGGCGCGCAATGACGTGCACACACCCGCACAACCAATCACACACATCCATCTTTAACTATAATAATATATTTAATTAATTCAAACTGATAGCGCTTTTTATAAGAACTCGCAATATTTGCAACAAGTATTTAAATGAAAACAAAATGATAAAAAATATATAAATCTAATACAAATTTGTAAATGACACCTTAAAGCAAAAGCATGTTAAATACATATGAAAACTGATAGTGATAATTATGCACTTATACCAGATAACTGATTATTCAGTATACCACACTCTCCCCCACAAAATAAGATGTCGTCTCGACATCATATGTCTTAAGTAACCAGTTACAGCAATGCTCAATTTATAGTATTTAACTCCACCCAGAAGTTGTTGTATACAACATCAGGTTTTACAACCCTGTTACCAACATTTTTCTTGCACAGCATTTCTTTTTCTTCTTTTTTTTTTTCAGTCCATATCAATGGATTGGCAAATGCCATATATTGACAAGAGTCTCAGAGCTCAGTAACAACAGTCCATGTTATTTGCTCCCGTCAGAAAAAAATGGCAAAGAGTCCTTCAAGGAAGAAAAAAGATTCAAAAAGTGTCAATAGAGAAAGTCTCAAAGTGACTCAAAGTGTCCACAGTCTCAAAACTGCACAACAGTCCATTATTTTTGTTTTGCAATAGTTTCTCACTATGGGCAATAACAGTCTCTGGGTAATGTCCTGTATAGTAACCTTTCATGCCTTCGACACAGGGACTAGTTATGGCGTGAAGTTCGTGTGGTAGTGCAATTCAAATTTAATAACACACATATGGAGGCTGAGGGTAACAAAGGGGTGTTGATGACCAGGGTGTCACAGCTGTCATCCCACTCGATGCAAAGTGTGGGTAGTGGTTGTTGCCCACTATCTGCACATTGTAGCATGATGGGGACCCAAGATTGTCATAGGTAAACTTTTTAGGCGGTCGTCGTTTTCTCCTGGTGAACTGGTACTCGTTTTCCCCCCAAGAGGTTCTGTCTCTGGCCCCAGGCGCTGCAGCTGTTTCCCTAACAGGTAAGTCTTGTTGCATTAGGTCAACAGCTGGTTCATTTTCATCAGGTTCTTTTCTTATTTCAGGTGCAGACTCTGGAAGATCTATCTCTGACTCTGCTGGAAGTAGCTGTGGCCTTAGTTCCACTACTGGAGAGTTAGATCGAGGCTCAGAAGGTACTGACTGTGGTGATAACGCATTACTTTTTTCTAGGCAATCACTGCTTTCCTGTGGTCTTATCTGGAAGGGCTCCACTTGAAAGTAGTATTCATCCTCTTCACTTTCATTATCGTACTCTGACTCACATTCTCTTCCCCGGGCGAGCTGCGTTCTGCTTTTTCTTGGTTGCTGTCTTGGGAGCTGGTGTGATTTCAAGAGGTAGATGGTCACATGGAAGGAGAAGATTGCGATGTAAAACTCGTGATCTGCCTTTACTCTGTTCAGGTTTTACTTCGTAGACTGGAGCACCATCTGCCACCTGGCGTGTAACAACGTGAACCTCATCCTCACAGAAATTTCGCAGCTTCCCAGTCCCTCCTCTTGGAGTCAGGTTTTTTACGAGGACCCTGCTTCCTGGGAACAGGTCAGTACACCTCACTCGTTGGTCATAATTCCGTTTGTTTCTTTCTGCACACTTGTTTGCCTGTTCTCTTGCTATCTCACAAGCTTCCTGCATTCCTTTTGTCCATCGTTCCATGTACTCGCTGTAACTTTGGGAGTTATTGTCAGAGTTGAGTCCGAAGAGAGCATCGATGGGCAACTTTGGTGAGCGTCCGAACAGCAATTGGAAAGGTGAGAAGCCAGTCACGTCACATCTGGTACAGTTATAGGCAAAGATTAATTTGTTCAGTGCATCTTTCCAATTAGCTTTTTGTCTTTCAGTCAAGGTTTTCAGCATCTGCAATAATGTCCGATTAAACCGTTCCACCTGTCCATTCCCCTGAGGGTGGTAGGGGGTGGTCCTTGAGCCGGCAACGCCGCTGTACTTTTTGAGTTGGGCAAGTAGCTGGTTTTCAAATTCTCCTCCTTGATCGTGGTGAATTCGAGACGGAAACCCAAACTTCAGGGCAAAATCATTGAATAATGATTCAATGATTGAATATGCCTGTGCAAATCGAGTGAAGTGGTCAACAATTACCAAAATGTACTCATAGCCCCCTTTGCATTTGTCCAGATGGAGAAAGTCAATGGACACCAGTTCAAACGGGTGGGTCGTTTTGCTGTTTTTAAGGGGCGCTCTTGTCTCACGACAGGGTTTCTTTTGTTTGATACAGCAGCAGGTTCTCAGAACATAATTTGCAATGTCTTTCTGCATGTAGGGCCAGAAAAAAACGATCTCTAATGAGGCTTGTGGTGCGATCAAGTCCCTGATGGCCCATCTCATCATGCATCTCTCTCAGAACAGTTCTCTTGAATTGCGTTGGTAACACCAGCTGTTTTCTCTGAGACGTTTGGCGGAACATGATGCCATGTTCATCTAGCTTCAGTTTATCCCACTCTCTCAGAAGAACTTTGGCCGGCGAGTTGACTGAACGCCATTGCTGAGGAGGCCTAGATCCTGCTTGTAAGTGTTCACTTATTACTCTAATGTCCTTATCATCCCTTTGTGCTTGTCTGATTTCCTCCTTTGACAGGGGTTTGAGGTGTCCCTCATTGTTTTCCCCACTTTCCAGTACACTCTGACAGGCTACTACAAAAGTCACATCTGGATTTCCTTGGAACTCCACTGCTTAGATCACGGCTCCCAAACAGTCAGGTGAAAACTGCTCAGTACATTCTCTCATCGTCGTTTCCGGATCTGCCGGTATCCTGGAGAGTGAGTCAGCGTCTATGTTTTCTTTACCTGGACGGTAGCGGATGGTGAAGTGAAAATCTGCAAGCTCTGACACCCACCTACACCCGGTGGCATTCAACTTCGCAGAGGTCAGGACATAGGTCAATGGATTATTGTCACTGAAAACTGTAAAGGTTGGTGCATAGTACAGGTAGTCTCTGAACTTTTCAGTGATGGCCCATTTCAGAGCTAAGAATTCCAATTTCCCACTGTGCAGATGGTAATTTTTCTCAGCTGCCGTCAAAGTCCGAGAACCATAGGCAATTACTCTCAGCTTGCCATTCTGCTGCTGGTATAAAACAGCTCCCAACCCTTGGTTGGACGCATCCGTATGAAGAGTGAATGGTTGAGAGAAGTCGGGGAATCCCAGGATCGGAGGTTGAGTCAAGCAATTAATCAACTTTTCTAGTATCTCCTGGTGTTTTTCTGTCCACTCAATTGATTTACTTGACGGCACCACATGATTTCGTTTGTCATTTCTTACTTTGTGTTTCCCCTTTCTCTGTGGCCCAGCACCTTCAGTGTTACTTTTTAGCAGGTCATAGAGGGGACTGGCAATTCGGGAAAAGTCTTTAATGTATTGCCGATAATAGCTGAGCAGGCCCAGAATCTTGCGTAGTTCACCCACCGTGCTTGGCGCCTGTTCTTTCAGTGCTGTTACAGCAACGGTGTCTGCGGGATCAATACAACTGCCGTCAGCTGACACAATTCTCCCCAAATATCGCACCTCTTTCTTAAAGAGCTCACACTTCCTTGGTTTTAACTTGACTCCACGGGACTGTAACCTCTGCAGTACTTTCTTCACCGCTTCCACTTGTTCATCGAAGGACTCAGTGAAGACCAGGATGTCATCTAAGTACGGTATGCAAATTTTGTTTTGCCAGGCTCTCTTCCATGAACCGTTGGAACGCTGCAGGCGCGTTCATCAGGCCGAAAGGAATACGAATCCATTCGTATAGGCCCCACAGTGTCGTGAATGCAGTGAGGTACCGGCTCTCTGGGGACATGAAACCTTGGTGGTAGGCCTTCCCTTGATCTAACAGTGAGAACCATGCATTGCCTCCCAGCCCGTCTAGGATATCCTGCACCCTGGGTATTGGCTGGCGATCAGGAATTGTTTTGCTGTTTAGGTCCCTGTAATCAATACATAGCCTGAGGCTGCCATCCTTCTTACGGACGCAGACAATTGGGGACGAGTAAGAGGAATGAGACTTGGCCACCCACCCTTGAGCAATCAGGTCATGTAAGTAGTCCTTCATCTCTTGATATAACGGTTTGGGGACCGATGTGTATGTACGGGCAACAGGGGTGTTATCATTTAATAAGATACTCAGATGCAAACCTGGGACACAGCCGATATCGTCGTCTGACTTCGAAAATGCATGACACTCTTCACGTAACATTCTCTTGACCTGTTGTTGTTGGGGCGGAGTTAAATGGCTCACATCAACTGGAGGGTCCCACGAATCCTGGTTGTCATCTCCACCAGCCGCTTCTGGTGGAACCTGAATGACAGAGACTGTGGCTGCACTCGCTGGATTTGCCATTGGTAAGACAGACTTAACTGGCTGCAGAGTTCCTAGCTCTGTTCTACCACCAAGCGTGATGTCATGATCTGTTCCATTCTGCACATTGATAGTAATTATTGGGTGGGCCCCCTTTTTCAGAAGGACAAGAGTATCAAAGAGTTCAAGGCCATCCGGGTATATTGGGTTAACGTGTGGCTCAAACAGTAGCACCGTATCTTGTTTCACGTGAGGCATTTTTACCAGACACTGAATTTGCATAATGGTGTGCTTCTCTATGTTCACAGGCTCCTTTCTGGTTCTTACTACGTACTCGCTGAGGCCCTCTGCAGTAACCAAATTGATGAAGGTATGTACACTTTTCTTCTTTATGCTAGGGAAAGCACTTCTGACAGTTCTGTACAAACAAGCATTAGTCACATCAAGGGATCCACTTTTTTCGTTCCGTCTCATTATTTGTTCTATCACGTTATACCCGATAATAGGTCTGGGCAATTCTTGGTCCTTCAAAACAAGCACAGGAATGTTTAACTCTTTCTCATTGGTTACAGGGGATGCCAGCTTGAAAGTCAACTCCACCCATCCACTGTATGGCATGTTCGCTCCATTTGCTGCCACCAGGCGCAAGCTGTCTGGCGCCTCGGTCGCCTCCAAAACATTTCTCAGTGTCACCTCAGGTGCATATTTGGCTTTCCACTCCTCATCTATAATGCATACTTGGGAGCCTGTAACCCATAATGCTTCAGTCTTTTTCCCCTGAAGATAACAGGTAACAAGGCACTGTTTTCCTACTAAGGACGTGATGGCAGAACGTTGGTTAACTCGACAAGGGGCAGTTAAAATACTATCAAGCGACTGGGACTTAAACTGTCTCTGATGGCCAATGCTACATTTTTCATGTTTTTGGGACTGCTCTGCCGCTCGGGTCACACCCTGTCCCTTGGGGGGAACCCGCTCCTGTTTAACGGAGCTCCATGCTGAGGTCTGGTGCCTTTACTCTTACAGCCAGCTGAGAAATGCTCGCTGCTGCCACAGTGGTAACAATGGGTGCAAGGGTCTTCTGCTTTGCGCTGCTGGCAATGGAAACATTGTCTAGCTCGTGAGGGACGGGGCTGGCGGAACTGATAAGGGTGTTGTTGTGGTAGCACTGTGTACTGCTGGGGATAATATGGTGATGGTGCAAAACTTGAAGGATGGGTTGCATAATTGATGGTCATGGGATGCTGCTGAGGAGAAGGATACACATGTGGCTGTCCATGGTGAGTCTCTGGCACTGTATAATGCTGACTTGACTGTGGATAATGTTCTGGTGGAACAGAAGAGCACTGGGCTGGCTTTGCAGGTATAAGTGGCATGTTCTGTTCCCTCACCTGTTGTTGGCTTTGTGAGAACTGATGTGGAGACATATATGGACTTCCCTGCCGTTGGTATGTAGCTGTCTCGGGTTTCCAGGTTTGATGCTCTTGGACATGGGTCCATCCTGCTGTCTTTTGGGACACTGCTGCTGCTGGTTCTTTGTCATAAACTGCAAAACACTGCTGAGGGACAGATAATGGCTGTTGGATTGACTCTTTTATCTGTATGATATCATCACTCAGGCTTTTCAGTTGTGACATTAAATCAAACCTTGACTGTTTGGACTGAAGTTTTTGTTCATGGGCAGGCTCATTCAACTGTACAGCATGAACAGTACCATTTTTCTCATATTTTCGCTTATTTTGTCTTTCAGATTCATTGGAGCAAGCTACATTGAGTTTCTCCAGCAACACTTCGTCTGGGACAGCAGGGTCTGAAAGGTATGGTTGAAGGTGGCTTTGGATGCGGTCGTTTTGCAATCCAGTCAAGACGGTGTGTAAGAACATATTCTGAACTAGGGCGGGATCATATATCAACCCTGAGTCATCCTCCTGAGAGGCAAACAGAATTTTCTGTCTCAGATCAAGAGCTCGAATTAGGAAGCTTTGTGGCGTTTCTCTAGTGTTTTGAGCTTCTTTGGTGAGCTGCTTATATAATTTGGTCGCATTTTTCTCCTGATAATGAGAACGAAGTATCCGCCTTAGCATCGGGAGTGTCAGCCCTGCCTTTCCCTCAAGATAGCTCCGCAGCTGAAGCCCTGGCTTGATAGCCCTGATGACAGAATCTACTATTTCCTGTTCTGCATAGCCCTTTTTAAGTCCACCTTCTATCTGTCGTGCCAGACTGGAGAATGAGAGACGGTCCTTCTGCCCTAAATCTCCTATTAGACCAGAAATTTTGAAGTCTTTCTGCCATGTTGCATTAACTTGTCTCTGAAATGTGGGTGAAGAATAAATCAGCCCATGGTCTACATGTGTCTGTCTGTTTTCTGCAGTCTGTGGTGCAGTGGGACTAATGTGCATGGCAGAGAATAATTCAGACGCACTTTCTCCACTTTCTTGCATTGCTCTCTGGACGGTGTTAACGTTTCCAAGTTTGTTTTCCTCTCTCTCTGTACCTTTCCCAGAAGCATTCATTGTGATTCCCATGAGCTGGTTCAGGTTATCATTAATCGTTAAAAGTTCAGCCATGCCGCCATCTTCCATCTCCTCTAGCTCAGGTCGCAATAAATAGTTACTAAGAAGGCTCAACAGGAACAAACGAGTCAACTTTGTCTCATCCTCTCGTGTTAGGTGAAGAAAGACACCAAGTTTTATCAGTTTTTCACGTGATAGTGTGCATAATTTCTCACCAATTTCCTCTTGGAGATGTTTAAGCTCATCCATTTTAGCTGCTATGTAGACAGGTCGTTGAGAGTAGCGTTTACTTTACTGACTTGACCTTGCTGCCACTGGTAAAAACTGAATCTCCATGACATGCACTGCTCAATCAGACCTTTTTCACCACTCGTCCTGAATGTCTCACACGGTAGCTTGTCTGGACCACTTAGTAAGGGGATGATGTTGCTTAATGGGCTCTGCCGGTCAGGGAGTCACTCCACCGAACATCTATCCCAGCGGTGCCTCCAAAATTGTAGTACTCATTAATATCCTGTAACGGATGATATATTAATGAACACGAGTTCAAGTGATGCGATCGTCAGCATTTGTTTATCTTGAATGACGTGCATCGCGAGAACTCTTTCTACAACGGCGCGCAATGACGCGCACACACCCGCACAACCAATCACACACATCCATCTTTAACTATAATAATATATTTAATTAATTCAAACTGATAGCGCTTTTTATAAGAACTCGCAATATTTGCAACAAGTATTTAAATGAAAACAAAATGATAAAGAATATATAAATCTAATACAAATGTGTAAATGACACCTTAAAGCAAAAGCATGTTAAATACATATGAAAACTGATAGTGATAATTATGCACTTATACCAGATAACTGATTATTCAGTATACCACATCATTTACTCAACCTTTTCTGTTGATCCATTTACAGTGTAGATAATCAACATTTTTAAGCTTCAAAAATACAAAGTGATTGTAGAAGTAATCAATATTTATATATGAATGATATCCTAAATGTCATATAAAATGATCTGTTAGACTTGAAATGCGTGGACAAAAATTGAGAATTTTAAAAATATCTTAATTTGTGTTCCAGAGATGAACAAAATTCGTATGGTTTTGGAATGACATGAGGGAGTAAATTATGACAATTTTCATTTTTTGGTGAACTAACCCTTTAAAGAGCAGCCCTCCAAGTTCATCAACATTTGTGAGGTATGTGTATTTCATGTCTGTTTTAATACTTCAACAAAGTAGTAGTTTTCCAAAAGATATTTTATATATTTTATTTAAAGAATTTTCTGGCCTGTTGATTTTCATAATGACAGAAACACATCACACAGGGCTCCACACTACACCCTGTGTAGGGAGACACTGCACCCTGAATTGAAACATCCTACGCAAAAACATGGTTTTTAAGTAGGGCTGGGCAATAAACAATATCATATCGAGATAATGGTGAAATATGTCTAAAGATAAGCTCTGGACATTTTTACTCTATATGAATTAATCTAACAGCGTATCACACAGTATAAATAAACATGACAACAGCCAGTCAGTGCGTGTTGCAAATAAATCTGATGTGGATGCACCTGTCTGAAAATTATTCAGTTTTAACTAACAGATGTGTTTTGTGTTCCTTAGTAATGTTCTTTTTCCTCTTTTTAACCCACTGATGAACAGGTGGTGACCGGGATGAATGCTGGTCAAAAAGGAGAATGACTTTCCCCAATGGAGATCATTCCAGTGCTTTTAAAGGAGGAGATTGTCCTGGATAAGTTAAAGGGTGTTGCATGCCTTTGCTGTGCTGATGGAGCTTCTTCATGACTGAACATCAGGTCATGAAAATTGGCGGTGATGCATGTTCTGTATGTGTTCACGGACTTGACAAACTAGAGTAGTAGACAGACTTTATTGTCATCCAGCTGCACATTTTGCAATATACAGTTGAACGAAATTTCGTTGCAAGGCTCTGAGCATAAAATACATATACATAGAAAAAGTATATAAAATTAATTTATAAAAACAATTCTAATTCTAACTAGATCACATATAAATAACAGCAGGGTATATTACAGTAAAAAGACAAATAAAATAATACTTTGTGCAAAATACAAGGGTTCACATAAGTGACTAGTATCATATGTTTGAGGAAGAAGGATTTAGTGTGAGTTTAGCAGTCTTATGGCATGGGGAATGAAACTGTTATAAAATCTGGTTGTTCTGCATTTGAAGCTGCAGAACCTCTTCCCAGAGGGCAGCCGGGAGAACAGTCCATGACTGGGGTGGAAAGGGTCCTTTAAAATCGACTGAGCCCTGGTCAGGCAGCGGCTGCCAGCAGTGTCATTGATGGAGGGAAGTACTGTCCCTATGATTTTTTCCGCAGTCCTCACCACTCTCTGTACACATTTCCAGTCTGAGGCGTTGCAGGACCCAAACCAGACAGAGATGCAGCTGGTCAGTATGCTCTCTATTGTGCCTCTGTAAAAAGTGGTGAGGATAGGAGGGGGGAGGTTTGCCCCTCTCATCCGACGCAAAAAGTGCACACGCTGCTGTGCTCTTTTCACAAGAGCAGAGGTGTTGAGGGACCAGGTCAAAGTGTCTGTGATCTGCACCCCCAAGAATTTGATGCTGCTCACCTGCTCCACTGTGGCGTTGTTGATGAGGAGGGGGGTGTGACTTGGCTGTTTTTTCCTGAAGTCGACGACAATCTCTCTTGTTTTGTCGACATTCAGGATTAGATTGTTTGTTTCACACCATTTCGCCAGATGTTTTACCTCCTCTCTGTAGGCCAATTCATTATTGTCTCTGATGAGACCCACCACTGTCGTGTCGTCCGCATACTTAATGATATGGTTTGTACTGTACCTGGCACGACAGTCATGGGTCATCATGGTGAAGAGCAGTGGGCTCAGTACGCAGCCCTGGGGGGAGCCGGTGCTAAGGGAGATGACGCTGGAGGTGTTTTTTCCAACCCTCACGGACTGTGATCTGTCTGTAAGGAAATCCAGCAGCCAGTTACACAGAGTGGTATTAAGTCCAAGGGGGGCCAGTTTACTAACCAGATTCTGGGGAATGATTGTATTAAATGCGGAGCTGAAGTCCAGAAACAGCATTCGCACGTGGGTGTTGTTCTTTTCCAGATGTTCCAAGCTCAGGTGGATTACAGAGGAAACGGCATCCTCTGTGGAGCGGTTGGTGCGATATGCAAACTGTAACGGGTCAAAAGTAGGGGGGAGTTTGGAGATGATGTGATCCTTCACCAGCCTCTCGAAGCACTTCATGATTATGGGAGTAAGTGCGACGGGGCGGTAATCATTCAATGATGAAATTGTATGTTTTTTGGGCACTGGTATGATGGTAGCAGTCTTGAAACAGGATGGAACGATAGCATAGGTCAGCGAGATGTTAAATATGTCCGTGAGGACATAAGCCAGCTGGTCCGCACAGTCTTTGAGCACCCGTCCCTGTATGTTATCGGGGCCTGCTGCTTTCCGTGCGTTCAGTTTTTTCAGCATCCTCCGGACATCAGCTTTCTCCAATCTAAGCGCTTGTTCGTCTGGTTGCGGTATGGATTTCTTCACAGAAGTGTTATTGAGTGATTCAAACCGACCAAAGTAGTTATTGAGTACGTTGAGGAAATCTATGTTGTCCTCACAAGGTAGGGGAGCAGCCTTATAATCTGTGATAGTCCGGATACCTTGCCCCAAACTGTTAATCTGTAATCACTGAACACTCTTTCACATGTATACTTGTGTCTTAGACAGAAAATTCAATAACTTGTGTTATAATGTCAGCGCTAATGTTGTGCTTTGAGTTCATTAATGTTATTTTGTAAAAAACTTTAGTCATGTTAACTTATGTTAAAAAGTCTAAGTTATATTCATCAATGTTCATTAAACTGTTAAAAACTATTTAATTGAACTATAAACTGTGTTGATTTGCAATTCTTTTCTGATGTTCTTCTCACATGCACTGTAACTTTTGACCATGTTTGCCCTTGTTCTCGGTTTTAATAAATTTGTAACCTTTCATAGTCATTCTTTGTGTGTAAAAGTGATTTTATAATTTCCAAGATTTCTGGCTTTAATTACAAATCCATTTTGGGTTCATTTTAATCCAGCAATGTAGTAATTTTACACCAAAATGTATGTTAAAAAAACAACCCAGCGCTGGGTACGTCCCTTTTTGACCCAGCGCTGGGTTGCCAAAACAACCCAATTTGGGTTGATTTTAACCCAGCAGTTTTAGAGTGCATATCCACACACATTATTTACACATTTAATTATTGCTCGAAAGGGATTGGAAAGAAGTAGAACTTATTTGCTCCGACCCCCAATTCACTCCCTTATATTACACCATAGAGCTGCTGCCATTATCTGTTACATTACTAATAATTTATGTGATATTATTTATATACAAAATACCCAATAACATTATGACCATCTCAATAATCACAATAATGCAATGCAATAATCCTCATTATCATAAACCTTCAAATATGTCAAATATGGTATAATAATCACGTAATATATAAAATATAACCATATCATATTGTTAAATCACAGTTTTATAATAACAAATAGTAATATCAATAATAATAATAATGACAATGATTGTAATAATAATCTCTACTATCACAATAACAATACACCAGTGCTAATACTAAATTAATATTGCAGTTTTGTTGTGAATTACAACATCGTCAAGTATTTTATCTGCTCATCATTGTAGCGATTATGGCCGCAGACATTATAGATGAATGAATCTTCCAAATGATTCGATCAAGTGAACATCCCTTCCACAAAGCCCCAATTCAGCTCCAGACCCTCGATCATCTATCACAGGTTCCATTCTGCCCGGGGCTACTGCTTCTATATTATAATTACTTGATATCCTATGGACTTTTGACCAAAACTTAGACAAAGAGGACTTGTTGTGATCGCAAGACAAAGAAACAACCAGGGCCGGGTTTCCCAATAACGATGTATCTCAGCTCTAAAGAGCGCGTTCTACGAGCGAAGTTACGATCACTCGCAGCAATTCCACGTGCGTGTCCCAAAAATGTACTTAACATGAACGCGCGAGAACGCGCTCTAAGTGCTACTTAAGGGTCGCTGTCCATTTGTGAAGTACTGAAATATAACCTTATATGGAATCGTTTCCACATGCTGGCCAACCAAGAAATGTCCAATACATGGCTGGTTTTCGTGCACGTCAGCAAGTCATTGACAGATTTTTTTGAGTTTATCTCTATTTTTCCCAGTCTTTGAAGTATATTTCCTACATTACTTATTTTATTCTTTTATTCTTATATTTTATTTATCTTATATTCTTATTAATTAAGATGTGTATTTATAATTTTTTTGTTTGTTACCTGCCCTCATAAAAAAAAAGTGTACAATAAAGTACAATCAAAACCTTATAGTATTATCACAATGCACTTGAATAAAGTTAAAGGTGTAATCTGCCGGTTGTCCTGTAGGTGACCTCATAACTCTGCCTTCTTACGATACACTTAGAGCTTTACGATTACTCCAGAGCACTCCGTAGATCTACGATAATTTTCAAGTGCTACTTAAGTTACGATGCTTTTGGGAAACAGACCTTAATATTAAGATCACTCGTACGATCGTTTTTACGATCAACTTAGGCTTACGATGCTATTGGGAAACGCAGCCCAGGTCTTTGTCTTGTCAATGACCATTAAATGAACTCCACGTGACACAGCTAAAACGCCAAGCAAACTCCCAGAAAATGTTACATATTGGAATGCATCAGATTACTGATTATTGGACTTTCATTCAAATAGCCTTCAACATAGCTTGTTAGTGTGTTTACAACTGATACACGTGACTATTATGCATGTATATCATTCCCAATTCCTGCAATTATGTAACTATTGAAGGAGTGGATGAAAAGGCACCATGTTTGATACCTTTGTGTTCGTATGGATATAACCCACCAGATGAGCTGAATGAAATCTTTATAGAATTGATCATGTCCTTATAGTAAGAAATTAGGTTTAAATTTACTCTCTGCTTAAGAGCAGGAAACTAAATTACTATAGATAACCCAATTTTATGGGAGGGGTGGAGACAGTCACCCCTGAACCCTAATTGGCCAGAACCCATCCAGGGGATGGGCAAATATTTGAGTTTAACCTCAGAACACAGACGAAGGTTCACTGTTGTGTTCACGTTCTGTTCATCGTTCAGTCAAGGGCTGTTCGCAGTGCGGTTCCCGAATCCGCCAAGCCGACGATCGGACGATCGTGGCAGACCATCAAAGAAAATGGGTTAACAGATTTCATTCAGGCCATCTGCTCTTCTCTCACTTTCCTTTCTTTTACTTAAAGTTTATTTTATTTCCGTTAAGTCTCGGGTTCTGTTAAGTTTCGCCGCAAAGTTACTCAATGAGTTACTCAGCGCGCTTCAACTTCAAACAATGCCCACGAGTCTTCCATCCAGCCGCCAACACGCCACGTGATTGGTTTCCCAAGACGCCGATCAAAGACACGACCAGACCTTCAGCGCATCAAAGACCCGAGAGAACCCCTCTCCAGCCAGGAAATGGGAATCCCCCTTGCCAGAGATGACACGCGAGACACAAACGCAAGTAACATCTCTAGATTCCAAGCTGAATGGTGCATTAGATCAAATTTAATAACCCGCCTAAGAAACGATAGGAGGATAAATCACTGATCAATGGTTTCTTCAGGTCATGTGTCATAAATGCATATTGCTTGGGATTTCATAATTTCTCTCTCTTAAAACTTATTCTTTCCTCACTTTCTTCCTTTCTGCAACGTGTGAATGTGCGAGTGCGTGTGTTTATGTTAGATATTAGTTTGATGTGTTGGAGTAATCAATAAAGTTTCGTTTGTAGTCAAAGATAACTGCTCTTGTGTTATGTGCTTATGAATTTAATGTCTTGAACTGCCAATCTAAGTTACCTGGCTGTTAAATAGTGTTTCACTATTGTACGGATATTAATATCCACTGCAGAGTTGATATTTACGGCCATTCAAATGAACGCTGGAAGAGTCATTTGCTTGTCTGTAAAATAGACTCTCAAAATTCCCTATGAATTCATTAATTCATTCATTTGAGCTACATAGACCTGTTTCCCTTTAACAGACTCCCCTTTAAGTTCTTACATATCGGTGGACAAATAAGTTAAGGTGTAAACATTAATTCTGAATTATTTATAAATTATAGTGTAATTCGAGTCTTTCATTTTAATTCAAATTCCCTGTTGAGTTATTATTTTATCTGACTCATAGTTGCTACATCATTATACTTTTTAAGATTGCACTTTAATTTTGAAATACTTCAGCTTTAAAATGTATTTTCAGACGCCTGTGTTCAGTTTCTGTGAGATGGTGGTCCAGTGGGTTAAACCATGGAACTGACATGCAGAAGGTTGCTGGTTCGATCCCAGCGGTCACCACCAGTGTGTCCTTGAGCAAGGCACTTTACTCCATGTTGCTCCAGGGGGATTGTCCCTATAATAAGGGCACTGTAAGTCGCTTTGGATAAAAGCGTCTGCCAAATGCGTAAACATTTCTGTTAGCTCATTTAAATAGTTTTGAACACAGAACAGAGAGAATTGAACAGAATTAAATCCTCAAGAGATGAACTGTGACGCTCAGTCAGGCTAAAGCGCAGCTGCATTTGTGCAACGATTCACAGATTTCCAGTGCAGGAGCAATAAATGAATTAAACACAGAAATATGTTTTTGGAAGTATTTTAGCTGTCGCTTCATGTCTCACTGTTTTATAGTACATGAGCGCAGTGTTTTTATGATGGTGTTTAAATACTTTAACTATTAAAATAGGCTTCACTTTTTATTTAGGGTCAGCATGTGGTGCGTGATTAATTTCATCATCAGAAGAGCACTGAATGCACACTGTCAGGTTTTTGTAACACGTACTTTGTGGATTAAATTTTTCTTTGTAGCATTTACTTGGGTTGTAACAAAGCCACTAGAAGGCAAGCCTGCAACTGTAACCCCTGTTTAAACCGCCCGCACTCGAACCCGGGTCCGCTGACATGAGAGTCAGATGCTCTAACAAGGAGGCTAAAGGCTAGAGTCGCAGTCGCTAGAGTGTCTCTTGAGATCAGAGGAGTGAGGTTTACTCACAGCGACTGCCTCCGTTACACAACCATTAGCCAAACAAGCGTAGCGGCTAATGCTGACGCTGTGGCTGTGTCGGTGTTGTTATTTGACTTCACTACTGAATAAACCGCTTTTGTGAGGAAACAGCTTCTCATTTAATGAATCGAGTGCCTGTCTGCTAATCTTCAACGTGTTTTACTCTAAATCATACGTTTGTTGTGAACAATATGTAGATTTTACTATGATAAAAAGGTTATATTATAAGAGAAGGCAGAGAAGGGAACGTTGGGACAGGTAGGACTTATTTACTAATTTAATATTGAGTGAAATTGAGTAATATTGAGTAATATTGAGTGATATTAAATAATTGAGTAATATTGAGTGATATTAAATAATTGAGTAATATTGAGTGATATTGAGTGATATTGAGTAATACTGGGTGATATTGAGTAATATTGAGTGATATTGAGTAATATTGAGTGATATTAAATAATTGAGTAATATTGAGTGATATTGAGTGATATTGAGTAATTGAGTGATATTGAGTGATATTGAGTGATATTGAGTAATACTGGGTGATATTGAGTAATATTGAGTGATATTGAGTAATATTGAGTGATATTAAGTAATTGAGTAATATTGAGTGATATTGAGTGATATTGAGTGATATTGAGTAATACTGGGTGATATTGAGTAATATTGAGTGATATTGAGTAATATTGAGTGATATTGAGTAATTGTTACGAACTGCTCCGAGACTCGAAGGTGGATCCAAATGCAGCTTTATTTGAGGGCAATCCAGAAGCGTAATCCAAGGTACAGGCAAGGGTCATACACAGAAAGGCCGTCAAAACAAAGAAACAACCAAAGAAACAAAACAGGCAGGGACCAGAGGCAAGAGAGTAATCCAGGGAACAGGGCAAGATATCCAAAAACAAGAAACAAGAAAATCAGGAGAGTGCTCAGAATTGCAATGTAACATTTAAACAAGACTTCGCGGTGAGTGAAAGAATGAACATTGTATAAATAGACAGACACTAACAGGATGGTGAGACAGGTGAATGCAATCAGTGAATGAGGTACAGGTGAATGTGATCAGTGATAAGTGATGATGAGTCCGGGCAGTGAGTTATGTAGTTTGTGAGTGATCATAGTCTTATGTGTGGAGTGCCCTCTGGTGGCTCTCAAGGGCACTCCAGCTGGTGAACGGTACATATCCCCCCCTTTAAGGAGCGGATTCCAGATGCTCCTAAAACTGTTAAGGAGGGAGGAGGAGCGGAGGCGGACCCGGGGGCGGGATGGAGGGCCAGGCCCGTGGAGCGGATAATGACCTGGAGACTGCGGCAAGATGGGAGGCCAGGGCGGATCAGGCTGTGCAGGCGACCAGGGCGGATCAGGCTGTGCAGACGACTAGGGCGGATCAGGCTGTGCAGACGACCAGGGCGGATCAGGCTGTACAGACGACCAGGGCTGATCAGGCTGTGCAGACGACCAGGGCGGATCAGGCTGAGCAGACGACCAGGGCGGATCAGGCTGTGCAGGCGACCAGGGCGGATCAGGCTGTGCAGGCGACCAGGGCGGATCAGACTGTGCAGGCGACCAGGGCGGATCAGGCTGTGCAGGCGACCAGGAAGGAGACGACCCTTCAGGCGGCCAGGGCGGAGACGACCCTTCAGACGGCCAGGGCGGATCAGGCTGTGCAGGCGTCCAGGAAGGAGACGACCCTTCAGGCGGCCAGGGCGGAGACGACCCTTCAG
Source organism: Romanogobio albipinnatus (assembly GCA_023566225.1). Lineage (NCBI taxonomy): Eukaryota > Metazoa > Chordata > Actinopteri > Cypriniformes > Gobionidae > Romanogobio > Romanogobio albipinnatus. The sequence goes on from CM042239.1 coordinate 8,414,602, forward strand.
GCGGCCAGGGAGGAGACGACCCTTCAGGCGGCCAGGGCGGAGACGACCCTTCAGGCGGCCAGGGCGGAGACGACCCTTCAGGCGGCCAAGGAAGCGACCATGGCACAGGAACAGACACCGGCTCAGGAACAGGAACAGACACCGGCTCAGGAACAGGAACAGACACCGGCTCAGGAACAGACACCGTGTCAGGAACAGGAGCAGACACCGTGTCGGCGGCCATCTCATCTGGAGACACTGGCTCGGCGGCGGCCATCTCATCTGGAGACACTGGCTCGGCGGCGGCCATCTTGTACGGAGACACTGGCTCGGCGGCGGCCATCTTGTACGGAGACACTGGCTCGGCGGCGGCCATCTTGTACGGAGACACTGGCTCGGCGGTGGCCATCTTGTACGGAGACACTGGCTCGGCAGCGGCCATCTTGTACGGAGACACTGGCTCGGAGGCGGCCATCTTGTCCAGAGACACTGGCTCGGCGATGGCCATCTTGTCAAGAGACACAGGCGTGGAGTCGGCCATCTTGTCCAAAGACACAGGCGTGGAGTCGGCCATCTTGTCCAAAGACACAGGCGTGGAGTCGGCCATCTTGTCCAAAGACACAGGCGTGGAGTCGGCCATCTTGTCCAAAGACACTGGCTCGGCGGCGGCCATCTTGTACGGAGACACAGGCGTGGATTCGGCCATCTTGTCCGAAGACACAGACACGGGAAGAGGAAGAGGAACAGATTCAGGCTCGGTATCAGGATCAGATTCAGGCTCGGCGGGACGAGACTCTTGATGGGCAAACGTGACGTGAAGCTCAGTCTCTGGATCGGCTGACGTGACATGAAGCTCAGTCTCTGGATCGGCTGACGTGACGTGAAGCTCAGTCTCTGGATCGGCTGACGTGACATGAAGCTCAGTCTCTGGATCGGCTGACGTGACGTGAAGCTCAGTCTCTGGATCGGCTGACGTGACATGAAGCTCAGTCTCTGGATCGGCAGAAGTGACGTGAAGCTCTGGCTCTGGCTCGGCAGGACTGACGTGAAGCTCTGGCTCGGCAGGACTGACGTGAAGCTCTGGCTCGGCAGGACTGACGTGAAGCTCTGGCTTGGCAGGCAGGAAGTGAAGCGTCTCTGAGCTGGATGGGACCAGCGGCAGCGAGGGTTTTGAGCTGGGTAGGACCAGAGGCGAAGAGGACTCTGAGCTGGACAGGACCAGCGATGAAGAGGGCTCTGTGCTGGACAGGACCAGCGATGAAGAGGGCTCTGAGCTGGACGGGACCAGTGATGAAGAGGGCTCTGAGCTGGACGGGACCAGCGATGAAGAGGGCTCTGAGCTGGACGGGACCAGCGGTGAAGGCTCTAGCTTGGCGGGCATGTCGCTTGCTGTCTCAGGGGCGGCGGGCATGACGCATACTGCCTTGGCTTCGGCAGATTTGGCGTGAAGTGCGGGCTCGGCTGGACTGGCGTGAATTGCAGTCGGTGACATGGCGTGCCACGGAAGGAAGCTCTCCAGACATCTGGAGAGTGCCTCTCTCCAATCCAGACCGGAAAGATCGGGGAGCTCCCTCGGGTTGACCGCCTTAGCCCCCAGCCGGTAACACAACTTAATTGCCTCGTCCCCCAGAGAGCAAGAGGCAGCGAGAGGAACAAACCCCCAGGTGTACTGGAAAAGATCGCGGCTATCCAGGGCCAAGACTGCGACCTGTCCAGCGAACTCCCGGCTCATGCTGGGAAAATCAGGCGAGATCAGTTCTGCTGGATCCCTGGAAGTCATAGCTGCTGGATCGGGGTGTGGCGAAGTCTTCTGTTACGAACTGCTCCGAGACTCGAAGGTGGATCCAAATGCAGCTTTATTTGAGGGCAATCCAGAAGCGTAATCCAAGGTACAGGCAAGGGTCATACACAGAAAGGCCGTCAAAACAAAGAAACAACCAAAGAAACAAAACAGGCAGGGACCAGAGGCAAGAGAGTAATCCAGGGAACAGGGCAAGATATCCAAAAACAAGAAACAAGAAAATCAGGAGAGTGCTCAGAATTGCAATGTAACATTTAAACAAGACTTCGCGGTGAGTGAAAGAATGAACATTGTATAAATAGACAGACACTAACAGGATGGTGAGACAGGTGAATGCAATCAGTGAATGAGGTACAGGTGAATGTGATCAGTGATAAGTGATGATGAGTCCGGGCAGTGAGTTATGGGAAATGTAGTTTGTGAGTGATCATAGTCTTATGTGTGGAGTGCCCTCTGGTGGCTCTCAAGGGCACTCCAGCTGGTGAACGTTACAGTAATATTGAGTGATATTAAGTGATATTGTATAAAGAAAGTAGACAATTCTGATGTTTTCTTTCTTTGGCTTTCATGTTTTACTATAATGATATAACACTGTTTAATGAATGAAGGTAAAACAATACATATAATGTTAATGAATTAAATATGTATAAAATTACAATGAAGTTTTTAGTGCACTCTTACATGTGGTTTAATGCGGCCCGCACTGAACTTTACAGCTAATAGAGATATTCACACTCTTTTTTCCGTTCAGTAATTCAGGACGTCCTTCTGTACATTTACTATCGGGGGAAAAGCATACAGAGGGAGTCTGGGCCAGGCATGGGCCAGCGCATCTCTGCGTTTGGAGAAAAATATTTTGCAGTGAGCATTGCCAAACGCACACAAACGCGGACGACTGCCGCGCATATACATAACAAAACGTAAACAAAACACAACTTAAAATCCAGGCCTGGTCCTCTCTCGTCCTTCACCGGTGTCGCTCATCCTTATATCCTCCCTCATGAGAGGACTCGAGACCGGTGTGTCTCATTCTCAATCACGCACACCGATCTCGCTCGCTCCTCTCATGTCTCGCTCGCTCGTCCACCTCGCCACACTCCGGCTTTAACTTCTGGAAATTCGTCAGCGGTGCCAGTGCCACACACTCGCATCTTTCACCGCCGCCATTACTGAACTACAACTCAAACTAGCGCACGAACGTCATCGCTCTCAGCCACTCCCTCTGATTGGACCGGTAAAAAATTGTTTGGGAGAAAACCTAAGCATATACAGCAGTACCAGACGTAGTACTGGAGGAAAATGAAAATTGAGCGGAAGTACGTAGGAGGGCGGAGCCAGGCTAGTAATCTCTAGCCTCTGGCCAAAAAATCCTTCGATGACACAAAATGACGATATTTGTGTCATCTGAGGATTTTTTCCAGGAATAAAATGCATAATTCTCTCATCTCAGGGGAACATGAGGGGGGAAAGTACCATAATTTGAATATACTACCGGGTTTCTACTGATACAAAGCTTAATGCTAAATCACTGAAGTAACCCTTTAAGCTTCCTTCGCTTTACAATATTAGGAATGTGTGGTTGAACTTTATTTTTAATTAAGTTCCAGCTCACACAGATTCTTTTGTAAACAAGAGACAGAACAATTTGCAGACAGAATAAGATTAAAAACAATGCTGTGCCTTCTATTTTGGATCAGACAGGAATGATGCAACACACTTGTGTTTTTTGTTGTTTTTTATCTGTGATACTATTACATGGTTACAGATTGTTTGATATCTACTGATTATGTGTACGTGTCTAACTGAACATAATTAAGGATAACTTACCATGCTGTCACAGGCAGGAGTATCCTTTGTATTTGAGGTGTTGTTGATTCATTGTCCTGCGATTCGGGATCAGACTAGATAATGAATGGGCCAGGGCTCGCGAAGCCCAACGTCCCGGGGCTAATGTGTTTTCTAGTCGGGCTACCAAAATGTATCACCGGCCTGCCAGACGGGCTCTCTTAAATAGTTAAATAACATTCCTTTCTTGATGTGCGTTGTTCACTCTCTTGACTGATATTTGAAGGGAAAATACAATCGCAGAAGTTTTGAACATGCTGATTTGTCTGCAGTGAAGTTTTGAACATGCTGATTTGTCTGCAGTGAAGTTTTGAACATGCTGATTTGTCTGCAGTGAAGTTTTGAACATGCTAATTAGTTTGATTAATTAGATACAGGCAGCCCCGCCCCAATCTGCAGGCTGCATCCAGATGTATTTGGCTGCGTCTCATTTCGAAGGCTGCATCCTCCGGAAGCAGGCCCGTTTCTACGGGGGTGCTAGAGGTGCTAAGCACCCTCAAACGCAAGCAAAAGCACCCTCAGTTGATACTGAAAATAAGAATATTGGCGAAACAGATTTGGCAGATTTGCAAATTTGTGTCCGAGCTCTGGAGAGCGTCAAATGCATCTTTTTACAGCGTGTTTTTGCAGCGCTGAGTAATGTAGCCAATCACAGATAGTGGTTGATCTCTCGAATGCGATCAGAATCTCACTGCTCAAAACGGCAGAGTTCTCTTACGAGAGGTTCTCTCATATTGCGTAAGTTCACTTACACTACGGGAAAGTATTCTTTCTTCGAGATTCTGAAAAACCACAAAATTATCCTTAATTTTTGTAATATTGTCAACGCAGTGCGGCAGCCTGGCAGACCATAGCAGGCTATTCAGCGTGTCTATTGGCTGCTCTGCTGGCAACTGCTGCAGCCTATCGGCGAGCCCGCGTGACGTGGTGACCAATGAGGGCGCTTCGCGCCCTTCACGCCTCATTTGCCTACAGGTAGGGCGTGGCCACCTGTATATAAGCAGGGCTCGCAGGCTGGAAATTCGATTTTCTTTTCTTCAGCGAAGCCATGCGCATCGCTGGATCTCTGGAAGCCGCCGCCGTCAAATCAGGCAGATCGAGCAAGCAGAGAACAGCGTCTGGAGAAGCCGGCCGTATTCGCCACCTTCAGCCATCCGTGCCTGCTCTGCTATCCGGCGACAAATATCCTTTCAATGCACGTGTTCTCGCCGTTGCGTCACACGTTTCATAAAAGAGCACGAGCGTTTTTATCAAAACGCCTCGTTCCACCTGCGGCTCGTGCCGCTCAGCACCGGAGGCCGCCACGTGATCTGCGCTCTCTGTCTGGGCCGTGACCACGCCACCGCCGCACTCCTCGCGGGCTGATGCCCCGAGTGCGAAGAGCTCTCGAGGTCGACCCTGCGGGCTCGACTCGAGCATTTTGATGACGACATCACTCCGCTTGTCCCTGTCAGGCCGCGCAAAAAGTTGCGCCGCTCGCAGCGACCACCGGAGACTGATATGACTAGGAGCTCGCCTGAACCTCTCTCCCGGCCGCTCATCCGCCGCGTCAGGGGATGAGGTGATGAGATAGACCCCCCTCCCTCTGTTCAAGTCCCCCTCTGTTCAAGCCACGCTACCGCGCCGCTTACAAGGGATGGTAGAAATGAACGGTCTCGGAGCGAGCTTCCTCCCCCTCTGTTCAAGCCACGCTACTGCACCGCTTACAAGAGATGGTAGAAATGAACGGTCTCGGAGCGAGCTTCCTCCCCCTCTGTTCAAGCCACGCTACTGCGCCGCTTACAAGGGATGGCAGAAACGGACGGTCCTGCAGCTCTCTTTACGTTACAAGAAAGCTACTCCACCCTCGCGCACATTTCTCAGTCCCCTCATGAGTTCAGGCGACTGGAATTGTTCATATTGCTGTACACGAGCCTGTTTAATACATGCACGCCAGCAAACAAACGCCGTCATGAGACATGACGCTGACATATGCTCTCTCTGACCTAAGCTAATGTATTTTCCCCTGTGGTTCAGTGGCAGAATTCTCAGCTTTTGCGCCAGAGACCCGGGTTCGATCCCGGCTCTCGCGGCCATTTTTTCTTACATACAGAAGCGAACCCGCACTTCCCCTTGTTGGACTGCGCAGATTGCGCCGTTCACAAGGGATGAAAGAGCGCACGGTCACGAGCAACATTCAGCGCGCGCGCACCTCACTCACCGGGAAAAGAGCAGAGAGAGTGTTTTCGTCCCACTGTGGCCGGACAAACCGCCATTCTCTAACATTTCTCAGCCCCCTCTTAAGTTCAGGCGGCTAGAAATATTACTATTGCAGTAAACGAGCCTGTCTTTTATGCACGCACGACTGCTAACAAGCATGAGGACGTACTGTTGTATGCTCGAGCTTGCGGACAGAAAGCGAACTCTCCTCTCGCACCACGTGGTGATCGAGTATTTATGGGCGTCTATACACGAGGAAAGAAAAGACGGTTAAGTCCCGCTGCGGCCGGACCACCGTTAAAACTCCTTTTCCTGTCAGTCCCCACTCCTGTGGCTACTGCAGATGGTTCTCACACAGCCAACGAGCCGGCAAAACCGCCTTCTCGCCTGTCTCCAACCGCCGTTTTTATGGCGAACCAGAGAAATCACAAAAGATGCATTATTTCTGGTTGCACGGCTCACGCCGTATGTGTTTCAAATGCAGTAAATGTGCCCACTTTACTGTGTTCACCCCTGCACCCAAGCACTGTAAATCCCGTGTCTCTCACTCACATAAAGCGGCCACCGGCTAATCGCACCCACACCTAATCACCACATGCGCTGTTACACAGCCCCTCTTAACCGGTCATGTTCCAAGCATAAGTGCTGTGCCCGCTCGAACGCGCTCACACATTCTCACGAACATTCTGCCCCCGGCGCCGCCACTGCGCGCCGCGCCACACACCACTTGTTCCCCACTCATGGTGGCCGGGACCCCGAGTGTAGGGCCACACACCAAGCGTTCCCCGCTCGAAGCGGCAGGGACACAATGTGTAGGGCGGCCAGCCATCGCAAGCGATGCGCTGGCCCAGAGCACAAAGAGCGCGCGCACCGCGCCCGTCTCTCCCAGTCAGGCCATCGAACCCGCGAAGTGCGGCGTTCAGAGCCCGGAGGTCATTCTGCCCCTGGCAGCACACGCGAGAGCATGGGAAGCCATCTCGGGTGTGTCAGAATGGGTGCTGAAAACAGTAAAGCGAGGCTATACTCTGCAATTCGCTCGCCGCCCTCTGCGCTTCTATGCGCGTATCGTGACGAGACTGAGCAGGGAAGTAGCGCATCTACTTCGAGCAGAAATAGCGACGCTGCTGTGCAAAGGGGCTATAGAACCGGTTCCCCATTCTATGAGCGAGTCGGGCTTTAACAGCCGTTATTTCCGCGTTCCAAAAAGGGATGGGTCGCTCAGACCGATTCTGGATCTGAGGCGTCTGAACAAAGCTCTTATGAAAAGACCGTTCAAGATGCCGGCCAAGCAGATCCTCGCGCACGTTCGCCCGAGAGACTGGCTTATCTCCCTCGATTTGAAAGACGCATATTTTCAAATCAGGATAATACCCCGTCACAAGCCATTCTTGAGATTCACCTTCGACGGTCACTTATATCAGTACACCGTCCTTCCGTTCGGCCTGTCACTAGCACCCCGTACAATTACGAAGTGCATTTGAACTATTTGGACGATTGGCTCATTCTAGCACAGTCAGAAGCCCTTGCCCACAGGGCGGCGCTGCTCAGCCATCTAGACAGCCTGGGGCTCACGGTCAACTGGACCAAGAGCTCACTAGTGCCCACGCAGTCAACCTCATTTCTGGGTTTGGATCTGGACACTGTGGCAATGTCAGCCCGCCTGTCACCGCGGCGCGAGCGCCGAATCCAACGCATGGCTGCGTCCTTCCAGCCGGGCAGCACTGCACCTCTCAAAGCTTTTCAGAGGATGCTGGGGAGTATGGCCTCAGCTGTGGCAGTGCTCCAGCTAGGTCTACTGCGTATGCGCCCACTGCAATGCTGGTTAAACGCCCAAGTGCCTCACAGAGCCTGGGCGTCCGGAGGCTTCCGAATCAAGGTGACTCAGAGCTGCACTTCAGCACTGAAGCCCTGGTTAGTAGACGACTGGTACCAGCAGGGAGTGACGATGGGGGCCATCTCACACCGCAAGGTTATCTCGACAGATGCTTCCACCTCAAGTTGGGGCGCTGTTTTCGAGGGCAGACCGGCCTCTGGCCAGGCCAGGAGAAACTCCTCCACATAAACTGTTTGGAGATGATGGCGGTCGAGAACGCGCTCAGGCTTTTTCTCCCTCTCATACGGGGACACCACGTGCTGGTCCGTTCGGACAATACGTCAGTGGTGTCGCACGTGAACCGACAGGGCGGTGTCAGGTCCAGATGTCTGGGCAATCTGACGGAACGCCTGCTCGTGTGGGCACACGGCTCGTTGCGCTCGCTGAGGGCCGCGCACGTTCCGGGCTGCCTCAATGTCGGCCCGGAAAGCTGTCCAGGGGCCTCATTCCCCCGGGGGAATGGTCCCTGCACCACCAGACAGTCCAGCATTTATGGCGCCTATTCGGCAGAGCGGAGGTCGACCTCTTTGCGACGAAAGAGAACGCCCGCTTCCCAATGTTCCCATCCAAAAGCGAGGATGCGCTGTCCCAGCCTTGGCCCAGCCTCCCGCTATATGCTTTCCCGCCGGTTTCCCTATTGCCTCAGGTCATAGCGGAAATCAGGGAGACGCGACGCCCGGTGCTCCTCATAGCGCCGTGCTGGGAGAACCAGGTTTGGTACCCAGAGCGGGTGAAACTGTCGCACTCACCCCCCTGGCCAGTCTCGCTGAGAGCAGATCTCCTCTCTCAAGCCGAAGGGTCGGTTTGGCATCCCCATCCGGAGCGCTGGTCTCTGCATGTATGGGTGACCAACGGATACCCGTTGACCTGCCCGAAGGGGTTGTGAACACGATCACACATTCTAGAGCTCCCTCGACGAGGCGGCTATATAGTTCCAAGTGGTCTGTGTTTACTAAGTAGTGTGCTGCTAAAGGTTTGGATCCACAGGAATGTGGGGTCCAGCGGGTGCTCTCCTTCCTCCTCCGAGCTTTTGGAACTGGGCAGGCCCCCTTCCACGCTCAAAGTGTATGTAGCGGCTATAGCAGCGTTCGCTCAGACGGTGCTCGGCAGCGCGCTAGGAAGGAACGAGCTCATTATCCATTTCCTCAGAGGAGCTAGACGGATAAATCCCCCGCGACCCCCCTCGGTTCCTATCTGGGATTTGTCCTTGGTCTTGGAGGCCCTGAAGGCTCATCCCTTTGAACCGCTCGAAGCTGTGGAACTAAAGCTCCTTTCGCTTAAAGCCGCGTTTCTGATAGCTCTGGCTTCAGTAAAACGCATGGGGGATCTGCACGCGCTCTCAGTGAGCCCGGCATGTCTTGAGTTCGGTCCGAATGACTCCAAGGTCATCCTCAGACCGAGGCATGGTTATGTCCCCAAAGCGATCGGCACTCCCTTCAGGGCACAGATAATCTCCCTCTCGGCTCTGCCAGCATCCGATGAGGAGGACGGTGGCAACATACTCTGCCCTGTCAGGGCATTGAGAGTTTATGTCACACGCTCCGCCGCCTTCAGGCGTTCTGAGCAGCTCTTTGTTTCGTTTGGCGGGCGCACTAAAGGTCTCGCCGCTTCGAAACAGAGCCTGTCCAGGTGGATAGTGGACGCGATCGCAGCAGCATACGCCTCCAAACACCTGCAGTGCCCGCTAGGAGTTAGAGCCCACTCCACTAGAGGCATGGCCTCTTCGTGGGCCTGGGCCAGAGGGATTTCCATCCACGATATCTGTATGGTGGCAGGCTGGGCCTCCCCGTCTACATTTGTGAGATTTTACAATATGGAAGTTCCTGCCTTGCAGGCTAAAGTGTTATCAGTTTGAAGGAGCGGCTAGCTCTGCCTAGTGGTTCTGTGCAGACAACGCTCACGTACTGGTCATAAGTTCGGTATTGTGCTTATGTGAATTTGTAGGAGACCGGCAGTGCCGCTCCCCTCATTCGCGAGATAGGGTGTTGTATTCACCTATCAGTACAATGAAGTGTCTCTTATATGTGCTGGCCCGTTTCTCTACCGGCCACCTGCCCCCAGCTTTGTTCTTTCCCCGGTTTCCCTGGGATACATAGGCTGTATGCAAGGCGCGCACGGCGTCGACAATGAGTTCCCGTAGGGTAAGTGAACTTACGCAATACGAGAGAACCTCTCGTAAGAGAACGATACTCGGTTACTTAACGTAACCTCGGTTCTCTCTAGAAGAGGGAACGAGTATTGCTTTCCTTGCCGTGCGCCCCACGGGCTTTTACGCTTCAGACTACGAAAACCTAATTTCCAGCCTGCGAGCCCTGCTTATATACACGTGGCCATGCCCTACCTGTAGGCCAATGAGGCGTGAAGGGCGCGAAGCGAACTTACACAATATGAGAGAACCTCTTCTAGAGATAGGTTACGTTAAGTAACCGAGTATCGTTTTGTTCAGTGCTGAGTTAATTCAGGCTCTCAAAACCTCTCATTATCAAACACAGTCAAAACACGATGCAAGTAAGAGATTTATTGTTGACATTTGTTTAATGGAACTTTGTGAGATCGCGATGAACTGACAAAGCAACAGCATTTTAGTGATCGTAGCGATCTTGGCTCACTTTCGAGGCTACAGTCATTCATTGAATAAAACTATTGTTGCTAAGAGGAAGTGACATCTAAATATAAGAGACAGAAATATCCTCCTGAGACCCAAAATGTTTTGCCTCTGTAGAGGACATTATATTTTAGCACATTTCTCTGACAACATACACAGTTTTAAGTCTGAATATTCTTATGAATATACTTCTCAATAGTTTAATCAGTAATAGAAATTTTTAAAGTTTAAAGATTAAAAGATACGTTTAAAAGTAATAATGATTGCACAATCGACAATCTGCACGGAGAATGCAAACTGTGATTTGAAAGGAGAAGAATGACATGAGTCTGTTTCCATGGAGATGCGTCTCATGTCAAAGGCTGCGTCCTCCGGAGGATGTGTTTGTCGGCCGCATTCGTCATAAAGTCTTATTTCAGGACAGTAACTATTATTAAACTGACTGTTATTCCTAGAGAAGTGTAAGTTGTTGTAGTTTCCTCTTGACTCTGTAATGTAGAGATCGGTTTCCTGAGATAAAGCCTCATGACGAATGTGACCTCCGGAGGACGCAGCCTTGGGAATGAGACTCAGCCGGAGACTCCAGGATTTGATCTGTTGAGATTGAGAGTGTCTTTGTGTGTTCATGAGCTCTGAGTGTCTGAACTTAAACACGAGTAAGGAAGGTTCAGGTCACTCAACAGAGTTCAGGGTTTATGGGACGGTAAGTTAAACCTGCTTTCAGGAACAGTCTGAGCTTCTGTCATATAAAAACATCAGAAGAAGTGGTCATTTGTATTTTAAACGCTGAAGTTAATCGAGATTTTCAGACTTGAATCTTACATTTCTCCTATAAACACTTCTACAAATATCACACACACACACACGGCTGAAGTTGAGAGAGTATTGCATCTGTAAACATCTGTTATATGCAACACATTTCATTTTTGTATTAATTATATTAGACTAAATAATGAGTGCTGAATTAAACTTGCAGTGATGAGGTCATGTGACAGTTTGAATAATTTAATGTGATCTGATTCACATACTATTAAGAAATAGGCCGTATATACTGAGCTGAATTCAGTAAGTGTCACATATCTGTGTTTCTGCACGGCTGTTCTCTAATGTTTTAAAGTCAGTACTGTTTTGACACTGCTAAATATTTTTATAATATTATTATTGTTTTATCTACATTTTATTTGTTGTATTTTGGCACTCCTGTAATCCAGTGTGATCCACTGGTAAATTTTTATTCAGCAATGTTTACACTTTACAGAAATGTATTTTTATAGATGTTTCATTTGACTGCATTTATGTTTTCTGGTGGTTTACAGGAATATTATTTTCTATGACATTAAAAAGGTTAAATTTTAATTTGATATTAAGTTATTAGTTGTACAGTCTCCATTTTTGCGTTTTGAAGTAAATATTGATGTGCTATATTCCTCTGTGTTGTGTTTGTTTCCTTTTTCTGTTCAGAAGAGAACTGAGCCTTTAAATCTCCTCTGTAAAAGCTTTACGAGGCATAACTAGTCCTCACTTTAGATGAGCTCACAGAAATAGTTAACTGGCAACTAGTAAATATTTTATAACTACCTGAATTAATCATGAATTACAATATGAATACATGTTAATAACGGATTCATTAACACACTGAGTAACTATTATTTTAAGTCATACACTTTCTAAATGATCATATGAACCACTGACAACTCCTAAATAACTGGTTTGTAAATAATGTAATACTTAATTTAGAAATTATACATTGATAATTTATAAAGTATGAAAATACAATTATTAAACACATTATAGATGTGCTTATAAATTTAAGAATAAAGCATTTATAGCTTTATTTATAAACTGCTTAGTAATGTCTATTAATGCTTTATAAATGATGAATTAACTATTTACTAAAGCTTAACTAATGCTTCATAGCGTGTAGTTATTATAAAGTGTTACCGAAGTTTCTGAATAATCATAGAGAGAGTTCATGAGGACAATGATGTTCAACTCACCGGTCACAGAGAGATAAACAGCAGAGCCTTCTTGTGATGAGACTGATCTTCCATCAATGTGACCTTTACACGTGTACGAGCCCCAATCAGACTCAGCAGCTCCTCTGATAGTGAGAGTGTCTCTGTCTACAGTGTAACGCTCAGACGTCTGTAACTTTACTCCGTCTTTATTCCACTCATATCTCCAGTCCCTGTGATCAGGCTTTATCTCACACTTCAGATTGACTGTCTCTCCAGTGAACACAGATCTGTCTGGTGTCACAGTCACTGTAGATGTGGGTAAAGCTGAGAAGAAACACAAATGTGTTAATATTGCATAATACTGCATTTGTAAAAAGACTCTGCCATGTGATTGGTTGATTAGATAATTGTATTAATTAGAAATTGAACAGGTGTTCCTAAAGTTAAGGAGTCTAATTGCTTGTGGGAAGAAGCTGTTCTGGAGTCGGCTGGTGCGTGTTCTGACGGTAACGCAGCATCAGAACACGCACCAGCCGACTCCAGAACAGCTTCTTCCCACAAGCAATTAGACTCCTTAACTCTTGATCCATCAGGATCATAACACACACTGGACAGAATATCACTCAGCACAACCCACTGTAGATACACACACATTATATACACATTTATTTATCATATAGCACCTATTGTACATTGGATGTCTATTTGTGAATATTGTATACTGTACATTGTATATTATTACTATAGCTTAATGTATACTGTTATTGTTTAATGTATGTTTAGTGTATTTGTTTAAAGTATATGTATATTGTAAGTATGTGTATATTGTTTAAAGCTGTGAGAACTACGCTCACATTGTGTAAATTATTTATTGTTTATTGTAGAGTATACTGTGCTGTGAGCAGGGCTTAAAAACGGAAAAAAATATCAATCGGTTCACTCCGAGCAGAATCGATATTATAGCGTTTCGGTTTTTGCGTTCCTCAATAAACATTACTGTTCCGAAAACGGTTTGATATGAAAAAATACCGGTTAATAACGTTATTTTAATTAAGCCTATACTTTAAACAAATATGTATAAATTTTAAACAAATATGTATAAATAGACTTATTTTCACTCAATAATAATATAACACATGGTAATTCAACTTGAATATTTATTTAATAACATTTTTAAAACCAGAAATACATGCATTAATTACAAGGCATAAACAGCGGACCTGTTTTAATGGAGCATTAGACAATCGAAAGTGGCCTCTAATGCCAAATTATTTTCAGAAGAGTGATAACATTCTTTGTACATAACTTTTTTTCAACACGACTTGTTTTAAAAAATGCATGAATAAAGAATAAATAAACTGGATAACCATTGCTCTTTTAATGCACCGTCAACTGCTAATTTCAAAGCAAACACTGCGCAACACGTTCTTGCATCACATAATCAAATTCAGTCAGCTAATAAAGCTTGCATTTAATGCAATATAACATACCATTTAATACGAAGCATCAACCGTCTATATAGAAAACATTGACCTGTCCTGTATTGGCAATCTGAAAGACTATAGGAAAAATGTTTGATAGATGCTATAGCCTACTTGGATAGGCTTAAACGGAATCCATAAACTATCCTAAATCAGTCTATTTGAGCTTAAAGTCCGTACTGCTTATTTAAACGTTCGAAAAGAATGTCCTCCAATACCTGCACATTCATTGTAGACCTCAGCGGGGAAAGAAATGTACTTGAGGCATGAAAATGCGCACTCACACTGACTTGCGTTACCGGTAGATTCATAGATGATGGCGCGCGGGCATTTCATTCACGCTTGATCCGTCAACGTCACATGCTGTACTACTCATTTCATGATTGGTCACTGCCAAATTAAAATATTAAAGAGAACGATAAAATAACGTTATTAACCGGTTGATGGTCATTTCAAATTAACGTTTCTGTTCAGAACGATTCAAATTGATTTTGATTTCGTTTCCGTTTTTGTTCCTCTTAAAATTTCGTTCGTTTCCGGTTTTCGTTCCTTGAACCGGTTCAGAGCCCTGGCTGTGAGTAATTGTGGGCGCATCAGATGTGTAATCTGATGCTGCTTTAAATGTTGTACATGTCATGTCATGACTGCTATGTTGCTCGGAACTGCACCTAAGAATTTCACCTGCTGTTGCACTTGTGCATATGGTTGAGTGACAATAAAGTGATTTGATTTGATTTGATTTTAATAATCACATTATCTACAGATAAAAAGCTCTTTTTGAGATTGATTTGGGTCGCTGTGAAAACGGCGTTTGTTTGCAGGCGAGCGCTTTTGATAACAAGCGCGTTGACTGTAGAAACTGAGTCGCCAGTCACCTGTTTGTAGGGAACTGGGAGATAGAGAGTGTGTGGTGGGAGTCCGGCCGAGGCGGGACCTGGCCACCTTCTCTTCCCTCTTATGGCTAGGACAGCTTCGGTGGCTTGGGTCTCAACACAGCTTTGGGTCGAGGTCCCCGAGGCTCAGGCTGCCTGCTGCTTTGCAGAGCATGAGCGTTGCCGATTCCTGTATGTTGAGCGCGACCGTGAGGTCGGTGGCGCAGCCTTGGCGGGTTGAGGGGGGCGGCGCTTTGTGACGGCCAGAGGAAGAGCTGGAACGTTTAGGCAGAAAGTGTTTCATCACTTGAGACGATTTCTGAGCCTCCGTAAAGCGCTCGGCGAAGCCAACAACCGCCGGACCGAACAAACCAGAGGAGGAAATGGGAGCAACCAGAAAGGCTTTGTTGGTATCCTTCATCTCCGTGAGGTTAAGCCATAAGTAGCGTTCCAGAACGGTCAAGTTGGCTATAGTCCTCCCAATAGCCTGCGCGTTGGATTTGGTAGCACGTAGGGCTAGATCAGTGGCGCTGAGCAGGTCCTTCAGAGTCTCAGAGTCAGGAACAGACTCGTCAAGAGAGCGAAGGAGTTTGGCCTGATAAACTTGAAGGACAGCCATGGTGTGGAGCGCCGAAGCAGCTTGGCCAGCGGAGGCATATGCTCGACTGGCGAAAGCTGAAGTGGTGCGGCACGGTTTGGAGGGGTGTTGAGCCCTGGCCTGCCATCCTTTGGAGGAGGGTGGGCAGAGGTGCGCAGCAACGGCCTCTTCAAGGGGTGGAAAACCTTCATATCCTTTTTCCTTAGCGCCGTCGACAGAAGAGAGCGCTGGGGAAAATGAGGATTTTGCTGTTGAGTTGAGTAAGGGGCTTTCCAAGCCTTCGTCAGCTCGTCATGTACCTCTGGGAAGAAGGGGGCGGGCTTTTGAGGGGAGGAAAGGCGATGGCTCTGCAGGAACTATTCGTCCAGCCTACTCCATGTTGTCTCCTGGGGGTGGGACCACTCGAGCCCGAGGTCTCCCACGGCCTTTGTGAGCACACAGACCAGCTCTGAATCAAAACTGGCTTTAGAGCTTGTGCTATAAATTGTAGAGCAATTTCACCAACTGTTGCACTTGTGTATATGGTTGTGTGACAATAAAGTGATTTGATTTGATTTGATTGATTGTGGCGGTCTGCGTCGAAGCGGAGGGCTCCGAGACAGAGTCTGACCACTCGCTGCCAGATGCAGCCATAGAAAGGCTGTCCTCCTCCTCCTCCTCTGCCTCTTCCGCTGCTGGTCCACCGAAGGAGACAGAACAGGCTGCTGCGAGGGAGGGGCGCTGTTTTTCTTGGGTGAACTTCACCAGCGAGAGCGAGGCACGTGGAGAGTTATTTGGCGCGCAGTTGCTTGATCGCTCAGGTGGCCTCTGGTCGCGGCGTTTCTTCTTGCGCGGTCCGAGAGGTGCGGGCGGGGCGGGGACGTTGAAGCTGGTGAGGCGAGCCCTCAGGGTCTGCAGCGCCATCTCGTCGCACTCCGGGCCGCCCTTGGAGAGTGCAATGTCGGCGTGGTCCTGTCCAAGGCATGCCACAAAGATGATGTGGCAGTCCCCGCCGAGGAGAGGGGCTCTGCACAAGGCGCAGGATTTGCAACAACGCTCGCGTTCTTTTTGAATGTGGGGTTGCAGTGGCAACACACACACTACACACAGACAGACAGAATAAAGGATATAACGCCGGATAGCGCAGCTGGAACGGCAGGTGGCTGAAGGCGGAGACCAGGCGGGAATCCGGCATCCTCAGAGCTGCAAGAAGTTCCGTTGAGTGCTTTTCGACGGCGGGGCTTCAATTCCGAAGGTCAACGAAGGTATCGCTGAAGGAGATTCAATCTGAATTCCTATGGCAGAGCACGGCCTCAAATATGCTAATTCTAGCGATCTTGTTCGGCGGGATTTTCTAGCGACCCCTATTGGTTCGCTCTCTCAGCCGCCTCGCCATAGGTTCCTGCAGTTGCCGCAGCACAGCCAATCAGCGCGCAGCTCACGCTGTTCTATCTGCTGTGCAGCCACACTGCGTTTTACATAGACACTTTATAGAATAAAGTTTTTGCTTCATATTCTCGAGAGAAGGAGTTTTTCCCATAACGCAATACGAGAGACCTCTCGAAAGGGAACCATCACTATTGTGTCCTTGAGTAAGGCATTTGATCAAGGGTTTCCAGAGGGATTTTCTCTAGTTCATGGTGTCATTCTGTGACAGTAATACATTACACTGGTCTTGGTCCTGTGGTGATGCATATTCTTCTACCACAACCACACCCAGCTAACAGGAACGTTCGGATAACTTTGGCTAATGTTTTATCATGATTCTCTCAATGTTATAAACAAACATTCTTCCAGTAACGTTAACAGAACATTTGTCCAATGTTTAAATAGGGTAGAGAGGGAAACGCCCCCATGGGGTAAAACACTCCCCTACTGTTTTTCCTCAAATAACCACTAGATAAAATCAAGATGAGTTTTGCTATGGAGTGTTGTGTTGTTGCTATGGACTACGTGGACTAGAGTGATGTAGAAGTTTTCACCGTGAAGCTTACACTGGTGTTGTACCTGAGTGAAAACAGATTTCACGTTAAGTGATATAATTTTTTACAGTAAGAAAAAAAGGGTTTTAAAGCTTGTTGTTTTGCAGAACATCACAGTTTTATATGATCTAAGATGAGCAAGGCCTGTAGTTAGTGAGCACTTGTTATTTAAAGGGATAGTTCACCCAAAAATGAAAATTCTGTCATCATTTACTCACCCTCAAGTTGAAAAAACTACTATGGTAGTCAATGGTTGCTCTATCTGCTTTGTTACAAACATTTTTCTAAATATCTTCTTTTGAGTTCAGCAGAACAAAGAAACTCATACAGGAACAACTTGAGGGTGAGTAAATGATGACAGAATTTTCATTTTTGGGTGAGCTATCCCTTTAAGGAAAATATAATACAATTTTCAGAATGGCTTAATTTTTTTCCAAACCTAGTCTGTGGGGTAAAATGCCTCCAGGGAGCATCGCTTCCCACTATCATAAATAGCCTACTGTAGTTACCATGTTCTGAACATCACATTCTGTGTTTGATCAAATGTAGGTGGTTGAATAAACATATTTTGACTTTATATTTAATTACCTCACATTAGCATCAGCTAGCTAGTTAGCCAGCCAGTTAGCATCAGCTAACAATAGTTTTCAAAAAGGTTGATTTTCAGAATGGTTCATTAATAATATTCATATCTACTGTTATTTTGGCTTGTCTTTTTAATTTTACATTTACATTTAGTCATTTAGCAGACACTTTTATCCAAAGTGATTTACAAATGAGTGCAATAGAAGCATTAAAACATTCAAAAAAACATTCAAGGGCAACAATATAAATTAATTTATATTGTTATATTGCTCAGTTAGTCTAGCACAGAACACATAGGACATAACAATTTTTTTATTTTTGTTTAAATAAACAAACAGAAAAATGAATAGAATGATAAGTGTATTCTTGATTGGTCAGGTTCTGCTGGAAAAGATGTGTCTTTAGATGTTTTTTTTTAAATGGCTACAGACTCGGCTGCTCGAATAGAGATATAGAGTTCCCATTCAGTCGGTCACGTTCGATGTACGTCGGACGTACCGACGAATTGGGATCACTTCTGGGAGCCCCTATTAGCTTCGAGCTATCTAGAACCGGCCAATGGACAATTGGCGTGCGAGATTTGCATCTCGCGCCCCGCCCCGCGCCGCGGGTATAAACAGGAAGCGAGAGCGAATGCACGCTGTCATTCACTTCGGAGCCACACAGGCACATGAAGGACTCACTCGTTTCGATTATTTTTCGCTGCTATCAAGCAAAGAGACTACAAGGAGACCAGAGAGAACCAGAGGAGGACGTGTGTTGGAGAAACGGCACCTTTCAGCGGGACCGCGCTGACTCATCAGCTGCCTCTGAGATACAGAGAAAACTGCTGTTATCACAGCACCTGTTGGTCTGGGTGGGGCGTTTTCCTGTCTGAGTACAGGCACGGGCTGCACTACAATCCCGTGCGCTGTCGCGGTTCCCCTGAGTGCTTCAGCACAGAGCGTTTTCCTCACAAAAAGAGTTTCACGGGTGACGTGCCGTCTTTTTCAAGATGTCTTTCCACCTGTGCGTTTCTGGATGCGGTCGTTCCCTGTCCTCTGCTGACGGTCACAATCGCTGTCTCACGTGTTTGGGCACTCAGCACGCTGAGGCGGCGTTTGTGGATAGTTCATGTTCCCACTGCGGGAACATGACTATCGCGGAGCTTAGATCGAGACTCTCCTACCTCCGGGCTGGGGGAGTCCCCTTACCCATCCCACAAACTAGGTCTTCCCCTAACCTGGGTGGACCTGCTTCTTTGGATGGCCAGGGTGATCTGAGGATTACGTTTAGGGCAAACCTGCCGAGCGATCCTCCGCAGGCCCCTATTCCCTCAGCTCCGCAGCCGGTTGAGCTTCCGAGAGAAGTCGCTGGACCCTCCCACGGGAGACCAGTGGTGACTTTTGGGGCTCCAGCGGACGAACAGATGTCGATCGCTGCATCGGAGGGGGAGTTTCAGTCCTCGGGGGATGAAGGGTCAGTTGTACCGCCTCCCGCTGGGAGAGCGGCAACGGCTGCCCCGGACCCTGAGATGGCTGCTATGCTTGCCCGGGCCGCCGAAAGGGTTGGGCTCGCGTGGAACCCTCCACCGTGTCCCGAACCCTCTAGGTTGGACGATTGGTTCCTCGGGGTGGGTCGCGCTGGTTCTCAGCGTCCCGCCCCGACACCTTTCTTCCCGGAGGTGCATGAGGAGCTCACGAGGTCGTGGACGGCACCTTTTTCTGCCAGAAACCGGCCGAGTGACTCCTCCCCCCTCACTATCCTCGACGGTGGGCCAGCCAAGGGTTACGTGGGGATCCCGCCAGTGGAGCGCGCCGTCGCGATGCAACTGTGTCCGGCGACCGCCTCCAACTGGCGCGGTGACCCACGTCTCCCGTCCCGGGCCTGTAAGTTCTCTTCCGGTCTGACCGGGAAGGCTTACAAGGCTTGCGGACAGGCTGCGTCCGCCTTGCATGGCATGGCGTTGCTGCAGGTCCACCAGGCCCAGGCACTCCTTGACATGCACGAGGGTAGGCCTGACTCAGAGCTCCTCCGGGAGCTCCGGATGGCGACGGACCTCGCCCTCCGGGCGACGAAAGTCACCGCCCGTTCCATCGGTCAGGCGATGTCCACGCTTGTGGTCCAGGAGCGTCATCTCTGGTTGAACCTGGCTGACATGAGGGAGACCGATAAATATCGGTTCCTGGACTCCCCCATCTCGTCAGCTGGGTTATTCGGCGACGCGGTCGAGAGCTTTGCCCAGCAGTTCTCGGCCGCCCAGAAGCAGACGGAGGCGATCAAGCACATCCTGCCCCGGCGGCCCGCTGCTGCCTCCACCCCGCCGCCGGCGGCAGCGCCTCCGACTGCTCGTCGCCGAGGATGTCCACCCGCCGCCGCCTCTGCCCCCGCCAAGGCGCCGCAGCAGCCTTCCACCAGCCGTCGGCGTGGGGCCGGCCGTGGGAAGGACGTCCAGCCCGCTCAGGCCGCTGTCAAGCCAGGTGGCAAGCGTCGTCGCAAGCGGCCCTGAGACGGGCCACCCAGAGATGGAGGAAACTGCTCTGAGGGAGATGGTTGCAGCACCACTCCTTCCCCCGGAGGAGGGCCGGGGGAGAATCTTTTGTTTGTCTGTTCTGCCGCTGGCGCCAGTGCCAGCGGTACCCAAAACTTCAATAAAAGAGCAGTTTCCAATATCTCTGGGTGCCAAGAGAGCGCGCTTGACGGTGGTCGACGCTCCCATGCCTCGCCACCCTCAAGTACCTCTCCCTTCGCCAGCAGGGGACGCCGACTGTCGGGACGCACACAAGCGGCCTCTCCACACTCGCACGTCCCCTCCGCGGATGCAGGTATGTGTTGCACAGCACACTCAGATCCCGCTCCGGGCCGCTCCCATGCCGTCCGAGCCGGATCCCTGCGTTCCGCCTCGCTGCCCCGCTGCGGGTACGTCTGTGGTGCCGATGATCCCCCTTGCTCGGAGTCTGGGAGCCTGGCTAGCGCTTCCCAGCCCGTCTCGGTGGCTCCTCCGCACCATCAGACTCGGCTATGCGATTCAGTTCGCCCGGCGTCCCCCCAAGTTCAGGGGCGTTCACTTCACGACTGTAGTGGAGGCGAACGCCCCCGTGCTCAGGGCGGAGATCGCTGTCCTACTGGCGAAGGACGCGATAGAGGAGGGCCGGGGGAGAATCTTTTGTTTGTCTGTTCTGCCGCTGGCGCCAGTGCCAGCGGTACCCAAAACTTCAATAAAAGAGCAGTTTCCAATATCTCTGGGTGCCAAGAGAGCGCGCTTGACGGTGGTCGACGCTCCCATGCCTCGCCACCCTCAAGTACCTCTCCCTTCGCCAGCAGGGGACGCCGACTGTCGGGACGCACACAAGCGGCCTCTCCACACTCGCACGTCCCCTCCGCGGATGCAGGTATGTGTTGCACAGCACACTCAGATCCCGCTCCGGGCCGCTCCCATGCCGTCCGAGCCGGATCCCTGCGTTCCGCCTCGCTGCCCCGCTGCGGGTACGTCTGTGGTGCCGATGATCCCCCTTGCTCGGAGTCTGGGAGCCTGGCTAGCGCTTCCCAGCCCGTCTCGGTGGCTCCTCCGCACCATCAGACTCGGCTATGCGATTCAGTTCGCCCGGCGTCCCCCCAAGTTCAGGGGCGTTCACTTCACGACTGTAGTGGAGGCGAACGCCCCCGTGCTCAGGGCGGAGATCGCTGTCCTACTGGCGAAGGACGCGATAGAGCCGGTCCCTCAAGCCGATATGAGGTCCGGGTTCTACAGCCCGTACTTCATTGTACCCAAGAAAGGCGGCGGGTTACGACCGATCTTGGACCTGTGATTCCTGAACCGGTCCCTTCACAGGCTGCCGTTCACGATGTTAACGCAGAAGCGCATCTTCAGGTGCATCCGTCCCCGAGATTGGTTTGCAGCGATCGACCTGAAGGACGCGTACTTTCATGTCTCGATTCTCCCTCGACACCGGCCCATTCTGCGCTTCGCGTTCGAGGGACGGGCATATCAGTACCGCGTCTTACCCTTTGGCCTGTCCCTGTCGCCCCGCGTCTTTACGAAGGTTGCGGAGGCGGCCATTGTTCCCATGAGAGAGCATGGCGTTCGCATTCTCAACTACCTCGACGACTGGCTGATCCTTGCCCAGTCGCGGGAGCAGTTGTGCGAACACAGGGACAAGGTGCTCAGTCACCTCAGCCAGTTGGGACTTCGGGTCAACTGGGAGAAGAGCAAACTCTGTCCTACACAGAGGATCTCTTTTCTCGGTATGGAGATAGACTCGGTCGCCATGACAGCGCGCCTCACCGAGACCGCTTCAACGCTGGCTACACGATCGAGTCCCGAGATGGGCGTGGCACAGCGGTTCCCTCCGTGTCCAAGTGACTCCGAGGTGCCGCCAAACCTTCGGCCCGTAGTCGGACCCCTTGTTTCTCCGGGCGGGAGTTCCCCTAGAACAAGTGTCCAGGCACTCCGTTGTCTCCACGGATGCCTCATCCACGGGTTGGGGTGCCACGTACAACGGGCTTGCAGCTTCGGGTCTGTGGACGGGGCCTCAGCTGCAATGGCATATCAATTGCCTCGAGTTGTTAGCAGTTCGTCTTGCACTCAGCCGCTTCAAAGTGCCGCTCAGAGGCAAGCACGTTCTGGTCCGGACGGACAACACTGCGGCCGTAGCGTACATCAACAAACAGGGTGGTCTACGCTCCCGTCGCATGTCGCAACTCGCCCGCCATCTCCTCTTATGGAGTCAGAAGCATCTGAGGTCGCTTCTTGCCGTTTACATTCCGGGCCTGCTCAATCGTGCGGCCGACGAGCTGTCATGTCAGCAGGTACTTCCGGGAGAATGGCGACTCCATCCCCAGGTGGTCCAGCTAATCTGGAGTCGTTTCGGGGCCGCACAGGTAGACCTGTTTGCCTCCCCAGAGACGACCCACTGTCAGTGGTTTTATTCCTTGACCGAGGGGACCCTCGGGTCGGATGCCCTGGCCCACAGCTGGCCCCGGGAAGAACGCAAGTATGCGTTTCCCCCAGTGAGCCTTCTTGCGCAGACACTGTGCAAAGTCAGGGAGGACGAGGAGCAGGTCCTGTTGGTCGCTCCGTATTGGCCCAACCGGACTTGGTTCCCGGAACTAGTGCTCCTTGCGACAGCACCTCCCTGGCCCATTCCTCTGAGGCAGGACCTCCTGACTCAGAGACGGGGCACCCTATGGCACCCGCGTCCAGACCTCTGGAAACTCCATGTCTGGTCCCTGGACGGGACGCGGAGGTTCTAGGTGACCTGCCGCAAGCGGTAGTTGACACCATCACTTCCGCTAGAGCCCCCTCTACGAGGCGCCTCTATGCGTTGAAGTGGAACCTGTTCGTCGATTGGTGCTCTTCTCGCCGAGAAGACCCCCGAAGATGTTCGATCGCATCTGTGCTTACCTTTCTACAAGATGGGTTGGAGCGTAGGCTGTCTCCCTCCACCCTCAAGGTCTATGTCGCCGCTATCGCCGCTAATCATGAGCTCGTAGATGGGAAATCTCTAGGTAAGCACGATCTGATCGTCAGGTTCCTTAGGGGAGCGAGGAGGTTAAATCCACCTTGTCCTCCCTTCATACCCTCTTGGGACTTAACTCTGGTGCTAACTGCACTACAGAGAGGACCTTTTGAGCCTCTGCAGTCAGCTGAGTTGAAAGTTCTATCGTTAAAGACAATACTCCTGACTGCGTTGGCCTCCATCAAGAGGGTAGGGGACCTGCAGGCATTTTCGGTCGACGAATCGTGCCTGGAATTTGGGCCCGGTAACTCTCATGTGATCATGAGACCCCGGCCTGGATATGTGCCCAAGGTTCCCACTACTCCCTTCCGGGACCAAGTGGTGAGCCTGCAAGCGCTGCCTTCGGAGGAGGCAGACCCAGCCCTAGCTTTTCTCTGTCCCGTCCGTGCTCTCCGGACTTACGTGGATAGAACGCAAAGCTTCAGGACCTCAGAGCAGCTCTTCGTCTGTTACGGAGGACAGCAGAAGGGAAAGGCTGTCTCCAAGCAGAGGATGGCCCACTGGATAGTGGATGCCATCGTCTTGGCTTATCAGTCCCAAGACGTGCCCTGCCCGCTCGGGTTAAGAGCCCACTCCACTAGGGGTGTTGCCTCTTCCTGGGCGCTGGCTCGTGGCGCCTCGCTGACAGATATTTGTAGAGCTGCGGGCTGGGCGACACCTAACACGTTCGCTAGATTCTATAGCCTCTGTGTAGAGCCGGTTTCTTCCTGTGTGCTCACTTCCCATAGTCAGTAACACCGAAGTGCCCGTTCCAGTGTCGGCTTGCTGCGCCATTCACTCCCCTATGGTAGACGGATGCGTGCGCTTATTCTGCTCCAGTCAAGTTCCCCGGATCGGCGAACCCTGTTGAGTCCTCCGCAACCCACGGCAGTCGGACGTGGCGGAGCGTTCGATGCTAGGTCTAACACTCGTATGCATTGGTGGAACTTGTGTTAGGCTGGGTTCCATATGTAGTGACCCCCACGGCGGTCCCATATGTGTATTCTTCCACGGTACGGCTCCCTACGGCGAGCCCGTGTCTTTCCCTCGGCAGAGTCTCCTCTGCCGTTCCAGGTACGTGTTGTCCCCCTCCTCTAATTGGCCGGGGCCACCCCTGGGACTTCCGTATGTTGTGCTGCCCACGGCCAGCCCATACGTGTATTCTCCACATGTTAACTCCCTCTGGGCATGATGTGGCTTCCGCAGCTGCCTTCTCAGGCACGCTTTCCCAGCGTTATCCAATACAGTCAGCTGATGGGGTCTTGCGGAACAGCAGCTTGGTGTCTCCCTGCGTGAACTTTCCCGCCCGCATCAGATCGGGGTCTGTGGGGCTCATCGCTGGGCGCTGGAAGTGGTAGTAACTGTGGCGTTTTCCATAGGGGATCCCAATTCTTCGGTACGTCCGACGTACGTCGAACGTGACCGACTGAATGGGAACGTCTCGGTTACGTATGGTAACCCTCGTTCCCTGAAGGAGGGAACGGAGACGTACGTCCCGTCGCCACAGTTGCTGTACCATCACTGCAGGTTGAGCCATTACGTGTGGCTCCTCAGTGAAAAACAGCGTGCATTCGCTCTCACTTCCTGTTTATACCCGCGGCGCGGGGCGGGGCGCGAGATGCAAATCTCGCACGCCAATTGTCCATTGGCCGGTTCTAGATAGCTCGAAGCTGATAGGGGCTCCCAGAAGTGATCCCAATTCGTCGGTACGTCCGACGTACGTCTCCGTTCCCTCCTTCAGGGAACGAGGGTTACCATACGTAACCGAGACGATTTCAGGTTGTTTAACCGGAACGGCACAAACTGTGAAAAACCTGTCAAAAACTGATCCTGCAAACAAGTTCTATAGAAACTATGCCTAGAATCAATAAATCTATAGGTGTAACAAATGATTGATTGATCAAACATTAAGATCAGTGGATTAAATAATAGACAAATGTATTAAACTGAACGAGAAGAGATGCAAATCAAAAGTTTGATAATAAGAGCTTTATGAAAGGCAGTTACTGTGAATCAAACATTTATATGAAACACTTGTTTTTGAAAAGGATACTTTGTGGTTTTGTGTATTGTACAAACACAACTGAAAATATGCTGAAATGTTTGAGAAAAGTGCACTTCTGATGATCTGTTGTGATATTAGTAAGAGTTTTGAAAATGAACCAATTGCTTGTGAAAAGTTTGCCAAAGTAATTTAATTAAAACAAACTGTAAAATAATATTTCAGGAACATCAAACTAACCTTCACAAAAAGAAAGAAAAGCAAACGTGTGTTATCTGGGAACTCACTCTGGTCTTGGTCTGGGTCTGTGGTTTTGACTCAACACTAATCATCTGTAATTCATCATTCTCTCTGACTTCAGCACAAAACTCATCTGGACTGAACTCAATCGCTCAAGGCCTTTTCTATTCTCATGACACACTCAAAACAAATTACGCCTTTTTTATTAAGAATTTTAAATGAGTTAAATTTAAGTTTATAGATTTATTCATTTCAATTTGATGGAATTTTATTATTAATTGACATGCGTAAATCTTGAATAAAAGGCTTAAAAATGTTTGGAGTGTAGTCTTGAATATCTCCTGTAACTATAGTGACAGTGACTAAAGTAAATATCAAAGATGGAGACGCCCATAACACTGGAAAGTCACAATTTACATGAGTTTATAATAAACCTGAACCTCCACACAACACACACAAGACGTGCAGTGACTGAAAAATGACTAAAGTTGAATTTCTTCAGTCTCTTCAAACAACAGATGTGGTTGATAAGTGTTGAAATATGGATTTTAAATGATCATTAGACAGATGTGAATATGAAGACTCACCTGATACAGTCAGTGTAACAGCATCACTGATGTCTGATCTCTGTGAGTCTGATCTCTCTCCTCTACAGGTGTAATTACCACTGAGAGACACATCAGCTGTGAAACTGAGCTCTGCTGTTGATGATGATGGATAGACAGGTTGTCCATCTCTAATCCAGCTGTATCTCCACTGAGTGTCTCCTCCTCCCTGTATGTCACATGTGAGATTGACTGTCTCTCCTCTGAACAGATGCTGATCCGGCTTCACCTTCACTTCAGGTTTCACTGAGAAACAGAAGCAAATATTGAAAAGCATTGCAGTGTCGAGATCACTGTCAGGAACTCAAAACTTCTTCATGAGGAAAACACCATAAATTAAAAATATAGTTTGCTTGTGAATTGTAATGATTACATCAATATTGTACGTAAATGTTGGTAAGAACTGAACTAATGTGATATATTTATCCAGTCAGCATTTGTGTTATTAATCTGCCTGTTCTGACCAGTAGATGGCGCTGTTTACAGTCAGGATGCTTTAAAGAGCTGAACTTCTATCTGTCTGTTCTCAAGCTCTTTTCACTTCCAGTCCTTCCAGCCAAACCACTGAAGGAATAAAGCTGAGTATCTTAATGACACTGTGCAGAACTAATTTCTGTTGCATACAGTGGATTATGAGCTCCTGAACTACTTTACAACCGCATGACTGTTTGATTGAATAGCAGTTCCCTTTCAAGGGAACTCGCGCTGCGTCAAGCGCTGCGGGAACGCCTCTGCGTTTGCGTCATGAAGCACTCGTAAAATCAGTCCAATGGCGTGACAGGACGTCATAGGCGGGTGACGTCAGCGACCAGGAAACTATAAAGCACCCCTGAACCAAACAGTGTCAGCTTCTGTGTCTTCACAAGCGCTCCATGTGAAATCGTTTGTCCTATATATCAAAGTGTGTGTGTGTCTCTCTAAAGAAAATATAATGGCGAATCAGCAACAGTTCAGACAGTGTGTTTCTCCCTGCCCCCGTTACATCACGGGTGGGGATACACATCTGCTGTGTGTTGTATGTCTGGGATCGGAGCATGCACAGTCAGCGCTCGAGGGTGCTGACTGTGAACATTGTGAAAAGCTCCCTATGAGAACTCTCCGATCCCGTCGAGCGCTCTTTGAGGAGGGCGCTTCGGCTCGCGTTCCCCAGGGTGCAGGTCCCGCTGCTGCCGAGGCACAGCGAAGGCTTATGTCCTGGGGATCGCAGAGGGATCTAGCGGAGGGGTTAGAGACGGGTGATCCCCTATCTCTGCCTTTACCCGCTAGATCTGACGCTTCAGCTGCCGAGTTAGAAGCACGCTCTGAGGTTTCTTCTGCTCGCGCTGAAGCGCAGGCTCAGCATCATTCCAGCTCTGAGGAGTTGGATGTGGTGAGCCTGGATTATTTAGATGAGGTTTCGCCGCCTCATTCACACGCTAATGAGGAGCTGTTGGAGGTTGTGACTCGCGCTGTTGCCAGGCTGCAAATAGACTGGCCAGCCGAGAAGAAAGAGGTTCGTCAGCCGAGTAAATTAGACGAACGCTTTTTGCCATCTAGATCGCAACCTCCAAAGCGGGGCTTGCCGTTTTTTCCTGATCTTCACACCGAGGTGTCTAGATCATGGATTAAACCGGCATCATTTCGGCCATTTAACCCCACAACGGCTGCATATTCAAACATTGTGGGGTTGAAGCAGCATGGTTATGCGGTAATGCCGCAGGTAGAAGAGACGCTCGCGAGCTATCTCTCTCCCGAGTCCGCGTCATCGCTTAAATCCCCGCAGCTGCCCACTAAGCCAGTCAGAACAACATCAGCTTTAGTGGGTAGGGCATACTCGGCAGCAGGTCAGGCGGCCGCCTGTTTACACACAATGGCGGTACTTCAAGCATACCAAGCCGACCTGCTGAAAGACATTGATGACGAATGTGAAGAAGTGGGGAGAGAAACGATCGCGGAGATCAGGAGAGCTGCAGATTTGTCTCTTCGGGCTACCAAGGAGACGGCCAAATCCATCGGCCGTTCTATGGCAGCCCTGGTAGCCACGGAGAGACATTTGTGGCTGAATTTATCAGACATCACAGAGAAAGATAAAAAATTTCTGTTAGATTCTCCTATCTCCCCTGCTGGCCTCTTCGGCGACTCTGTTAATGCGGTCGTCGAGAGGTTCCAAGAGTCAAAAAAGCAGGCGGCGGCGTTTCAGAGGTTTCTCCCCAGAAAGTCTCATGTCTCTGGGGCTGCTGGGCGGGAGCAGCCCCAGCCGAGTACGTCCTCCTCATACAGAGCACAACAAAAAGAGAGTGTTGCTACCCGCGCTCCCCCACAGAGAGACTGGGGGCCGGGGCAGCGCTCTCAGCCGAGGTCTTCCCGAGGTAGAGCGGATCTGAGGACCGTTCTTATCTCTAGGAAGGCCTCGGCGAAGAAGTCCTGACGCCGGAGGTGTCAGGCTTCTGATGGCAGTCCCCTCCGAGGGGAAGCGGTGTGCCGAGGCACCCGTCTCCTCTCGGTGCCATCAGGGGGCCGTTCTGCCAACCCTGCCACCTCTGGTGCTTCAGGGCGCAGCGGTTCCCGGCGAGCGCATATCTCCACGTCCGCCCGGAAACGTAGCGGCGCAGGGATGCTCGCTCCCTCCAAGGAGGGCTCAAAGTGGGTCAGTTCGGTTGCTTCCTGCCGGCGCGCCGTTTCAGGACACCGAACTGCCCACGCAACAAAATCCAGAGGCCAGCCTCGAGAGGCTGGTTCCCTTAGTAGATTTTCTGGCAGCGTGGAAATTTCTGCCAAATATCTCAGAGTGGGTCCTGCGTACTATAGAAAAAGGGTACAGAATACAATTCGGGTCACACCCGCCCAAGTTCAACGGGGTACTAACCACAGTAGTAAACTCCGAGCAGGCTCTGGTAATGGAACAAGAGGTACAGACTCTTCTGCGAAAAGAGGCTATAGAAAGGGTCCCTCCCCACAGCAGAGAGTCGGGGTTTTACAGCCGGTACTTCACAGTTCCGAAGAAGGATGGAGGACTGCATCCTATTCTGGATCTGCGCCAGTTAAATCGGGCGGTAAAAAAGCTAAGATTCAAAATGCTTACGCTAAAACAGATCGTGTGTCAGTTCAGGTCCAGGGACTGGTGTGTCACAATAGACCTGAAAGACGCATACTTCCATGTCTCCATCCTTCATCAACACAGGAAGATCCTCAGGTTTGCTTTCGGGGGCGAGGCAT
Source organism: Romanogobio albipinnatus (assembly GCA_023566225.1). Taxonomy (NCBI): domain Eukaryota; kingdom Metazoa; phylum Chordata; class Actinopteri; order Cypriniformes; family Gobionidae; genus Romanogobio; species Romanogobio albipinnatus. The sequence goes on from CM042239.1 coordinate 8,443,878, forward strand.
TCCAATATCGGGTTCTTCCATTCGGCCTTGCATTATCACCCCGCACCTTCACAAAATGCGTGGATGCAGCTTTGGCTCCGCTGAGACTCCACGGCATTCGCGTACTGAACTACATCGACGACTGGCTAATCTTAGCAGAGTCGGAACAGCTAGCGGCTCAGCATCGAGATGCTGTGCTCGCTCATATGAAGGTGTTGGGGTTGAGGTTAAACGCAAAGAAAAGTGTGCTATCTCCTCAACTGAGTACCACTTTTCTCTGCGTAGTTTGGGACACGAGCACCATGAGGGCGCGCCTGGCGCCCAACAGGGTGAAATCGATACTAGACTCAGTAACCAAGATGAAGCTAGGCCAGTCAGTCACTGTAAAGCAGTTCCAGAGACTGCTGGGTTTGATGGCAGCAGCGTCCAACGTGATACCTTTTGGCCTGCTGTACATGAGACCCTTACAGTGGTGGCTCAAGACCAAGGGATTCTCCCCGAGGGGAAATCCGTTTCGCATGATCAAGGTCACGCGGCGATGCCTACGTGCCTTAGTTATGTGGAAAGATCCTTGGTTCTTGTCCCAGGGTCTGGTGCTGGGGGCTCCTTGTCGTCGCTTAACGCTAACGACGGATGCATCTCTCACCGGCTGGGGGGCGACCATGAGTGGTCGCTCAGCTCAAGGTCTGTGGAGCGACCATCAGCTCTCCTGGCATATAAACCAGTTGGAGCTGATGGCCGTGTTCCTGGCGCTCAGGCACTTTCTCCCAGACCTGAGGGGCCATCATGTGTTGGTTCGCTCGGACAACACATTGGTGGTCTCCTATATAAATCGCCAGGTGGGGCTACGTTCGCGCCGGCTTTGGAAGTTGGCTCATCGAGTCTTAGTTTGGGCCCAGGGCAAACTGTTATCGCTACGAGCAGTATACATTCCGGGGTATCTGAACACAACGGCAGACTCCCTGTCGAGGCAGGGAGTGGTGCCAGGGAATTGAAGACTCCACCCCGAGGTGGTGGAGCTCCTATGGAACCGCTTCGGTCAGGCTCAGGTGGATTTGTTTGCGTCTCAAGAGACAACGCACTGTCCCCTATTTTATTCCCTCACACATCCAGCCCCTCTGGGGTTGGATGCCATGGTGCAGATGTGGCCGAGGCTGCGTCTGTACGCCTTTCCCCCTCTGGCGTTGCTACCAGGAGTGCTGGAGAGAGTACGCCGGGACGGGGTTCGTCTGTTGCTAATAGCCCTGTTCAGGCCGGGCCGAGTATGGCTTTCGGGCATTGTGTCCCTTCTAGAGGGTTCCCCGTGGGAGATTCCCATCAGGAGGGACCTTCTCTCTCAGGCGTCGGGGTCGATTCTGCACCCGAGGCAGGAGTTATGGAAACTGTGGGCTTGGCCCCTGAGGGGGATCAGTTCACAGACTCAGGTCTCTCTGCCGAGGTAGTTGAGACCATGTTGCACTCCAGAGCTCCTTCTACGAGGAGGCTGTATGCCCTTAAATGGAGAGTCTTTGTTGCATGGTGTTCCAACCATTCTCTAAATCCAGTTAACTGCCAAGTCAACTCAGTGCTGGATTTCCTACAAGAAAAATTATCTTCGGGTTTATCCCCTTCCACCTTGAAGGTATATGTGACGGCAATATCGGCCTATCACGTTCATCTAGATGGTGCATCGGTGGGGAGACACCCATGGGTTACTCGCTTTCTTCGTGGTACTCTGAGGCTAAGGCCTGCGGCACGCTCGAGGGTGCCGACCTGGGATCTGGCCGTGGTGCTAGAAGGTCTAGCATTGGCCCCCTTTGAGCCGATTGAGGAGGTGCCAGAGAAATTTCTAACACTAAAGACTGTATTTCTCTTGGCTATTTCTTCTCTAAAGAGAGTAGGGGATTTGCAGGTATTGTCTGTTACCCCTTCCTGTCTTGAGTTTGCGCCAGGTATGGTGAAAGCATTCTTGTTTCCAAAAGAAGGATATGTCCCCAAAGTTCCCACGAACGTGGCAGGTCCTATAATGCTGCAGGCCTTCTCTCCGCCTCCCTTTCAGAATTCAGACCAGGAGAAATTAAATCTGCTCTGCCCAGTAAGGGCACTAGATGCTTACGTCCACAGAGCTGCCCTGTGGCGAAAATCTGAGCAACTGTTCGTCTGTTTCGGGTCTCCAAATAAAGGGAAACCCGCATCTAAGCAAACACTAAGCAAGTGGATAGTCGAGGCTATTTCACTCGCATATGAGTCGGCCGGCCAACCTTCACCACTAAAGGTCCGAGCCCACTCTACTCGGAGTATGGCTGCCTCTTTGGCTCTTTTGTCAGGAGTCTCCCTGCAGGAGGTGTGTGATGCGGCAGGGTGGTCCTCTCCGCACACTTTTGTGAGGTTTTACAACTTAGATGTAGCCTCTACTCCAGGTTCTCGGTAGCCTGACGTCGTCATACTCAATTCTAGTCAGAATATGAGTCTGATTCTGCTCCGTTGGGCTGTGATTATGGGGCGTGTTTCAACCGAATCAGGAAAGACCTCAATTGGATAGACCTACAACCAATCACAGCAACGGAGCGACGCATAACGTTAATTATCAAATGTCAACAGAACTCAACTGCACTGTGTTGCCATGTCCGCGGGTTGAAGCGACCCTGATTATGTGATATACAGACCCAGGAATGCGATTTTTAGCTGCCAGCCCTGCCAAAATAACACATATTTTACCCCCAAATGCCTTTTTTCCCGGAGAACCCCCTCTGGAAAGCTATTGGGCTTGTTTTTGGCTAGTGTTGAGGAACGTTAACAATTGGGCGGGTTTTGTTGTAAAAACTTGGCAACCCTGTACCTGCACGCACGCTTGAATAAGTAGCCTAACGTTAGAAGAAAAAGATGACTGTAAACGATCTTTGCCGGTGTTGTAAAAAAAAGGATACACAGAGTTTACTTACCAACACGATCATCATTTCTGAGAGAAATAGTAAAGGTGAACGCATATACGAACAAGTTCTCCGTTTAGGATTAGAACAAACTCAACCCAAGCGCCTTTGATGACGTGGATGATTACGTTACTGTTGATCATCTGTCCATCATCGTCTAAAGCCCGCCCTGACAATTTCATTGGTCCGAACAGTTTCTGTTCGGGCATAATTACTTCTCTATGGATCAAGTCCAGACCGAACTGCCCGTGTAAAAATGTTGTGGGCGGGGCTAAGTTCGGCTGGCATCCAGGCTAGGTTCTCGGGTGCTTGTAGCTTAAATGTGCGCTACGACTTCACATGTACGGGCACTTGAGAATTATGGCGGCGTGGGTATTGAGTTCCCGCAGCGCTTGACGCAGCGCGAGTTCCCTTGAAAGGGAACGTCTCAGGTTACGCATGTAACCATGGTTCCCTGAGAGGGAACGAGACGCTGCGTCGCTTTGCCATACTCCCGGCATGCCCGTGACCGACTTGTTTGACTTTTTCAGAAGCTGACACTGTTTGGTTCAGGGGTGCTTTATAGTTTCCTGGTCGCTGACGTCACCCGCCTATGACGTCCTGTCACGCCATTGGACTGATTTTACGAGTGCTTCATGACGCAAACGCAGAGGCGTTCCCGCAGCGCTTGACGCAGCGTCTCGTTCCCTCTCAGGGAACCATGGTTACATGCGTAACCTGAGACGATTTCTGTAATGTTTCAGCAGAAGGAAATACAGTCAGATGATTCTGAGAAATATGCAAAACATGGAAAGAGACAAATGTGATCCTGATCTATCTGTCTTCATGGATACATTTCACATTAGTAAAAAAATAATAATAATAATAATAATAATAATTAAAAAAGTATAATATATATATATATATATATATATATATATATATATATATATATATATATATATATATATATATATATATATATATATATATATATATATATATATATATATATATATATATACACACACAGGTCCTTCTCAAAAAAAATAGCATATTGTGATGAAGTTCATTATTTTCCATAATGTTATGATAAAAATTAAACTTTCATATATTTTACATTCATTGCACACCAACTGAAATATTTCAGGTCTTTTATTGTTTTAATACTGATGATTTTGGCATACAGCTCATGAAAATCTCAAAAAATTAGCATATCATGAAAAGGTTCTCTAAACGAGCTATTAACCTAATCATCTGAATCAACTAATTACACCTGCAAAAGATTCCTGAGGCTTTTAAAAACTCCCAGCCTGGTTCATTACTCAAAACCGCAATCATGGGTAAGACTGCCGACCTGACTGCTGTCCAGAAGGCCATCATTGACACCCTCAAGCAAGAGGGTAAGACACAGAAAGACATTTCTGAACGAATAGGCTGTTCCCAGAGTGCTGTATCAAGGCACCTCAGTGGGAAGTCTGTGGGAAGGAAAAAGTGTGGCAAAAAACGCTGCACAACGAGAAGAGGTGACCGGACCCTGAGGAAGATTGTGGAGAAGGACCGATTCCAGACCTTGGGGGACCTGCGGAAGCAGTGGACTGAGTCTGGAGTAGAAACATCCAGAGCCACCGTGCACAGGCGTGTGAAGGAAATGGGCTACAGGTGCCGCATTCCCCAGGTCAAGCCACTTTTGAACCAGAAACAGCGGCAGAAGCGCCTGACCTGGGCTACAGAGACGCAGCAGTGGACTGTTGCTCAGTGGTCCAAAGTACTTTTTTCGGATGAAAGCAAATTTTGCATGTCATTCGGAAATCAAGGTGTCAGAGTCTGGAGGAAGACTGGGGAGAAGGAAATGCCCAAATGCCTGAAGTCCAGTGTCAAGTACCCACAGTCAGTGATGGTCTGGGGTGCCATGTCAGCTGCTGGTGTTGGTCCACTGTGTTTTATCAAGGGTATGGTCAATGCAGCTAGCTATCAGGAGATTTTGGAGCACTTCATGCTTCCATCTGCTGAAAAGCTTTATGGAGATGAAGATTTCATTTTTCAGCACGACCTGGCACCTGCTCACAGTGCCAAAACCACTGGTAAATGGTTTACTGACCATGGTATTACTGTGCTCAATTGGCCTGCCAACTCTCCTGACCTGAACCCCATAGAGAATCTGTGGGATATTGTGAAGAGAAAGTTGAGAGACGCAAGACCCAACACTCTGGATGAGCTTAAGGCCGCTATCGAAGCATCCTGGGCCTCCATAACACCTCAGCAGTGCCACAGGCGGATTGCCTCCATGCCACGCCGCATTGAAGTAGTCATTTCTGCAAAAGGATTCCCGACCAAGTATTGAGTGCATAACTGAACATAATTATTTGAAGGTTGACTTTTTTTGTATTAAAAACACTTTTCTTTTATTGGTCGGATGAAATATGCTAATTTTTTTAGATAGGAATTTTGGGTTTTCATGAGCTGTATGCCAAAATCATCAGTATTAAAACAATAAAAGACCTGAAATATTTCAGTTGGTGTGCAATGAATCTAAAATATATGAAATTTAATTTGTATCATTACATTATGGAAAATAATTAACTTTATCACAATATGCTAATTTGTTTAGAAGGACCGGTATATTCAATTCAGAAAAAAAAATATTTTTAATTATTGGACAAAAAAGCTCCACAAGTAGTAACCTAGAATACTGTCTAACACTTGATGGCTGCTCTGTCAAGTCCTCGTCGTCAGTGAGGAACCTGGGTGTGCTCTTTGATACCAATCTTTCGTTTGAAAGCCACGTTTCTAGCATCTGTAAAACTGCATTCTACCATTTAAAAATATATCTAAATTACGGCACATGCTCTCAATGCAAAATGCTGAACAGTTAGTTCATGTATTCATGACCTTAAGGCTAGATTATTGTAATGCTCTACTGGGTGGTTGCCCTGCTCGCTTAATAAATAAACTCCAGCTGGTCCAAAACGCAGCAGCTCGAGTTCTTACTAGAACCAGGAAGTCTGACCATATTAGCCCAGTTCTGTCAACACTGCACTGGCTACCTATTAAACATTGCATACATTTTAAAATCTTGCTTATTACTTACAAAGCACTAAATGGTTTAGCTCCCCAGTACTTGAGCGAGCTCTTAACATATTATACTCCATCACGTCTACTGCGGTCTCTAAATTCTGGCCAGTTGATAATACCGAGAATATCCAAATCAACTGCAGGCGGTCGATCCTTTTCCTATTTAGCTCCTAAACTCTGGAACAGTCTTCCTAACATTGTTCGGGAAGCAGACACACTCTGTCAGTTCCCCTCCATGATATCCAAGTGGGAGAACTTGCAAAATAGCAGGGTGTTCAAATACTTATTTTCCTCACTGTATATATATTGGGGATATATATGAGGAAAATAAGTATTTGTACACCCTGCTATTTTGCAAATCATGGAGGGGTCTGAAATTGTCATCGTAGGTGCATGTCCACTGTGAGAGACATAATCTAAAAAAAAAATCCAGAAATCACAATGTATGATTTTTTAACTATTTATTTGTATGATACAGCTGCAAATAAGTATTTGAACACCTGAGAAAATCAATGTTAATATTTGGTACAGTAGCCTTTGTTTGCAATTACAGAGGTCAAACGTTACCTGTAGTTTTTCCCCAGGTTTGCACACACTGCAGGAGGGATTTTGGCCCACTGCTCCACACAGATTCTCTAGATCAGTCAGGTTTCTGGCCTGTCGCTGAGAAACACAGAGTTTGAGCTCCTCCAAAGATTCTCTATTGGGTTTAGGTCTGGAGACTGGCTAGGCCACGCCAGAACCTTGATATGCTTCTTACAGAGCCACTCCTTGGTTATCCTGGCTGTGTGCTTCGGGTCATTGTCATGTTGGAAGACCCAGCCTCGACCCATCTTCAATGCTCTAACTGAGGGAAGGAGGTTGTTCCCCAAAATATCGCAATAGATGGCCCCGGTCATCCTCTCCTTAATACAGTGCAGTCGCCCTGTCCCATGGGCAGAAAAACACCCCAAAAGCATGATGCTACCACCCCCATGCTTCACAGTAGGGATGGTGTTCTTGGGATGGTACTCATCATTCTTCTTCCTCCAAACACGTTTAGTGGAATTATGACCAAAAAGTTCTATTTTGGTCTCATCTGACCACATGACTTTCTCCCATGACTCCTCTGGATCATCCAAATGGTCATTGGCAAACTTAAGACGGGCCTTGACATGTGCTGGTTTAAGCAGGGGAACCTTCCGTGCCATGCATGATTTCAAACCATGACGTCTTAGTGTATTACCAACAGTAACCTTGGAAACGGTGGTCCCAGCTCTTTTCAGGTCATTGACCAGCTTCTCCCGTGTCGTTCTGGGCTGATTTCTCACCTTTCTTAGGATCATTGAGACCCCACAAGGTGAGATCTTGCATGGAGCCCCAGTCCGAGGGAGATTGACAGTCATGTTTAGCTTCTTCCATTTTCTAATGATTGCTCCAACAGTGGACCTTTTTTCACCAAGCTGCTTGGCAATTTCCCCGTAGCCCTTTCCAGCCTTGTGGAGGTGTACAATTTTGTCTCTAGTGTCTTTGGACAGCTCTTTGGTCTTGGCCATGTTAGTAGTTGGATTCTTACTGATTGTATGGGGTGGACAGGTGTCTTTATGCAGCTTAATGTGACCTCAAACAGGTGCATCTAATTTAGGATAATAAATGGAGTGGAGGTGGACATTTTAAAGGCAGACTAACAGGTCTTTGAGGGTCAGAATTCTAGCTGATAGACAGGTGTTCAAATACTTATTTGCAGCTGTATCATACAAATAAATAGTTTAAAAAATCATATATTGTGATTTCTGGATTTTTTTTTTAGATTATGTCTCTCACAGTGGACATGCACCTACGATGACAATTTCAGACCCCTCCATGATCTCCAAGTGGGAGAACTTGCAAAATAGCAGGGTGTTCAAATACTTATTTTCCTCACTGTATATGTATATATATATATATATATATATATATATATATATATATATATATATATATATATATATATATATATATATATATATATATATATATATATATATATATATATATGCGATATCGGGTCTCTTGATGAACGAATTTTAAAATTAAAATACTAAGAAAATCAACGATCTAAAATCACAACTAATCATATGATCAGCAACTGTAATTAATTAAATGAAATCACATATAATTGGAGTCAGATTAAATTATTCATGGAGTCAGATTTGAAATGAGAAATCAATAAATTAAGAGAACTTCACCCTAATGCTGATAAGGCTTACACTAGTGTTTCTCAACGGGGGCGTTCAGGTGTTCCTGGGGGGCGTTCACAAGTTTACAACAAAAATCCAGGCAAGACAAGATTAAACATGTAGGCTAATTACTTGCAAAATAATTGCCTACAACATTATAAAATCTGCCAGTTTAATGCGACATGTAAACTATGAATGTATACATGTAAACTATGCGACATGTAAACTTTTTTTTGCAATGTCTCAAGCCTCAATCCGGTGTAGAGCTTAGATCGGGCTCAAAAAATTAAGCCCAACCCTACCCGAGGCCCGGCCAGGCCCGACACATTAACTGTAATTATGAGCCCAAGCCAGGTTAAAATCTGACCATTTTTTTATATTTGGTAATTCTGACAAGAACGAGCATAATGAGCATAATGAGCATAATGAGCAAAGTGTGACACTCAGCTCAATAATCCGCTCAATGCAGGCACGCGCTCATGAAACACTGGTAAAATGATGTTTGCTCAAATCAAGCTCAGACATGACATTTATCTGTACTGTAGCCTAATAATACATAAACAATTATCTATCTATCTATCTATCTATCTATCTATCTATCTATCTATCTATCTATCTATCTATCTATCTATCTATCTATCTATCTATCTATCTATCTATCTATCTATCTATCTATCTATCTATCTATATTAGAAATATAATGTTATTTTTTAATTTCATCTGATTATGATAAGTGCAAAGGTGCGAGTGGGTCAGAAATGATTTTGGTGATTATATTTTGCTTAATATTAAGTTTTGTTTTGTAGAAAGCCTTTCTATAAAGTGAGTTTATTGCACATTTTAGACTAATCCTGACTTGTGCTTTGTACACATTTGTTTCTTAGTTGTAGTATTAGTTCTTACTTTGCTAAAAATATATATTAATCCTGATTATGGCATAGCTTTCTGCCCACCCAATTAGTCTAATAAAGTAATGATTAAAAAAATTACAAACGCTTGATCAAGGGCCCGGCCCGACCTGGCCTGTGCGGCTGTGCACATTATACTTTCACTTTAGAATTAGAGTCAATTTGGGAGTGAATTGCTTGAAAGGCATGTTCAATATTGTTCTTAATGAAAAACACAAAAAACAAGCTCGAGGACAAGATCGCTTAAGCGCTTTTAGCTTTATACCAAATCTTCCGCCGTTTCAGCTCCTCACTCTTGTGATAAATTAATTCTGATTCCTGCTGCTGGTCTGTGCTCAGTTCAGTTTTTAATTGTAACGTCTGTTCTCTAACTGAAATATTTGTATTACTATACAACAATTAAACAACGGTGGGAAAGTGATGTAACCGGTGTAACGAGTAGTATGAAGCTGCAGCCTCGGAGCCTGCTGCATCTACAGTCCCGCACCCAGAGTCCCGCATTCTCAGGCCCCTCGGTTTTCGAGACAGCGCCTCCTATCCAATTGTATCAGGTAAACATCTTTGCAACGTGAAGGATAAACGTGATTATAGTCAATTTTATTTATCGTATTTCTTTTTTAATCAAACCACTTTATAGCTCATCGATACAAAAACATATGAATAGTTCATTTAATATGTGTAAAGATAGTTTGTAACAAAATGTGAGCCGTTAATGTAGGTTTTTTCGCCTTTTTCCCCCCGAAAATATTTTGATAGCTTAGCTAACGTTAGCCTTTAATCTTTGACTTTTTGTAGATAACAAGCCATTGTAAAATCTGATTAAAATTAGCTGACAAAGGTAGACCTATTAAATACATTAAGTGTGTTAATATCAAAGAATGTCATTATTAATTAATGCCAGATGGAGCAATTATTTTACTTTATATAATTTATGTAGCCTACTTAAATTAATACTTATAAAACGTATGTATTAAAATGAATCCATGTTAATTTAACTGTGATATGAAGTTGTTGCCAGCCATTTACAACTCATACAATTGCATAATAATCTAATTAACTATGCCTTCACTATGTATTAACCGAGCTAGAATGTGTCATTTGGCCTTTTGACTGGGTTCCTTGTTTTCTTGTTTTAATTCGTATTGACTGAAATTTGACTGTATGGGCTCTGTCGGGTGATTTTAATTTGACACTCTCTCTCTCTCTGGATGTTGTAAATGCTGCAGTGATTTTCACTGCCCATTCTGTGCCCCCATATATTTCCAACCCACAAAGTTGTCCAAAGTTCACGTTCATCTTAAGGGACACTTCAACAGATCAGTGCAACATGAAGGTAACATTTGCAAACATATTTTTTTTGCTTTGTGAAAGATCATAAGACAGTGTGTGACAGTGCAATTGTATGCTGTTGTTTTCCAGGGTATACCATACATCGATGCGGTCGCCCCTGCCGAACCCAGCAACACTATCATTGCTTGTACTGTCAGTCAACAATTTTAAGAAAGCCAGATTTCATTAAACATTTAGGATCCTGTAAATGTACGAGGGTTAAGAAAGCAAGTGCCACTGATGACTGTAACATCACACCCACTGCTTTGCCATCTACCACAGCCATCGCTGCCACCTCTGTGCCTCCCACTGCTGTGCCAACCAGCACTATGCCACCCACTGCTTTGCCATCTACCACAGCCATCGCTGCCACCTCTGTGTCTCCCACTGCTGTGCCAACCAGCACTATGCCACCCACTGCTTTGCCATCTACCACAGCCATCGCTGCCACCTCTGTGCCTCCCACTGCTGTGCCAACCAGCACTATGCCACCCACTGCTGCCACCTCCGAACCAACCACCTGTGCCATTGTCAGGCCAGTCACAAAAACTGGCATCCGTGTGGGTCCAAAAGTACTGCAGAAATGCCCCAAATGTCATTTGACATTTTACAGAAAAATTTTTAAAAGGCACATTGAACGAAGACACACAGCAAAAATGATGGACATTTCATCCTCATCCCATCTCAAAAGTGAATGTATAGATCCCCAGAATGGACTGTATGCAGTCCACAAAAGTATTCATGGGGCTTCTACTCCACTCCATGTTCAAATTAAAATATGGGGGGAACAACATCATGTTTCTTGCGAATTAGGTGAGTGCCAAGCTAATATGGAGTTGGCATGGAGAAGTGGACTGTGGTCATACCAGTGTGTACACCTCCGGTCAGTTTCATACTGCAAAACCGTTTTAACCTCACCCTCACTAAGAGAAGACTGTCTCAACGAAATGGTGAAAAGCAAGTGGTTTGGGAAAGACAAAATTAAACTGTGTGTTGATCGTCAAACCCTAGCCAAAGAAAATAATGCTCCACTTTCAGTTCTGTCAAAGATTGGAGCCCCTCCATCAAAAAAATGTATATCGGTTCATGAGCCAACTATTTCTTATTACAGTAGACTAGGCAGAGTCATGGTGTCTTATGATACCAAAAAAAATGCATGGCACTGTCCTTGTGCAAAGACGCAGAGATCATGCACACACAAATATATTGCGAAATGGCATTTATTCCAAACAAATGCAGAACTCTTTCGGAAGGTCCGGAGCACTGAAAGGAGTGCTGAGGAGTTTCAGGTGACAGCAATGGAGGAAAGTGATGAAACACATGTGGGGGAAAACACTTACCCACCAAAGGATGCTCCAGCAATAAAAGGCATGGTACAATACATTTTAAGGAACAAAAAAATACCTGCTACTATTCCCGACCATTTAAGACTTTCTTCAGTGGATAAGGAATTTCCACGACACCTAATTCCTGAGGAGACATTGTGCTACCACTGCCCAAACCACATGGTCCTCAGCGACCCAATCCCCATTACTCAAAAGGCTAAGATTCTTACAACCACAGGAATTGTCCAAGGTGGATTATTTATTTATTTTTATGGTTGTGATTTTTGTACTTCTTCTGATAATAATAATAATAATAATAATAATATAATAATAATTAATTACATTTATATAGCGCTTTTCTAGGCACTCACTCAAAGCGCTTTTACATAGAAGGGGGGAATCTCCTCAACCACCACCAATGTGCAGCATCCACCTGGATGATGCGACGGCAGCCATATTGCGCCAGTACGCCCACCACACACCAGCTGATTGGTGGAGAGGAGACTGAGGGATGATACCAATCGTATATATATATATAAGGGGATGATTAGGAGGCCATGATGGACAGGGGCCAATGGGCACATTTTTTTGGCCAGGATGCCGGGGTTACACCCCTACTCTTTATCGAAAGACATCCTGGGATTTTTAATGACCACAGAGAGTCAGGACCTCGGTTTAACGTCTCATCCGAAGGACGGTGCTTGTTACAGTATAGTGTCCCCATCACTATACTGGGGCGTTAGGACCCACACAGACCACAGGGTGAGCACCCCCTGTTGGCCTCACTAACACCTCTACCAGCAGCTACCTAGTTTTCCCAATTTGGTCTCCCATCCAGGTACTAACCAGGCTCAGCCCTGCTTAGCTTCAGTGGGAAACCAGTCTCTGGCTACAGGGTGATATGGCTGCTGGCAATAATATATAATGTTACGTTTGGAACTGAACCACTCTTGTTTTTACACTTTTGTGTCTGCAGATATTTCTACATACTTCAAATACTGTCCTCAGTGTGGAGTACTGTACCGGTACCAAGAGTGGAAGGATGGTCTGCATAATTTCAATGACCATGTCCTTCTTGATTTACCTCTCTGCCTCAATATTAGACACATGTTGCAGGTGATGTTTATATTTTTTCTTTATTCTTTAATTTGTCTGTTTTTATTATTATTTCAATGAATAGTAGTAATTAATAGTGCATTTTCTATATCATAGGTCCACACTGCAGTCAGCAGAATAGTTGAGATTTTGGAGTTAAATACAGGTGTCCAGTTCCCCTCAGCCGATACAGTTTTTCATGGTTATCTTCATTTTGAAGCTCTAACAGACCATGAATATCAGTATTCTTGTGTGACTTGTGGTGACCATCCGCCTGTGGTCATAATGGACCTTCACAAGAAGGCATCTTTTCATCTGTCAGGTAAAAAACCCTTTTAGTTTACAGATTGCACATAGGTAGACCATAGTTTATTCAAATTTTTATTAATTTCCTTAGTGAGGGACCTTGCACAACCTCCGGAAGAATTTAATGGAGATGTGAATGCAGAACAGTTTTGGAAGGCACTGACAGAGGAAAGAATTGCCTGTGGATTTGTTTCAAGTAAGAAAGCAAATCTACCAGCAATTATTAAATGTTACACCTATGTAGATTTGTGTTTAATAAGATAAGACAAAAGGTAAAATGTTGATTTCTATGATATACTGACTTGTTTTGTTTCACAAAGGTCAAAAAAACAATCCATTCAGTGTTCCTCCGAGTTTTCACTTTTGGGCACCCTGGATAGGGAGAAATACACGCCGCTCAGACTGTGTTCTTAACGGATGGATGGAAGATCCGTCCAGCAAAAGCAGCAGAGGTCTCTGAGATAACTGTCTCAGAGGATCGTCTAAGAGATGAGCTCTACAAACAGAAGGTAAAATCTCTATTCAATGTTGTCATTATTTTAATGTTGATGATTCACTGACACATATTTCCTTTGATAGGTGCAGGTGATTAGAAATTCTTATAAATTTCTTTAGAAGAGATTATAAAACTCCTTTTAAGACTTTCGCAAGAAATGAAGTCACGAGAGGCATATGACAAAGTTTTTGAGAATATTTGGGCTGCCTCAGGTAAACCTCATTATTGCAAATGAGAACACTAATAACAGTAGCTCTAAAATATACAATGTGATAACATGAGTATACAAAGGATTACTGTTTCTAAAAATCTGCTTTTCTTTTCTGTATTTGCATTTTAGGTGGTTGGGCTGTGATTATGTGTCCATGTGGCATTGTCTACAGTTTGAAATGCAACATCCGAGCAGAGAGCCCGCGTGATTTTGCGGACATGCTACTTTCATGGAAGCATATGCCAAACATTGTCATCTACGACTTTGCACGTGGACTGTCAACACACACTAACCTAAGACAACCACAAGCAATACCCTTCACACCATTTGAAGGGAGGTTAATGGACCCAACTGCAGAAAACATAGCGAAAGCCAAAGCTGGAAAGGTAAAGGTGTCACTGCCCTGGCTGACATGCAAAAAGGAAAATCCAGACCCTGATGGCCACCCTATTACTGGTTCAGCAGAACATTATGTTCTTTATGACCGGTTCCATGAAGACAACACAAAGGACGCTCGAGATTCACTGCGGAAGCTTCGCCTGGTCCCGCAACTGGCTGGAAAAGTTAACAGCCAAGTCGTGGAACAGTTATTTTCCAAACTAAAAAAAACAACTACTTCCTAAACATGGCTTTGCCGTCGACTCATGTGTTCCTCATGCGAAGCATAATTCACCATTACAATATTCGCAAAAATGAAGAACGACTTAAGCACACGAAAAAGGAGTTTCAGACAAACATTCTAATGAATGTCCACAGTCAGGCTGTTTTGGGTAATTTTTCACTGTACTTGTGCACATTTGTTATGAATGTAACACTTTATAACTCTTTGGACTGATCTGTTAATTTATGTTTTTGTAGAGCATATAACATCTGAGGAATCCATGGATGTGTCAGTAGGTAAGTAAATTGTTGTGTCCAGTCCCCTCCCTCAGGTGGAGCTACACAAATTACTTGCTCACTAAGTGCAAACAGGCACACTAACTTAAAAATTTAGAGCATACACAAAGTTTATGATTTCTAAGCTTGATTGTTTTGTTTTTTTTTACCTTACTTTCAGTAGCAGTGCCAGACACCATTTTAAAAACCTCAGCAACAGCAGCAACCATTGCCATCCCTGCAGCGAGTGAGACTGCATCACCAGCCATTACAGCAACCATTGCCATCCCTGCAGTGAGTGAGACTGCATCACCAGCCATTACAGCAACCATTGCCATCCCTGCAGTGAGTGAGACTGCATCACCAGCCATTACAGCAACCATTGCCATCCCTGCAGCGAGTGAGACTGCATCACCAGCCATTACAGCAACCATTGCCATCCCTGCAGTGAGTGAGACTGCATCACCAGCCATTACAGCAACCATTGCCATCCCTGCAGTGAGTGAGACTGCATCACCAGCCATTACAGCAACCATTGCCATCCCTGCAGCGAGTGAGACTGCATCACCAGCCATTACAGCAACCATTGCCATCCCTGCAGTGAGTGAGACTGCATCACCAGCCATTACAGCAACCATTGCCATCCCTGCAGCGAGTGAGACTGCATCACCAGCCATTACAGCAACCATTGCCATCCCTGCAGTGAGTGAGACTGCATCACCAGCCATTACAGCAACCATTGCCATCCCTGCAGCGAGTGAGACTGCATCACCAGCCATTACAGCAACCATTGCCATCCCTGCAGTGAGTGAGACTGCATCACCAGCCATTACAGCAACCATTGCCATCCCTGCAGCGAGTGAGACTGCATCACCAGCCATTACAGCAACCATTGCCATCCCTGCAGTGAGTGAGACTGCATCACCAGCCATTACAGCAACCATTGCCATCCCTGCAGTGAGTGAGACTGCATCACCAGCCATTACAGCAACCATTGCCATCCCTGCAGCGAGTGAGACTGCATCACCAGCCATTACAGCAACCATTGCCATCCCTGCAGTGAGTGAGACTGCATCACCAGCCATTACAGCAACCATTGCCATCCCTGCAGCGAGTGAGACTGCATCACCAGCCATTACAGCAACCATTGCCATCCCTGCAGTGAGTGAGACTGCATCACCAGCCATTACAGCAACCATTGCCATCCCTGCAGTGAGTGAGACTGCATCACCAGCCATTACAGCAACCATTGCCATCCCTGCAGTGAGTGAGACTGCATCACCAGCCATTACAGCAACCATTGCCATCCCTGCAGCGAGTGAGACTGCATCACCAGCCATTACAGCAACCATTGCCATCCCTGCAGTGAGTGAGACTGCATCACCAGCCATTACAGCAACCATTGCCATCCCTGCAGTGAGTGAGACTGCATCACCAGCCATTACAGCAACCATTGCCATCCCTGCAGTGAGTGAGACTGCATCACCAGCCATTACAGCAACCATTGCCATCCCTGCAGTGAGTGAGACTGCATCACCAGCCATTACAGCAACCATTGCCATCCCTGCAGTGAGTGAGACTGCATCACCAGCCATTACAGCAACCATTGCCATCCCTGCAGTGAGTGAGACTGCATCACCAGCCATTACAGCAACCATTGCCATCCCTGCAGTGAGTGAGACTGCATCACCAGCCATTACAGCAACCATTGCCATCCCTGCAGTGAGTGAGACTGCATCACCAGCCATTACAGCAACCATTGCCATCCCTGCAGTGAGTGAGACTGCATCACCAGCCATTACAGCAACCATTGCCATCCCTGCAGTGAGTGAGACTGCATCACCAGCCATTACAGCAACCATTGCCATCCCTGCAGTGAGTGAGACTGCATCACCAGCCATTACAGCAACCATTGCCATCCCTGCAGCGAGTGAGACTGCATCACCAGCCATTACAGCAACCATTGCCATCCCTGCAGTGAGTGAGACTGCATCACCAGCCATTACAGCAACCATTGCCATCCCTGCAGTGAGTGAGACTGCATCACCAGCCATTACAGCAACCATTGCCATCCCTGCAGTGAGTGAGACTGCATCACCAGAAGCTACTGCTTTGGGACCAACAACCCTGATGGAATATTCTTCACCAGTAAAGCCATGGGAAAGGGACTGGCATCCAGTGCAAGAAAAGCTGGTAATTTTTATTCTTGAAATTTAATGTGCATGCATTTGCAGTCGAGCACTATTGTTTGACTATTTAACAATTTTTTTATAGCTTGATTATGTGCTGGACGTCAATCGGCCTGGAGCTGAAATTATTGTCAAGGAGGGGAAATTGTGTCTCATTAGAGAGGAGTTTTGGAGCTTGGGTTTGCTGAGGGATATGGATTCCCACGTAAGCAGTCTGCATTTGGAAAGCTATATTTGTATTTACACATTCACTAATGAGTGACTATTTTAATTATTTCTTGCAGATTGGAAACGCCTGCATGCAGCTTATTATTGAAATGGCTCGGAATATTGTATGTATATAAAATATTTCAATGTAAACTGTCAAAGAGTATACATGTGTCTGAATCAACCTACATTTGTGCTTGCTTTCTTGTTCCATAGGGCAAAGATATATACATAGAGAACTTTTATGTTGTTCCTACTTGGAAGAAAACCCTTAACATTGTTACAGCATTACCGGTGAGTGTATATAGTGAGTGGGAGGTAAAAACTATAAAAAGGCATAATTTCATTTTTTTTTTTTATTTCATAATTTCTAAAATCAATTTTAGGAGGATGCTGATATGAAAGACTTGCTAGTCTTCCCAGCATGGACAAAAGCTAATGGCCCTGACCACTACGTTGTCTGTGTAAGGAATTATCTCTTACTACGTAGATATTGAATGTCGCATACATATGTTGATTACAGCGTAATTGGTGTGTTTCTAAAACTAAACTAATAATCAATGCTTCTTCCAAGAAAATGAAATCTTTTTACACCTTAACACATTATAGATTATGAGGCCACTTCGAAGGGAGATAGTCTTTTTAGACTCCCATTAGGCAGAGCACGAATCCGGCTTTGGAGATGAGGAATACAGAGCAATGTTTAGGTCCATGAATTTAGACAGCATGCAGTTCAGACAGTTTCAGCATCTTATTTTGGCTGCGTTCCTTCAGCCATTTCTAGCTTTTGTTCTACTATACAATTAGCTATGTTCAACGTTTAAAGGCCAGGTTTTCTAGCCTTTACTCAAAATTTTGGCTATGTTCTCCTAGCCATTTCTTGCATGTTTTGGCTACGTTCATTTAGCCTTGTTTTGCATGGTGTGTCTGTTCTCAGGTTACAGATGAGCTGTCATTTAAACTTGATCAATCATAATAATGTTTCTTTCTACAGACAAATTGCCAACCAAATTGATCCAGGGATCTGGACAGAAATGACTGGAAAGGATTTTTCGGTGATAATTTTACTGCGAAAATTATTATTTTGCACACGATCCTTTTATCTATTATTAATTTCTAAACTGACTCATTCTCCTTTCCTCAATCATAGGCTTTGCCACGTCAGACAAGAGGGAATGACTGTGGGGTTTTTGTGCTGATGGTAGGGTCTTTAATTTGTATATAGTAAGGTCTAGTGAACAGTGGTAATAACAGCTTGTCTCCTGTATTTCAGTACACCCTCTCAATGGTGACATCGGGTTCGATTTCCAGGAGGTAAGTTAATAAAAGGACATTTCTGTTTATTTTATTTACTTTTTAAAGTTTATTTGGTAAAAGTAGAAAACAGTATGATCTTTAACTGGGCATTTCTTTCAGGTTGACATGCCCATAATTAGAAAATGGTGGTGCCTTGTGCTAATGGAACGATTTCAAATTGACGGGTATGTCAAAAAGGATTGTACATTTTGGTAAAATTTTATTCAGAGGTCCCATATATGAGTTAAGTCTGTCATATTACTTTTGAATATTTTGTCAATACAACATTTTATTTAGCATAGAGTAACAAAATACCCTTAATAACTCTCTTAAGAGACAATTTCACTTTTTTCTTTTTTTTATTCCTTTAATTGCTCCTATAATTTTTTTATTATTATTATTGTTTGCAAGCTATGGGCGCAGGTTTGCCTTCTGGACAGATGAGGCAAAATGCTTATTAGAGGCAAAAACACAACCTCTGTTTAGGCTAAAAAGAAAAACCACACATGATGTCCCACAGCACGTCCGAGCAGTCCAAGATCGGACAAGAACAGAAGAACGACTGGTGGACTGCATTGTGACTTTAAAGGCAACAGAGCAGCATTTAGTGGTACTGAAATGGTCCTTTTTCACCATTTAAAGATTAGCATTCCTAAATGACTCAACCAGGGCTGTGATCATTGTCAACTTCAACATTGTCAATTGATTATCCAATATGCTCTTAGCTATATTCTTAATTGTTATGCCAATTATTAATTGATGGCTTGTGTGTGTATATATAAAACAATACTTTTTGTTTGCCCCGCAGGATGTTCTCAATGGGAAACCATCAAAGTGGTTCCCCCTAAAGCCCCGTGTGCCAGTTTACATGGACAGTGAGCAGCAGTGTACCATTCTTTTTGAACACCTCAAAGCTCTGCTGGAGAAGACTAAAACTCAACTGAACTTCACAGATGAAGTGGAGTTCATTTGTAGTTTTCTTTTTCCTGAGGTAGGCCCGAACATGTTTGTCAATTGGATTGTTTCTATTATTGCCATATATGCAATGTTTTATATATTAATTAATTAATTAATTTATTTATATGGACAGGCCATCATTCATGGCCTATCTGAAATGCAGGCATTATCCTGGCAGGAGGCTGAGAAGGTGTTCCTCCATGGCCCTACTTATCACCCTAGGTATGCTTGTAATTTTCATTTGCAAAAATAAATATTATTTATTATTGCACAATATTTTTGACAATGGCATTCATCTTTTATTTTAGTGAAGTCGAGGAATTTGACAGGGCAATTGTAAAAAGAAGGAAAAAAGAAGGAATATTCACCTCCAGAAAGTAATTATTTTACCTAATGCATTTATTCATTTAGCAGATGCTTTTATCCAAAGCGACTTATAAATTAGGAGATTTTTTTAATGCAATTGAAAAGTAAAGTCACTAACACAATTATTTCTTCCTTTTTTCTTTGCTTTGTCCTGTTTACAGCAAGATGATGTTTAGGTGATCTTTAAATAAAGTACAGAATTGTTTATAATTGGTGTTTTGTCTATTCTTTTTTGAGTTTTGCTTCGCATTCAAAATATCAGAAAAACGTTTTTTTAATGTTAGCATGCTATGTTAATTAGACCATTATAGGTTGAACAGAAAGAAAAACATATTTTTTTCAGAAGATAGTTCAATCTATAATTGTATCCCTTCCATCAGTAATTTACTTTCAATTACACCCATGTTCAAAAAATAACCACTGGGTAATTTGTTAGTCAGAGCACAATGAGTGTTTTTTTTTTTTTTTTTTTGGCACAATCATTAATCATGGAACACAAATATTTATTTGGATAACTTTAAAGGAGACCGTGATATTGCATCCTATTGTTCTCAGTGGCATTTGGATAAGGGTGTTATACAATCTTCCGAACACCAAGAGGCGCTGTCTCAAAAACAAGGGGCCTGAGAATGCGGGACTCTGGGTGCAGGTGTGGGTGTTATACGATTTTCCGAACACTAGGAGGCGCTGTCTCGAAAACCAGGGGCCTGAGAATGCGGGACTGTGGGTGCCGGTGTTATACGATCTTCTGAACACCAGGAGGCGCTGTCTCGAAAAACCGAGGGGCCTGAGAATGCGGGACTGTGGGTGCGGGACTGTAGATGCAGCAGGCTCTGAGGCTGCAGCTTCATAATATTGGGTGTGACCCCCAATTTCCACCGGCTGCGTTACTGCTGCGTTACGGCTCCGTCACGGCGGCGGAGTCAATAGGTTTCCATTAAAGTCAATGAGCGTATTTCCACTGAATGCGTTACTGCTGCGTTCCGACTCCGGCGATCCGCAGCCCTCCGCATCAAATACGCAGAGCTTCTATTTTTGCCGGATGCCGGAGCGCTCCGCAGCACTACAGGGCAGAGTACGCAGGACAGGAAGTCGAGTGACAAAACAGAACAGCCAGAAACAAAATAAAAGATCCGTTTAATTTTCAAAATAAAATACACCGCGCTCATATTTCCCTACACTACACCTTGAAAACGTCATAATGGGCGGAGACAGGCTTGTTTTAACCCCGTTGACACGATGGATGAAGAAATGCTGATTATTGAGGTACAGAATCAACCCATCATCTATGACCCCTCACATCCTTTTTATAAGGACAACATTAAAAAGGATGGAAAACTGTTCCTGGTTTGGTAGTTCTGTTTATAGAAACTACATATCGCGCGATCACACCAGAATTCGCGAGATTACATGGGGCCTCGTGACGTCAGCTGTCAGTCATGACCGCAGCCGTTCCGCAACAAATCCTGGAGGATTTGTTCCTGAAATCTTGAAGCTGGAGTCAAGATGGCGCCGAGGATGGCCGCAACGTCGCAAGCTCTGCTGAAACATTGTAGTTTTTTGTTTGTTCTGTTTATAGTTTTTGTGTTTTTTGTCTTGGATGTTGTCTGCCTTACTACGTACGACAGACAGACACTTTTGGACATTGGTTCGGCAATCGCACACCGAAAACCGGACTTTAAATTCTTCAGTGACGAACCGCCGTTTACAAACACAGCAGCGGAGCTCTTTGTCTGGACGGCCCGACCACGCAAACGCGGCCGGAGAAGGGGAAGCAGAGCCGGCGTGCTCATCAGATTAAGACGCCGCGCAAACCGACCCCCGCTTCCCAGTATTTTACTGGCAAATGTTCAGTCTCTGGACAATAAACTCTGCGAGCTGAGAGCGCGGATCTCTTTCCAGCGAGACACGAGGGACTGCTGCATTATCTGCCTCACAGAAACTTGGATGTCCGCTGAGATTCCAGATTCGGCCATCGAAACCACGGGGTTCTCCGTGCATCGGATGGACAGAGAAAAAGATCTCTCCGGGAAAAGCAAAGGCGGGGGTGTGTGTTTTATGATTAACCGATCCTGGTGTGATCAGAGGAACGTACATTCTATCAAGTCTTTCTGTTCTCCTGATCTGGAACTTCTCATGGTTCTGTGCCGACCATTCTGGCTACCGAGGGAATTCACCGCGGTCATCATCACAGCTGTGTATATTCCCCCGCAAGCCGACACAGACCGGGCACTAAAGGAACTGTACAGGACAGTGAGTGAGCAGGAAACCGCGCATCCTGAGGCCGCGTTTATTGTGACCGGAGACTTTAACAAAGCCAACTTCAAGCGCATCGCACCCAAATACCACCAACATGTTAGCTTCAACACGCGAGGGAACCGCGTCTTAGATCACTGCTACTCCCCCTTCAAGGATTGTTACAAGTCCCTCCCGCGCCCACCATTTGGCAAATCGGATCACGCTTCCATCCTCCTTTTGCCCGCATATAGGCAAAGACTCAAACAGGAAGCACCCGCCCTCAGAACCATCCAGTGCTGGTCGGATCAATCAGATTTTATGCTACAGGACTGTTTTGATCACGCGGACTGGGAGATGTTCCGGTCGGCCTCTGATGACGACATCGAGGTTTACGCTGATAGCGTAACGTGTTTCATCAGGAAGTGCGTAGATGACGTTGTTCCGACCAAAACAATTCGGCTGTATCCTAACCAGAAGCCGTGGCTAAATGGGGATGTTCGCGCGGCACTCAATGCGCGGACCTTCACTTTTAACTCCGGTAACGCGGAGGAGCATAAACAAGCAAGTTATGCCCTCCGGAAAACCATCAGAGCAGCAAAACGGCAGTACAGGGACAAGATTGAAGGACAGTTCAACACCACCGACTCCAGAAGCATGTGGAGGGGAATTAACACCATCACGGACTATAAAGGGAACACAAACTCCACCGTGAACACCGCTGCCTCTCTCCCGGACGAGCTAAACACCTTCTATGCTCGCTTTGAGGGAACTAACACCGCCCTCGCGGAGAGAGCGCTCGCGGCTGAAGATACAGAGGTTAGTGCACTCTCTGTATCTGTCGCGGATGTAACCCGATCCTTCCGGCGGGTGAACGTCCGTAAAGCTGCGGGTCCAGACGGCATTCCCGGCCGTGTGATCAGAGCGTGCGCGCACCAACTGGCTGGAGTCTTCACGGACATTTTTAACCTGTCCCTCTCCCTATCTGTGGTCCCCACATGCTTCAAAACGTCCACCATTGTGCCTGTACCTAAGCAGTCAAAAACCACCTGCTTAAACGACTGGCGTCCTGTTGCTCTGACCCCCATCATCAGCAAATGCTTTGAGAGACTAGTCAGAAACCACATCTGCTCTGTTCTCCCCCCCTCACTGGACCCACTGCAGTTTGCATACCGCACAAACCGCTCCACTGACGATGCCATTTCATCCACTATACACACTGCTCTCTCCCACCTGGAAAAGAGGAACACGTATGTGAGAATGCTGTTTGTGGACTACAGCTCAGCATTCAACACCATTGTGCCCTCCATACTTGACGGGAAACTCCGGGCTCTAGGCTTAAACAGCCTGTTATGCAGCTGGATCCTGGACTTCCTGTCAAACAGACGCCAGGTGGTCAGAATGGGCAGTAACATCTCCTCATCACTGACTCTCAACACTGGAGCCCCTCAGGGTTGTGTTCTCAGCCCACTCCTGTACTCTTTGTACACACATGACTGTGTGGCAACCCACAGCTCCAACACCATCATCAAGTTTGCTGACGATACGACGGTGGTAGGTCTTATCACCGACAATGATGAAACGGCCTACAGAGAGGAGGTGCACACTCTGACACGGTGGTGTCAGGAGCACAACCTCTCCCTCAACGTCAGCAAGACCAAGGAGCTGGTGGTCGACTTCAGGAGGAATGAGAGAGAACACCGCCCCATCACCATCGATGGAGCACCGGTGGAGAGAGTCAGCAGCTTCAAGTTCCTCGGTGTCCACATCACAGAGGAACTCTCATGGTCCGTCCACTCCGAGGCCGTTGTGAAGAAGGCTCATCAGCGCCTTTTCTTCCTGCGACGGCTGAGGAGGTTTGGAATGAACCGCCACATCCTCACACGCTTCTACACCTGCACCATCGAGAGCCTGCTGACTGGCTGCATCACCACCTGGTACGGCAACAGTACCGCCCGCAGCCGCAAGGCCCTGCAAAGGGTAGTGCGCACGGCCAGCTGCATCATCGGAGGTGAGCTTCCCTCCCTCCAGGACATTTACGCCAGGCGGTGTGTGAAGAGAGCTCAGAGGATCATCAGAGACTCTAGCCACCCGAACCATGGGCTGCTCTCACTGCTGCCATCAGGCAGACGGTACCGCAGCATCAGAACACGCACCAGCCGACTCCAGAACAGCTTCTTCCCACAAGCAATCAGACTACTTAACTCCTGATCCATCAGGATCATAACACACACTGGACAGAATATCACTCCGCACAACCCACTGTAGATACACACACATTATATACACATTTATTTATCATACAGCATCTATTGCACTTTGGATTTCAATTTTTCAATCTGTGAATAATATTTTATACTATACATTGTATATTATTATTATTATTATAGCGTAATGTATATTGTTTATTGTAGTGTATACTGTGCTGTGAGTAATTGTGTGCGCATCAGATGTGTAATCTGATGCTGCTTAAATGTTGTACATGTCATGTCATGACTACTATGTTGCTCGGAACTGCACCTAAGAATTTCACCTACTGTTGCACTTGTGCATATGTAGAGTGACAAATAAAGTGATTTGATTTGATTTGATTTGAAATCCGGACCTGGTGGGTATTGACGGACGACGGAACACGGAGCTGTCACGCGGAGCCGTTCCGCAGCCGGTGGAAATTGGGGGTAACACCGACTATTCCAAGAAGATAACATATAGCAGCACGCGGTAAGGAACTGTTGTTTATGATATATCATACAGCTATATCTATAACGAAAAAACGTTTACAAGTCTTGACATCATATCCGGGAGAAAAGTCAGTAAATACGAGTAACGTTAAAATCACAGGCTTTGCTTATCCCGTGCGAATGCATCCCGTGCATAATTTCTAAATCACACACGAGGTCCCAAAATAATACTAATCCCGTGTGAATAGGGCTATAGTTCACCAAGTATTTGACTGGTCAGGCATTATTGTTAACTCGCAAGACTGTAAGAAGAAAATGACAATTTGAATCTAATCACATTTAGGTAATGTATTAATTCCGCCGTCACATCTGAGCGCAAAACGCTGCTTGGATGGTTTCAAGATAGTTAAAAATAATTAATACTACAATAATAATTTAACGGTTCATGTATGTTTATTCTTGTTAGAAGCTTTTGTTTTTATTTTACTGATTATGAACACGAATTAATCATGACAAACTAAATTAGTTTTAATTGTAGGCTATTAAGCTGATACCAAGGTATTTAGGCCTATAATTATAACATTTATTCATGAAAAATCATGATTATATTATTTTTTTTTATCGAAAGTAAGGTTAATAATTAGAGCCCTGTGAAATCCTTTTTTTTCCCTAATTCCGTTTTTTCCATTTTTCTGGATTCCGTTTTAATGGTTAAATTATTATTATTATTATTATTATTATTATTATTATTATTATTATTATTGTTGTAATTAAAAAGCATGTCTAATTAATTGAGATAATGAAACCATTTACAGCTTTAGGGCCCTATGAAATACGTTTTCCCCCATTCAATTCCGTTTAATTTTTTTTTTTTTTTTTTTTTTTTTTTACCAAATTCTGTTTTCAAATCAAATGAAGAAATAAAATATTACTTTAATTTAACTTTTAATCATAAGAAATTAAACAAACTGTTTTGTCAAACAACATGCTGCACTGAACAATTTATTTATTGATCAAATTAAAACATGGAAGAAAACGTGATTATTCCTTAAATTAAGTTTGAATAATATTGTATTATTATTAGTGTTATTATTACAATGAGACTTATCTAAATTCTACTGTACAACATATATATATATGCACATCCTTGAATGAGCGTGGATTTCTAGCGTAGGCCTATTTACTTGAATTTCTTAGGTAATATTTATGGGTTGACCCATTTCAGAGGCGGCTAAAATCCAAATTCGAATGGACTGTGAATAAATCTCTCTACAATTACGTGCATGCGATGCCGCGCTGACTGACATATGAGCCAGAATCAGTCACACAGTCTCACGCACAGAGAAATATTGTAAGTTACATTTTTAACAAACAGAATAATACTGCATCACAAATTCAATATAGCCTACATTTTAGCTAATGTCTTTTACTAGTAACTATCTATTACTAGTATTTTGAAATATGATTCCGATTCTGAATTTTTATAACGATTCCAAGTAGGAACCGGTTCTCGATGCCCAATACTAGTAACGATGTTGCTAGCAAACATTCTAGAGTCTCTCCTCTCCTCTTTAGTTCCTACTAAATTGTGACATGTGCCTTTTTACTTGCCCATTTATCTAGTATTGATGGTAATTGTAAAATCTGTCATGCAGATGGGCTGAGGATGGGAACCGATGATGGTGAATTAAAATTTTACTGAAATTGTAATCATAGGCGCGAGCGAGATGATTGACAGGACGATAGCGGAGGCACAAGCGCAAGATCACTTTTGTTAATAACAAAAAACACAAACCACAAATTGAGGGTGTCCGTTTTAAAGGGGAATTTCCAAATATCTTTTATTTGTTATAATTCGGGTATAGATATTTTATGTCATCCGTCTTATTCGATTTTTTAACAAAAGTTTAATATACGCAAGTTTTTTTTATTGTTGTTGTATTTTCATTAAAAATAGGCTAATAACGAACGAAAAAATAAACATTCTTGAAAGTAATTAAAGGGGAAATTATGAGTTAAGCAATATCATATGAGCAAGAGTGCTATTTTCCAGAGTAGCCTATATCAGCACGATTGCAAAATGCGATATTCATTTTATACAACAGTGCAATAAAAACAAGATGTCATTTTTTTTTTTTTACAGTTTTTCTCTATTTTTCCAACAAAAATAGCTTCAAACAAAGTATAGGTTTCGTTCTTGCATAATTCACCGTTTTTGAACAGTTGAATGATTCTAGAATCCATTACGCCGCCAAATATACTGGCAGTTTTATAGTTTCATAGGCCTGGAATAATTAACATTTTCCCAACATTTCATATATCTATAATTAAAATATAATATTTAGAACATAAAAGAGTAACATAGAGAGAGTTCATGAGATGACAATAATACTCAATAATACTCAACTCACTCATCACAGAGAGAGAAACTTTCAATGCAATGGAAAAGAATGGCATTTTGTAAATGTTTTATTGTAAACTATTGTAAGTAAAAAATGTTGAAGATCTCGATGATGATGTTTTCTTGCAGCGGTGACAGAAGTACATGAAGCATCTTGAGTTCATCAGAGTCAGAATGAACCCAGAATAATCTCTGCTCAACACATTTTATACTGTATTATATTCATCTTCCTGCTCGACGTGTAAATGAAGTTTGCTCTTAAATGTAAATTGAGGATAACGATGAAAGTGATGGCCTTCCGTTCCCACATCTTTAATGTTCTTTCAGCCCAAATGTTAAAGTGATAAGATAGTTTGAAATCCCTGGTGATCATATTCATTTATCCTTTTGAACACTGGATGGCTCTTGATGGCCCAGTGACACTCACACACTATGGGCCAGATTTACTGAACAGGGCAAATCAGTGTGAGAGCGCAATCCCATAAACATGATCTACTGACGAACACACATTAAAGAGCACAGATGCAGCCGGATCATTTCCATAATGACCAACACAATCTAACCGTTAACATCTGGTTTAAAGGGGTCATGAACTGGCTTTTTTTTATTTTGTTATACTGTTGTCTGAGGTCAACTTATGATGTTTGTGTAGGTTTTTACATTCAGAAACATCATAATGAGTAAGTAATAGGCTATTTTCTGCCTTGGTTTTGAGGCTCTCTGAAAAATGCTCGGTTTTGATGGGCGTGCCGCACTGAAGAACCAGCCCACAGCCAGGGCTCGCAAAATGTCTTTATCAAACAAACACAATTATTCTTCTCTCATCCACCCGCGATTGATTGGAATGTTATTTCTGTATCATTTTGCTCGATCATCAGTGAATATAACCGTACACACACACACACACACACGTGCGTGCGCCCGTCTGAAAAGCACATAGCCCCGGGACGTTGGGCTTTGCGAGCTGGCGTTACAAGTCGGAGTCTGATCATGAATGAAGCAATAACAGCTTCTCCAGCCTGTGACCGCGTGCTAAGGTGTGTAATCAATAGATATCAAACGATGTAACGATGCAATACTAACACATATAAAAACATGTTTTACTCACATAAGTGTGTTGCTTCATTCCTGTCGAATCCAATATAGAAGCCACAGCATTGTGTTTAAATCTCAATATGTCTCAGGCCCGGGGGGGGGGGGGGGGCTGGCCCACCCAATCAGAAGCTTGGCCCACCCTGGCCCCACGCCAAATAACCGATTTCAATAGTTCAGCTCCAGATTTAGAGAGAGATCATGGTTTTCGGTTGCTTGCCATCAAAAAATCTGTTTGTTATTTGGAAACTAGAAAGCCTGATTTAAGTCTCTTTTTTCAGCTTAAGCGATTTTAAATACGTTTTCTCTGATAGAAGCCCGTTGCTGCGTAAATATATATGAAGAATGAATAATAGTAAATTTATGTAGCCTAGTCTATATACTTCCATCAGCCCAGGCGAATGGCCCGTGCGGCCCACTTGAGGGAAAAACTCTATTTGGCCTGATCTGTCTCAGTGGTGTAAAAGCGCTCCTCAATGTCAAAATCTTTGAGATATCCAATCAAATCGAGGGAAGCGGGATTCATTGTCCACAGAATCCGAGCAGCGCGGCGCTTGAATGCGAGCCGATGTAAGATAAACAGCTGAACATGAGGAGTCAATACAGCAATGTTTCCCGTCTGTTTACGATTAAAACTAAACGTTGAACAATGCACATTAATTTCCAGAGATGCAAACTACTGCTGACCTTTTCAAATTTCTCTGATTGTAATGCCATTTACGTTACTCGACACACAATACACAAAGAAACATTAACGAAGCAGTTTTCAGCACCAGAGTGAATGTTTGTGTATCTGTTTCCAGTCTTTCTTCAGTGATTTCACAGTCATTTGAAAATGATTCATAAAACTCAAAATATTATTTTCACTAAAACATGGTAAAACTGGCAACTTTCATATTCAAGTAGCCCGTGAAGGAACGTGTCATATACTAATAAAAAGATGGGCTATAATTTGCTAGTTCACATGCAATTATTTATTAATGTGCACCAGGAAAGACCAATTATAACCTAAAGAGGTATGGCTATAATTCATAAATGTTAATGATAAGCATTTCAATAAAAAATAGCATTTATATTTCTGTATAAATAGCATCTATATTTTTATGTTAGTAAAAACATCCCTGTTTGGTGGACACGTGTGACTGTGATGAGACAATCTGGACACCAGGACTGATTCTAATCACACATTTCATTGTGCAGTGTAGACAACTTCACTGATTTTAATTAAACGTTGTGAGAACATGAACTGAGATGAGTGACATTGTGAGCACTCTTTCATGCTTTCCAGGCTTTAGCTATAATCCACTGAATAAAAGGATTGTTTTTCATGTGGCTAAGAGGACAATTACATGCTGCAAAGTTTTAGACATAAATGCAGGATTCACTTTCGAAACTGCAGTTGACAGAACTAGCCAAAACAGAAAAAGGGAGGAGTTATAGTGAAAGACCAAACAAATATTTCATTACTAATAGAAATGTATTGCTAGAAATTACATCAGACGTGGAAAACGGTCAAAAACATACATTTACACACAAACTGACCAGGAACCACAACTTTCAGACGCCATCTTTCTTTTTCTAGCTCAGATGTCACCGAATGGGAACGCATAGGATTGTGGGATAAGGACACATCTTCACAAATCCATCAGATGAGCACATCAGTCTCTGCACATAAAATGCTGTAAAAGTTGTGTTTCCACATTAATGTGTAATTTCTTCTACACATTTTTTTTAACACAGGCAAAATATGTTTAAATTAGAGTTCTACACATCATTTGTGTAATTTTTCATCCTTCTAATAGTGCATGTTTCTTTCATTCCCTTGCTGTTAAAACCAAATAAAACCATTTGCCATCCTTTTTTAAATCCTGATCATCTGGTCACTCTGGGTTTCTGAAGCTGTCATAATGCCTCACAAACAATAGCCTATATTAAAGGAGATATTATACCATCCGAACCTTTATTGTACTGATGAGCTAAAGGTTATTGAACAGGTTATTGAGCAGTACCTGCTCTGGCCTGTAGATGGAGCTGTTTACAGTCAGCAGGTTTCAAAAGAACTCATTAGAAAATGATTAGACATGTCCAGCTTCTGTTCTCAGCCAAACCACACTGAATGAATAAAGCTAAGCATTGATGCTCAAGGTCTTCATGACACAGAGTCAAAAACTACAGAGAAAATTACAACTGCAGCAATAACTCATACTTACAAACAAAACTCTGTAAAAAATTGAATAAACATGAAACTGAAACAGCAGCACAAGGAACTACAGACAGATGATGCTGTGTGACAGAGGCAGACATATATGGAGGATGAGAAATGACTTAAGTATAAATAAACAAACAAACAAATACATAAATAATAAAATAAAATAAAAAATAAATAAATGTAGAAATAAATATATGAAGAAATAAATATAGAAATGCATAAATAAATAAATAAATACATTTGTCAAAAGTATCATTTGGAATTGTGCTATTTGTGTATTATTTGTGTTATACTATCATTTTTGTCTACATTTATTTATGTATTTCTATATTTATTTATGTTTTACATTTATTTATGCGTTTCTACATTTATTTATTTATGCGTTTGTATGTTAATACGGCAGGCGGTCCTAACCTCTCTCAATGCAGGATTGCACGTAGTGCGGCTACGGCTGTACTATAGATCATTTTTTATGTACTATGGATAAAAGCGTCTGCCAAATGCATAAATATACTACTGTGGATGCTAGTTTTGTTAAATATCGTGGGAGTTCCATTGCTAATGATTTGCGTTTAATAGCAAATGATATAGATCATGCACCAAGTCACTGTCTTCTGTTTGGTTTGGAACGTGTAGTCGATGATTTAGTTCAGCTCAGTGCTGATATCATGGATGTAGACGTGGATCGAGAAGGGTCTGACTGCAGAGCCGCAGAGCCACAGTTTTACCAGTTTAATGCTGCCTTCACGTGCTATCGGAAATGTCCTACTTCCCACTTCTGAAATCGTGATTACAAGCTCATTACATTCAAATTTGGACTTTTGAAATTGTTCATGTCCCATATTTTAACTATAAACTAGTATTTACGATGATTCCGATAGCATGGGAAGTCAGCATTACCCCACAGTTTTGCCCGCGCATGCACATTCCGTCCTGGGGGAATCATTTCATGATTTACCATAGCTTATCAAGATTTACCACGTTCTGATTTACCATGATTCTAGCACATTCACGATTTAGCACGTTCTAGTATGATTTACCATGATTAACATCGTTCTAGTATGATTTACCATGTTTAACATCGTTCTAGTATGATTTACCATGATTAACATCGTTCTAGTATGATTTACCATGATTAACATCGTTCTAGTATGATTTACCATGTTTAACATCGTTCTAGTATGATTTACCATGTTTAACATCGTTCTAGTATGATTTACCATGTTTAACATCGTTCTAGTATGATTTACCATGTTTAACATCGTTCTAGTATGATTTACCATGTTTAACATCGTTCTAGTATGATTTACCATGATTAACATCGTTCTAGTATGATTTACCATGTTTAACATCGTTCTAGTATGATTTACCATGATTAACATCGTTCTAGTATGATTTACCATGATTAACATCGTTCTAGTATGATTTACCATGTTTAACATCGTTCTAGTATGATTTACCATGATTAACATCGTTCTAGTATGATTTACCATGATTAACATCGTTCTAGTATGATTTACCATGTTTAACATCGTTCTAGTATGATTTACCATGTTTAACATCGTTCTAGTATGATTTACCATGTTTAACATCGTTCTAGTATGATTTACCATGTTTAACATCGTTCTAGTATGATTTACCATGTTTAACATCGTTCTAGTATGATTTACCATGTTTAACATCGTTCTAGTATGATTTACCATGTTTAACATCGTTCTAGTATGATTTACCATGTTTAACATCGTTCTAGTATGATTTACCATGATTAACATCGTTCTAGTATGATTTACCATGATTAACATCGTTCTAGTATGATTTACCATGATTAACATCGTTCTAGTATGATTTACCATGTTTAACATCGTTCTAGTATGATTTACCATGTTTAACATCGTTCTAGTATGATTTACCATGTTTAACATCGTTCTAGTATGATTTACCATGATTAACATCGTTCTAGTATGATTTACCATGATTAACATCGTTCTAGTATGATTTACCATGTTTAACATCGTTCTAGTATGATTTACCATGATTAACATCGTTCTAGTATGATTTACCATGATTAACATCGTTCTAGTATGATTTACCATGTTTAACATCGTTCTAGTATGATTTACCATGATTAACATCGTTCTAGTATGATTTACCATGATTAACATCGTTCTAGTATGATTTACCATGATTCTAGCATGATCTCTAGCAATCCTGCATTGAGAGAGGTTAAGACCTCCTACCTTATTAGAGGGGTCATGAATTGGCATTAAACAAATGTTATACTGTTGTTTGAGGTCCACTTATTGCGTTTGTGTGGTTTTTACATTCAAAAACATCAAAATGAGTAAGTAATAGACTATTTTCTGCCCTGGTTTTGAGGCTCTCTCAAGCCGCACTGAAGACTTGGAAGTAAATGCCCACGGCTAGGATTGGATAAGATTTGCATATTTAAAGGAACTGTATGTAAGAAATGTATTTCAATTAATCATAAAATGGCCCTAATATGTCAATAGACATTAAAAAATCATGTTAATTTCAAATACTTATATCACTGACAACAGTTGTCCGGCCAAGATATTGTCATTTTAAAATTGGAGTTGCAGCCCTCAACTGATGTTGATGTTGACATGTTGTGTCATGCCTGAAGCGCCGCCCTCCACCTATCTACCAATCACGAAGTCAGTAGTGTTTCTGCATTCGGGTTGCCAGCTCTGCTAGTTACCACAGCTGCAGCTACAAACTTTCTGGATAAACAATGTCTAACTTTACGAAACCTAAACGACCTCGATATGAATCAGAAAAACGTTGTGACAGTGTCCGAAATAAAACAAGGATTTGTATAGGAGATGCCTTTGAAAGATGGAGACGGCTGAAAACGGAGAAGAATTTGAAGACTGACGCCAACATTGCTAATTATCTCCTGGACAGGTAAGGTTCATCTATGTTTGGCTAACTTGTACTTAATGTAAATGGACATTTCAAATATTCACGACAGTCGAACAAAGTTGTGCATGTTCATGCAAAGTAACGTTAGGTTAGCGCAGATGGAGGAGGTGGGTCATTGAATTGAAAAGGTAACGTTAAGGAATTGTTTGGTAAATAAAAATGGCGAGTCGTCATTGCTAACATTAGTAATGCATTATCAGAGCCCGTTTCTCTGTCATTATGCTGAGACGCTGATGAAAACAACATTAGCACGCCTATTATGGCAATGTGAAAACGTATTTGAGACAGTAGCCTAACGTTACCTCGGTAAAAATTATTCCTCATTCTTTCTTCGTATATATAGTGGATAAAACATGCTGCAAGTTGACCTGTATGACCATTGCAAATGTTATTTAGTTACTCTCAATCGTTTCTGATGGGACTGAAATCAACCATTGTTGATATTGAACGCTGACATGGCGTAATTTGTCCCGCGTTATACTTGCTGTGGCAATGTTTGTTATTTGTTAGCCTACTTATGACAAAAACGCTTGTCTTACTGTGTACGACTCGTCACTTGCCATTGAAAGCTCCGTGTAGCAGCCTACGTTCCCGCTGGATCCTGCAGCCCATCTGGCAACCTCGAGTTGGGGTACTTGCAGTAATTTGAAAGTGATTGCAGTACCAGTTTTGGCCACAGTCCTACATACAGCTCCTTTAATGAGCTTCAGCACCTGGCAAACGGCAACCGGAATTAATCGCCCACAAGGCTCGCAAAATGTCTTTATCAAACAAACACAATGATTCTTCAAATCAGAAAAATTATAGTATAACACAAATGATACAAAATAGCACAATTTAAAACGATACTTTTGACAAAATTATTATTATTATTATTATTATTATTATTATTATTATTATTATTATTATTATTTTGAGTACTCCCTCTGGTGCGAGGAAGACCCGTTTAGATCTGCTCTGACGGGTAAAACATCTAGAGAACGCCCTCGAGTTAGGCCAAGAAGATTTGTCTGCAAGGGTACTGTCTAAACGCACAGTTACCTGACAAATGTTTTTAAAGTAAACCTGACTCTCCATTTTCTTCCACCCCAGATAGGGGATTTCATCTTTATTTTTATTTCTTTTAATTTAAACATATTATAACTGTTATACAATATACTGTTATAACTGTTATACTATATATATTTTTATTTGTGTTTTATTCACTTATGAATATTTTAACTTAATTTCTGTGTAAAGCACTTTGAGTTGCCACTGTGTATGAACTGTGCTATACAAATACACTTACCTTGCCTTGCCTATTTATTCATTCATTCATTTCTGCATTTATTTATTTGAGCATTTAATTATGTATTTCATTTATTAATTAATTAATTAATTAATTAATTAATGTATTTATTTACGTATTTATTTATGTAGTTCTACATTTATTTATTTCAGCATTTAATTATTTATGTATTTATTTATTTATTCTTGTATATATTTATTCATTTATTTATGTATTTCTTTATTTCTTTATTCATATATTTATTAATTTATTTATTTATGTATTTCTAAATTTATTTATTTATTTATACTTAAGTAATTTCTCGTCCTCCATAGACATAAACATCAGCAAAGAGCAAATGTGGGATGATTATGTATCCATGTAGATAAATAAACAAAAAACTACAACAAAATTCACCTTTGTTAAATAAAATGTATTAGACTAATGCACAGTACCTTCAATGATTTTAGAAGTCACGTAAGAATCAGATGCAGGTGGAGCTTCAGCATCTTTCTCATGTTCTTCAAACTCTGCAGATTGAACGAGGGCCAGCAGCACTAAAAGCAAAAGAAACACAGATATAAAGCATTTCCATCCGTTCAACACAACAAGAATCACACACTGAAACATGTCTAGAGTTTATTCTACATGAGCAGATGGATTCACTGATGGATTCACTGATTCACTGATGGATTCACTGATGGATTCACTGATTCACTGATGGATTCACTGATTCACTGATGGATTCACTGATGGATTCACTGATTCACTGATGGATTCACTGGTGGATTCACTGATGGATTCACTGATGGATTCACTAATTCACTGATGGATTCACTGATTGATTCACTGATGGATTCACTGATGGATTCACTGATGGATTTACTGATGGATTCAATGATGGATTCACTGATGGATTCACTGATGGATTCACTGATGGATTTACTGATGGATTCAATGATGGATTCACTGATTGATTCACTGATGGATTCACTGATGGATTCACTGATGGATTTACTGATGGATTCACTGGTGGATTCACTGATTCACTGATGGATTCACTGATGGATTCACAAATTCACTGATGGATTCACTGATTGATTCACTGATGGATTCACTGATGGATTCACTGATGGATTCACTGATTCAGTGATGGATTCACTGATGGATTCACTGATTGATTCACTGATGGATTCACTGATGGATTCACTGATTGATTCACTGATGGATTCACTGATGGATTCACTGATTGATTCACTGATGGATTCACTGATGGATTCACTGATGGATTCACTGATGGATTCACTGGTGGATTCACTGATGGATTCACTGATGGATTCACTGGTGGATTTACTGATGGATTCACTGATTCACTGATGGATTCACTGATGGATTTACTGACTCACTGATGGATTTACTGATGGATTCACTGGTGGATTTACTGATGGATTCACTGATTCACTGATGGATTCACTGATGGATTCACTGATGGATTCACTGATTCAGTGATGGATTCACTGATTCACTGATGGATTCACTGATGGATTCACTGATTCACTGATGGATTCACTGATGGATTCACTGATTGATTCACTGATGGATTCACTGATTGATTCACTGATGGATTCACTGATGGATTCACTGATGGATTCACTGATGGATTCACTGATGGATTCACTGATGGATTCACTGATTGATTCACTGATGGTTTCACTGATGGATTCACTGATGGATTCACTGGTGGATTCACTGATGGATTCACTGATTCACTGATGGATTCACTGATGGATTTACTGACTCACTGATGGATTTACTGAATTATTCACTGATTCACTGATGGATTCACTGTTTCACTGATGGATTCACTGATTCACTGATTGATTCACTGATTCACTGATGGGTTCAAATATTCACTGA
This sequence comes from Romanogobio albipinnatus, assembly GCA_023566225.1. Classification (NCBI taxonomy): domain Eukaryota; kingdom Metazoa; phylum Chordata; class Actinopteri; order Cypriniformes; family Gobionidae; genus Romanogobio; species Romanogobio albipinnatus. The sequence goes on from CM042239.1 coordinate 8,480,324, forward strand.
TGGATTCACTGATGGATTCACTGATTCACTGATAGATTCACTGATTCACTGATGGATTCACTGTTTGATTCACTGATTCACTGATTGATTCACTGATGGATTCACTGATGGATTCTCTGATTGATTCACTGGTGGATTTACTGATGGATTCACTGATTCACTGATGGATTCACTGATGGATTTACTGACTCACTGATGGATTTACTGAATTATTCACTGATTCACTGATGGATTCACTGATTCACTGATGGATTCACTGATTCACTGATGGATTCACTGATTCACTGATGGGTTCACCGATTCACTGATGTATTCACTGATTCACTGATAGATTCACTGATTCACTGATGGATTCACTGTTTGATTCACTAATGGATTCAATGATGGATTCACTAATGGATTCAATGATGGATTCACTGATTGATTCACTAATGGATTCACTGATTCACTGATGGATTCACTGATTGATTCACTGATTCACTGGTGGATTCACTGATGGATTCACTGATTGATTCACTGATTCACTGATGGATTCACTGATGGATTTACTGATGGATTCACTGATTGATTCACTGATGGATTCACTGATGGATTCACTGATTCACTGATTGATTAACTGATTGATTCACTGATGGATTCACTGATTCACTGATGGATTCACTGATGGATTCACTGATAGATTCACTGATGGATTCACTGATTCACTGATGGATTCACTGATTCACTGATGGATTCACTGATAGATTCACTGATAGATATACTGATGGATTCACTGATTCACTGATGGATTCACTGATGGATTCACTGATGGATTCACTGATGGATTCACTGATGGATTCACTGATGGATTCACTCGTGGATTCACTGGTGGATTCACTGGTGGATTCAATGATGGATTTAATGATGGATTCACTGATGCTCAACAACAGAGAAGCAGTCTGAACCAATAAGCTTCAAAATATGAAATTATATTATACTAATCAATAAATCTGATCAATCAGTGATTTTATTTTGTACTTTTTTGCTTGTTTTGTGTTTATTTCTGAAGAATTGTATTTGTTTAGCTCGCTCTTGTATTTTGCTTTTCTATACAATACTGTTTCTATACCTGTTTGCGCTTTTTTAACATAAAAAAGCATATACATAACATATAGAATCATGCACTTTCATGCCACTATGCCATTACATAAAGTACAATATGATCAATGTTTCACACCACTGATTCTTCACTGGAACAGAACAAGCTTCAGAACTCCAAACTAAATTAGGTCAAAGTGTTTGAGATGCACACAACCTCACTTCCTGTTTGATGTTGGCACCATCAATTTCATTGTGACTTTATAGTGGCCACTGATAGTAGTGTGTTTCACATATACACTTTAAATGAACCAAACCCATTTCAGTTAAGGCCAATTCACACTGCACCGACAGCGATGACCAACTGCACACTTAGGGTGTGTTTATACTTGTAGTTCAGTTCGCTTGGTTTCGTTCTTCCGCATAAAAAATGGCCTGACCACACTGAATGAATGAAGCTAAGCATTGATGCACAAGATCTGAATGACACACAGTCAATAATTACAGAGAAAATTACAACTGCAGCAATAACTCAGAGACATGCAATGAAAACTCTCACTGTGCAGAACTCATTTATGTTTTATACTATGGATTATGATCTTTTGAAATCAATGTCTGACTGATAAAAAATTTGGCCGGGTCCGCTTCGATCACATTGGCATTTTAACACCAAACCTAAAGTCAGAGGGATATGTTCACCACCTGATGGTCGGCTTTTATTGCTTTTTATTGCCAATGCCACATGCAGGGCATTCAGGCCATCAGTGATTACAAACCCACCCACTCCACCCCCGCAGGCACTGATGTCAACTTCCTGAACGAGCTAAATTACTTTTATGCTCGCTTTGAAAGAGACAACAGAGAAACTGCCACCAAGCTCAAACCCTCAGCTGACCACCCACCAATCACACTCTCCTCCACATATGTCTGCAAGGCACTGAGCCGGATCAGCGCGCACTAGGCTGCTGGACCAGACAACATCCCTGGACGTGTTCTCAGGGCATGTGCGGAGCAGCTCGCTGGGGTTTTTACAGACATTTTCAACCTGTCTCTTGGCAGAGTAGCTGTACCAACATGCTTTAAACGCACTTCCATTGTGCCAGTGCCGAAACACTCTAGCCCGAGGTGCCCTAATGACTACCGCCCTGTAGCACTCACACCCATTATTATGAAGTGCTTTGAGCGGCTGGTCCTGGAACACCTAAAAGACTCTCTACCATCCATATTGGACTCACACCAGTTTGCCTACCGCAGCAATAGGAGCACAGAGGATGCAGTTTCCATGGCACTGCACTCTGTGCTCACCCATCTGGACAATAAGAACACTTATGCACGCATGCTGTTTGTTGACTTCAGCTCAGCATTCAACACTGTCATCCCATCCAAGTTAATAGCCAAACTTGGAGACCTGGGCATCAACACCTCAATGTGTAATTGGATTTTGGACTTTCTAACCGACAGACCCCAGAATGTTCGATCAGGATTCACCTGCTCCACGTCCATCACACTCAACACTGGTGTACCACAGGGCTGTGTGCTAAGTCCGTTTCTCTACTCCCTCTTCACCTCCGACTGCAAGCCTGTGTATGGATCTAATTCGATCGTCAAGTTTGCGGACGACACTACGGTGATTGGACTCATCAGCAACAACGATGAGACTGCCTACAGGGAGGAGATCCAGCACCTGGCCACATGGTGCGCTGATAATAACCTGCTCCTCAACACCACCAAAACGAAGGAGCTCATCGTGGATTTCAGGAAAGAGTCAAGAGGCACACACGACACCATCCACATCAATGGAATGGCTGTTGAGCGTGTCTCCAGTTTCAAGTTCCTGGGGATCCACATCTCGGCGGACATGTTGTGGACAACCAACACCTCCAGCCTGGTCAAGAAGACTCACCAGCGCCTTTTCTTCCTGAGGACACTGAGGAAGAATCAGCTCTCCTGGTGAACTTCTATCGCTGCGCAATAGAAAGCATCCTGACCAACTGTGTCGCTGTATGGTATGGGAGCTGCTCTGTTGCGGAGCGCAAGGCACTGCAGCGGGTGGTGAAAACTGCCCAGCGCATCACAGGGACTCCACTACCTGCCATCGAGCACATCCAGAGGAAACGCTGTCTGCATCGAGCTCGCAGCATCCTCAAGGACTCCTCTCACCCAGCCCACAGACTGTTTTCTCTCCTGCGCTCCGGCAGGCGTTTCAGGATCCTTCGGACCAGGACCAGTAGACTTAAGAACAGTTTTTTCCCCAGAGCTGTCTCTTTATTGAACTCGAACCCCTGTTGATCCACTCCCCTCATAAACTGCTACTCTCCTCTCCCACCTCACATCTGCCTTCACTTGTTATTTGCACTACTGGAATGTAAATTTGCACTACTGACTGTTTATTACAGTAACAACTGTTTACTTATGCATCTTGCACTACCATACCTTAATTGGATTATGCTCATTTGCACTGCCAATTGTTATTTACAGTACCAACTGTTTACATGTGCATTTTGCACCGTACTTCTAACTGTAATATGCAATCACTTCCACTGCACTTTTACACTTTTTTCGGATACCTTCTGTCCATACTTTATTGCACTACCTTAACCCACTGCTAAACTGCTCATCTTAGCCTAACATATCATTGTATACCTCTATCTGTAAAATTCTGTTTATAGTAAAAGCCATCTGTATATTATATTATACTCATAGTACATATTCACCTGTAAATTCTGTTTATAGTAATAGCCATCTGTATATTTATTCACTGTACATATTCACCTGTAAATTCTGTTTATAGTAACAACCATCTATATATATATATATATATATATATATATATATATATATATATATATATATATATATATATATATATATATATATATATATATATATATATATATATATATATATTCAGTACATATCCATGTCCTGCACTTATTCAACCATTGTATATCCTGCACTTGCTGCTATTGCACTTCTGGTTAGACCTAAACTGCATTTCGTTGCCTTGTACCTGTACTTGTGTAATGACAATAAAGTTGAATCTAATCTATTGCGTATATTTTGAGACAGAATTTACTGAACATCCAAAACAATGCTGTGAGCTGGGCTAAATACACTCATTGTATGTGCATATGATGGTATTCTGACCAGCTGAGAACTTGAGCTCATAAAATGTGTAAAGGACTCAAACAGTGTCAGGAATCCCTCCGTCATACACACAAATGAAGATCTGCTGCGAGATGACGTGGTTTATCTAGACAGGCACTATATTTTTCAACTAAACATCGAAATAAATTGAATTAATAAACTAAATTAACCATATAAACTAAATTACTGATCTAATTATTGATCTAAAGCCCACACTGTCACCGTATGGAAATGGAAATGAACTGATGACATCAAATGGCTACAGCTTAATAAAATTATGCTGCATTATTTTTCTGTTTAACACCGTAAAGCTGCTTTGAAACAATCTACATTGTTATAAGCGCTATATAAATAAAGTTGTAGTGCAGTATGAATGGCCATTTGAATAAGAATCAGAAAGCGAACCAGGTGCATGACCTCAGTGCTTTTGGTGTTCACAATGTAAATGGATAGAAAATTAGGTGATCTGAGTAAGGTTCATTTATTGGATCTTTAAGGGGGGTCTGAGACAAAGGCGCCTATTTATGTTTCTGATGGCTGTTGCCCCCACGCCACAATTTTTCATGCTACTAAGAGGACAAACGGCCTCTTACACACTCCAGAGCTTCAGGAAAGACAACAGCATTTTAATGTGTGTGGTTCGGGTCACAGTCTTTATGTCAAATGGGTTGGTTCGGGAAAGGAACTGTTGGAGAACAGGTCAGGTGTTCTGTTAAGTTATATTTGCAGTTGCGGGTTTAGTGAACAGGACCCGTGCAGGCAGCAGGACTCTGCGTTACACAAGTTATTTGTGTGTCGTTTGAAGTGAAACACAGACTCCAAATACTTTATCAACCAGACAAAAACCCACACTCTTTCCACAAGTGTTGTCGGAAGTTGCTCTATAGCTGATGCTGATTATTTAGCAGTTAATATTTCAAATGCAATTTATCAACTCTATGTGAGCTCCACCAAACAGAGAGGTTCTGTGTCTCAGTCAATTTTTTGATTGGATAGATTGAATGGAGATTTTCTTGTGTTTTTTATATATATATATATATATATATATATATATATATATATATATATATATATATATATATATATATATATATATATATATATATATATAATGCTATACACACGTCAACATACACGTGTGGTTATTCTGCTAGGAAACCAGTTTGAACTGAGGAGAACTGACTTCATACATCCAATAATAATGACACTAAGACCAGCTTGTTAAAAATAATCGAAAAGTGTCTCAGAAAAGAGAAGTTAGTTCTGAGAAAAGCTTAAGCATCATTTGATGGCATATTCCACTTGTATATACTGTGTCAAATGTAATGAAACTCAAACACATCTATGAAAATAAACTGCAATTATTTTTTAACAAGCGGGCATGAGAATGAGAAGTGATAAAGAAGCTGATTGTGTGTTCGGTCTGGGGATGCGCGGTATACCGGTACTGGGAAAATACTGGTATATTTTTTATTTCAAACGGTACAATATCGTAATTTTGCTCATTTCGATATATGCTGCTATTCCAAAGTTCACCGCTAGGTGGCAGTGCCCTACCCAAACTGACGCGAAACCACCAAATGTGGCAACATAGAACAAAATTAATACAGCAGTTGAATCTCACTCAACACGCCCAAAATAAATTAAAAAAGAGAAGAGTAGAAGTGAAATTTGGAATTAGTTTGCTTATAAAACTAATGAAGACCCATTAAACCTTGCCAAGCATCGGTCATTCCCATTCCTGTCTTGTACAAGACATTACGAGATCAACAGGTGAGTGCATCATTCAAACGATCTAATTTAGACATTTATTTAAACACTGATAAACGCAGATACTGTACATAAGATTGTATTGTTTAAATGTAATGAAATCTCCAGCATTCGTTTCAACCAGTGACGTTTAGATTTCATAATATTTGCATGCATAGGCTAATAACTATTGCACTATTTACATTCACGAAAGACATAACCGACTGCGTTTATGTGACTACTTACTAAAGATTGAAATGTTTTCAATAAATTAATTCATAAACTTATAATTTTGTGTGTATTGGACTAAGGAAAAACAACTTAATTTGAAATGTGCAAGCTCTTTAGGCTTGTGTGTGTGTAGGGTTGCCAACCATTCCGTATAATATGGTCCCGTATTTGACACATAAAAGTCTTGTTCCGTATTGAACTGATACGGAACGCACTTTGTTACGTATTTTTGAGAATCAATTCAGTGCAAATCCATGACAGACATTTTCACATTTTCGGTAGATAGGCCTACTAATTTCTCCCCGTTTGTCTATGATCAGCGAAGCGTTTGTAACATCTTGGAAATCATTAGAGAGAATGCCCTTTTAATTGGTCGTTTCAGTCATTTTGAGTCACGTATTGTAGCAATGATGACGACAAGTGACAACAGCGGGAAATGTAAAAATGACTACCTCTGAGCAGCCGGCAAAAAAGAGAAGAGCACAAAAATATAGAATTGAATGGGAAAATGACTACCCGTGGCTGGAATGCGTGAGGGACAATGAATACAAGGCCAATTGTACCATATGCCGTCGCGTTTTTTCTGTTTGTCACGGCGGAGTGTGTGATATTAAGCAGCACGCATCAGGCGATAATCACAAGAGAAGCGAGAGGCTGCGGGCACAGGAGGGAGCGATGTCAAATTTTCTTGTCCGTCAGACGACTCCAGAGGCTGACATGGTGTAATCATGTGGGTTTTTAAGACTCAAATATACAGGGAGTGCAGAATTATTAGGCACGTTGATTTTCTGATCATATTTTTTTTCCAGGCACATTTGACCAATTCCAAACCACAGTAATCCTAATAACTACTATTGATTTAGTATTTAATAATGTATAAGTGATATATAATTGTTCATGAAGGCTGGAAATGAAAATCACCTTATATTCAGGTGTGCAGAATTATTAGGCATGTTTTCTTTTGCAGATAAATTGAGCCAAAAAATAGATTTAACTCAGACTGAAAAGTCAAAAAGTATTAAATGCCCATGAGAAGGATGCAATACTAATGCAATACTAGACATTGCAGTTAAGGCATGACCATTGGACAGTGAAATGCTCGTTGGGTCAGCAGGATCTGACAAAAACAGGTGGTGAAGAAAAGACACCTGTTAACTGCAAAATAATTAAGAATTAAGGTGAAGAATTAAGGGTGAAACCATCAGGAACCCTTTAGTCTCCAGCGCCACCATTTTCCAAAGCTGCAACCTACCTGGAGTCTCCAGAAGTGCAAGGTGTCAGGATCTCAGAGACTTCAGTTAGGTAAAGAATCCTAAAAATGACCCCCACTAGATAAGAATCACAAGCTGAAGTGTTGTAAAATACATGAAGAAGGTTTTTTTTATAGGCTTTATGGACAGATAGGTTGAGAGTGACTCTTGAAGGACCAGCACCACATCCTCTAGTACCACTGTTTGAAGAATTCATCTTCCAGAATCTGGCAGTACGTTTTGGGAGTTCATTTTTAGTCCATCTCTGCAAAACGGACTTCAGGATGGACTAAAATGAACTCCCATATACATTATTAAATACTAAATCAATAGTAGTTATTAGGATTACTGTGGTTTGGAATTGGTCAAATGTGCCTGGAAAAAAAAAATGATCAGAAAATCAACGTGCCTAATAATTCTGCACTCCCTGTAGTTGATAAGAAAGTGATTATATTAAAAGAGATAGTACAGATTTAGCTTAACATTCCATATAGGGGTTACGCATGGTTTAAAACTTTCCACACATGCCAGAATGACAAAATCTAGTGTATTTACTAGTTGCCATATCAACATTATTTAGAGAAAAATATCTTTGATATCTTTTGATAATAATATTTTTGGTAAAATAAGTTTGTATCAAATATGTCAAGAGTGAAGAGTGAATGTGAAGAGTCGAGAAGCGCAATAAGAGCCTGAAATCCTGAGACCGTGTACATTGCTCAGTGTAGCACAGGCTAGAGTAGGGAGGGAAGAAGGAAGAGAAAGAGAAAAGGAAAGTGTTTTTTTGGAAAGTGTGAAAAGGAAAGTGTGTGTTTTTTTTTTTATGAGGTTAAGTGCTCACGGAAGAGCAGAGTTTTAAGTTGACTTTTGAATGATGTCAATGATTCTGCGTTTCGGATGGTGTTGGGAAGATCGTTCCACCAGCTGGGAACGTTGAATGAAAATGTTCTGGAAAGGGATTTTTTCCCCCTCTTTGATGGTACCACAAGCCGTCATTCCTTTGCTGAGCGAAGGCTTCTGGTGGGGGTGTGGATTTGTAGAATGGAGTCAAAGTAAGCCGGAGCTGAGCGTGTGGTGGCTCTGTATGCAAGCGTCAGCGCCTTAAACTTGATGCGAGCAGCGAGTGGTAGCCAGTGCAGGGAGATGAAGAGAGGTGTGACGTGGGTCCTTTTGGGCTCGTTGAAGACAAGACGTGCTGCTGCATTCTGGATCATTCGAAGTGTTTGGATCGCACAAGAGGGGAGTCCAACCAGAAGCGCATTGCAGTAGTCAAGTCTAGAAATAATCAGGGCCTGGACAAGAAGCTGTGATAATAGCTGTGATATAGCTGTGAAAATATTCGCTACCCGCACAAACGTACACTTAGAACTATTATAATACACGGAAGTGTTAGTATCTCATTTAACAGATAGTTTGTTTCTGTATTGTTTCTATATAAAAAATGTTGATACAATGTAAAGTATTTGATCGGTGTTGTATTTGCAATTAAGCAAAAATATATATAAAAAATAAAACCCGTCAATTAGACAAAGGTCAGAAAAAAACTGGTACCACACTTGACATTCTGCCCCCTCACTTCTGAAATGATGGCTATGCCCCTGACTACTTCAAATATAGGAAGAAACAGCACTACAACAAAAACAAGCCAAAGTACACATACACATTGCCTCCATCTTTCAAATTATCATACAGATAAATGCATTTTCAACCTCTATCTCATCAACACGTAGCAATCACATTGAACTTGAGCAATAAAGAATACGGTGAGACGGTTCATAGACTCTCCTACACAACAATCATTATTGTATCCCATCTTCAGCTGAATACATTAGAAACAAACTGATCAGAATATAATAAAATACTCACAGAGTACGAGAGGCAGTGCAGCGGAGCCCATACTGTCACATTAATGGACAGTTTGAACAGCGCTGTGTGCTAAAATAGACACTTCCTGTGTTTAAACAGTCATTTCACACTTCAAGAAGAGACGAGGAAGGAGGAAACAAAACTCTACACAGAAATACATGAAGAAAGAGAAAAGAACAGAGCGATCCATTCTAATACATTTAGATCTTTTGGTGTATGCAAGTTTTTACATCTCTGTTCATCTACTTGAAAAAAAAGGTTAATTGTTGTCGCACTGCACACTGCCACCGCCACACACACGGACTGTGAATACAAAGTGAAACACCACGTGACATTGAGTTTAGGCCTACTCGTCTAAAGGCATCATTTAATCACATGATTAACCCCTGCTCAAATGTGCTGCTGACCAATAATACAGTTTTCCTTGCGTATGTAACTCATAGGTTTTTCCATTTGGCTTTAACCTCTGTCTGATGCATAACATACAACAGTAAATTAAAGGTCCCGTTCTTCGTGATCCCATTGTTCAAACTTTAGTTAGTGTGTAATGTTGCTGTTAGAGCATAAATAATACCTGTAAAATTATAAAGCTCAAAGTTCAATGCCAAGCGAGATATTTTATTTAACAGAAGTTCCCTTTCAAAGCCTACAGCGAACGGCTGGCTTGGACTACATCCTGGTACTTCCTTCATAAATGACGTCAGTAGAACAGTAGAACAGACTAACCTCCGCCCACAAGAATCCGTGAAAAAAGGGGGCATGGTCTTGTTGCTGTCCCACGTGGAGAAGAGGACGTGACGCGTGGAGAAAAGGAAGTGTTGCGTTTGAGTGTGTTTGTCGCCATGTCGTCGAGACGCTGTTATTTTCATCCCGGAGTCAAATCACCTTTGTTTGGCTTTCCCAGGGACGCTGTAGAGATCATTGAGCGCATATATCTCCCGTTAAGAGGCGTGACCTTTCCATGTGCGCTAAGCTGCTGTCGAATCACAACACAGGAACCGCTGGCACAATCAGAACTCGTTACGTATTTCTGAAGGAGGGACTTCATAGAATAAAGGAAGTCATCAGCCGTTTTTAGGACAGTGAAAACAGCGGTATACAGATAAGTAAATTGTGTTAAAAATACTGTTTTTTTTTTTTACACGCGAAACATGAACACGTTATATTGCACACTGTAAACACAATCAAAGCTTCAAAAAACACGAAGAACGGGACCTTTAAGATCAATAAAGTTTGGTTGTTAGAAAGTAGGGTGGCCATACGTCCGGATTTTGGCCGGACAGTCCGAATTTTAAGCCCCCTGTCCGGCATCTGGCGCAGCCTCAAGCCGGACACTCATTTGTCCTCCTTTCTGGAGTTGCGTTGAATCGGCCTATAAAAACCCGCTCTAGATTCTTTATTGGGAAGCAGCTGCATAGCGTCTAATGCCGTAAGATCTCTGGTCAAACAAGTGATTGGCTGAAAGCAGTGTCAAATAAATATCTGATATATCATTGGTTAAAACCGTAAACAAGCCTCCACGTCCACGTCACATCATAACGATAACATGCCGAAACGTCAGACCTCATTAATCCGGAATGGACAAAAGAGCACGAATTTATATCAAAAAGCAGTAGAGACGCTTTTCATGGATTTTGCACACTGTGTTGCTGAGAAATGTTATGTTTTCTGGCACTGTGCCAGATTATTTGTTTATTTATGTATTTATTTTATTTTCAGAAGTCCAGAAATGTTATGTTTTCAGGCACTGTGCACTTTGCAAGACCGGTTCCTCTCAGTGGTCAGTTTTTGAAAGTTCTTGAATAAATACAAATACTGTGAACAAACACTTTTTTGCCTCTTCTGTTACACATGGATCTACATCAAGATATATTGTATCAAATTGTCTGGCAATGAATAGAGCAGGCTATTTCAGAATCACTGTATCACGATACCATCGATATGATGGACAACATTGTATTGTAGTTGTAGATTCCTATGCAATTATTCTTGCCTCACTAAATGTCGTAATGTGTCCTCCTTTATGGTGTTAAGGAAATGGCCACCCTATTAGGAAGGGGTATGTATAACTCAGTCAGGTGTATGTTGCATTCATTACAGGATGTCAGTCTCGACTCAGAAGACAGAATCAGGTTGATATGGCAACTGCAAGTACAGCGTAAATACTCAATTAACGCTAGACAAACATTATAATACTTAGCTTAGCATTAGTATGACTTGGCACATATTACAATATTGAATAGTTGCTAGAAATACCCTCAAACAAACATCAATAATAAACTGCACAGTTACATCTCGTCATTGATGCACACGCCAACTAAATCCATTCAGGAATCATCAGAACAGGGTAGATTCTCAGGAACCAATCGCTAACAGTCCACAGATTCTGACAATTTCAGTATATAGCAACCTACTGATGCAATACTTTATGAACTTGAGTGATGGTCATCTACTGGACATAATCAGTAATGTTATTAAAAATATAATTATACATTTCATGAAGGGACTTTTGTACATTGGTACTACACCAAAAACACAAACTATCTATAATGCTTACGAGATTTTTTTTTACCAAACCTTATAAAATCGCAGCTGGGTAACAGATGCATTGGCAACAATTAGCATCAAACTACACATCACAATTTATGAGATTATCACTATGTATTCAGTTGAAAATTAATAGAAATTCTATTCTGTATAAATATTTATATTAAGGAAATGTGAGAATAAATCTGTGTCTGTTCTCAGACACCTGTGACAACAAGAACTCAACATCCATTCTCTTTTCTTTTCTGAAATACTTTTCTTTTGTGTTTACGCGGATATTCAAAACAACACCACCAATCTCGCCCTTTTGTGCACCAGCAGAGGCTCCGGGCGTGTGTTCTAAAGCTCAACTCAGCTTGGATGTCCCTTTCTCTGAGTGATCGGGGAAAATAAATACTTGTCACACAGGGATTGATTGAGCCTGGTGTGAAAAACTCAACAGCGTTCTGTTACGTTTCAAGTTTCATTGCGTCGAACATTCACGTTGCTTAATCTTGCTCAGTGTGAAAGGCCTTTAAGCGGCTCTTCTTATTTGAGTTTTCCTCTCCTAAACAACTGCATTGTGCCCGGTAGCAGGCGGCTGAGCTGGCGGATCATTTTCGGGAAATTGTGAAAGGCTTTCTCGGTATCGCTTTATTTCAACTGTTGTAATAAGAGTCTTTTAAGATGCCAAAGGCCTCGTCTTGAGAGCAGACGGCAGTGTAAAACCGTAAGACTGTAGAAAAGATGGATGACTGTAAAAAAAGATGGAAGACACACCTTCACTCTCTTCCATTGTAGAAGTGACACAAAATGTTTATAAAGTGATTTTGGTTCAGCTCAAATGGACTGATGATTGGCCACTACAGGATTTAAAACATTAAACACCATTTCTTCTCTAAAACGAGCTTAGATACATCAGGAAAGTGACTACTTTTAGAAATGAGAAGTGATTCATTCAGGCCTTCCTGGACACAGACAGATGGATTTGAAGGGGAAGTCAATGAAAATGACATGCACATTTCACTGTGGATTTTTACTTTTGTGATAGTATTTTGAGGTTTATGAAACAAAAGATGCAAAAAAAGGCATACATGTTTCCTCTACTCTGGTTAAAACCACAGAGCAGAAACAGCAGAAGTCAAACCACAGTTGAGCTCCACTCTTTTATTAGGACTCTTAAACTAAAGACACTCTCTGTCATATTCTCACTACAAGGAGCGGCTAAAGGTAACAACACGTCTTCAATGATGAGCTGAAAGAAACTTATGCAACACATGGAAATGTAAGTGAGGGGATTAGCTGTAACTCTGAATTTTCATTTTATATCACTATATGTCTAGAAACAACCCACAACATACTGTGACTTCCGCTACAAGGTATGTCTATACCAAACCACACCACCTGAGAGAAACAACTGCTGAACTCACTTTGTGAACATTGAGGCCATTTATATTATAGTGCTAAAATGTTTATTGTCTCAAGGTTTCCTTTTGGGTGCCTGCTTAAAAACCCTCTACTTACCTGACTGGCCACGACCTCTACTGGTACTGGTATATATATATAGGACCCAAAAGGAAACCTCGAGATAGGTTTTGGAAATGAGCAGAGGTGGGTAGTAACGAATTACATTTACTTTGTTACATTTACTTGAGTAAATTGGGTAACTTGTACTTTTAGAGTATATTTAAAAATGGGTACTTTTACTCTTACTCAAGTACATTTCTTGTGAAAAAAACTGTACTTTTACTTTGTTACATTCGGTGGCGTTCCTCCGCTACTGCCAAATGGTAATAATTATATTTTTTAAAAATAAGTTAATATGACTTGTTCGCAAGTCTCGCGAAACGTTGGAGATGCTGCTTTGCGAGATGTGGCAGCGCTCTTGTGCAGGATACAACCGACGGCCTTGCCTACCCCAGAATTCATTGCGGACCAGTGACAATGTGCTGTCTTTGAAGTCTGAGTCATTCGTAGGTTGCAGCCTCTGAATTGGGACACAACCCATCTGCTGTATCATTCATTTGACAGGAAACGAAGGACGCATTTTGAGGAGCCTTCGAATTTGGACAGCGTTCGTCACGCCACTGTGACGTAATCGGCCTTCGAAGGACGCAGCCTCTGAACTGGGGCGCAGCTGTGGTCTGGTCTTATGCATTGAAGCGTGCTGTCCGATAGCTCTTTCTTGTTTGTTTTTGCACAGACAAATTAGGGTATTGTGATTTAATGCAGAAACATGTGGATGGTTTGGTAGGCCACTGGTCACGCCCAATCTCATTTCATCTCAGCAGTTAATCAGGCCTGATCTGACCAGTGGCCTATCAAACCATCCCCAATGTTTGTTTCTGAATTAAACCCCCGGGGGTGATGGTGATGTTGCAGACTAATGTTTGCAAGTGTCTATTAATATTTAAATGAAATTAAAATGCAAAGGTGTTGTGGTTATTCATGTGTATTGTTGGTTGTATTTTTGTTTATGTTGGTTTTCTTTATAGGTTTAAGTTGATCGCTGTTCCTCTTGTGTTTTCTTTGTTTCATTTCTGTGCCGTATGCCTTCAGCTCGAGTAGCTTTTATGGTTTTTGTAAACAGGACTAGATTGCGGGACCTCCACACTCTCGATGCTTTTAAATGTCTCATTGGTATGAGGTTTATGTTTCCTTTGGTTTGGAGTATGTCTTCTGTGTATTGTTTTATATATGATGTGGTTTTTGTTTTTGTGTGTTTTTGGGGTTTAGTCATGCAATTTGTTTCTGGGGTTGTGTTGGGGTTCATGGAGTCTTTTTAAGTAGGGATTTTGTGTTTTTTTTGGTCCCCTTTGCTTTAAGGAAGAGTCCTTAAGTTACACACTCATACACATCTGGTTCACTATCTTTGTGGGGACTCTCCATAGAAGTAATGTTTTTTATACTGTACAAATTATATCCCCTTACACGAACCCTACCCCTAAACCTACCCATCACACAAAACTTTCTGCATTTTTACATTTTCAAAAAAGTACAAAGAAACTCATTCTGTATGATTTATAAACTTGTTTCCTCACAAGTCCCCATGAGTCTGTGTGCATTCAGGTTGAAGTCCCCACCAGGAGAGGTACAGTATAGGGTACAGGGTATCACCAAAGTATGGGTTGCTTCACAAATCGAGTCCAGGTAAAGCTACTGGTTTCTTTTTAATCATCAACTCAAAACTCCAAAACTTACAACAGAAAACACTCATCTAGTTTCTCTAAATGTTTTATAACAAAAAACAAAACAAAAAACAGATAGGCTCTCTGTTCCCAGCTCATTAACATCTTTTCTCCTTCACTGTGCCTCCACTGCTGAGGAACCTGGTAACTGTAGTCTGGGACCGGGCGGCCATCTTGGTTTGTAGTCCCCATGCTGCAACCATCTAGATGGCACATACCTTCCCTCTGTGACACACCCTCTCACTATGCCACAATACATGATGATCATATATTGAGATAAACAGCATGCTTTTAGAGGTACAACATATAAAAAATGATTTATATGTAAAATATATATTTATTTCCAGGCTCGTACTGGAGAAATATATCCATACAGGAAGTGGATGTGCAGAGGAGCGGATGCCACTACTGACACAACACTCTCAAACTCAGCATCAGGGTGCAAAACCCTGCTACAGAATAAGCTAAAACATGTGGTTAAAGTGTTCCTGGAAACAAACAAACAGAAAAGTGATAACAGGCCTCAGAAGTGTAAAACCACATGTGATAAGTTAGAAACAGCTCGGTTGTTGGTCCCATTTAGAGAACTCTTGGTTTGTGAGCGGCCCCAGACCACACGTGACATTGGCTTTCACAGATGTTGCCATGACAGCACAATAATGGCCCCTTTATGTTATTATGCAAATACGTTTCTGTGTTAATATGGATATGAGAATGATAATATTTTATTGATGAAATCTGAAGTATCTGTGTGCATAGATGATTATACCATTTAACCATTAAACTATTCTGCTTCAAGCCTGACTTGTTTAACCCCTTCTGGTGTGTCATCATTTATAAATGACACTGGGGGAAAAAAAAAAAAAATCACAATTCAAATATAATAATAGGCTACTATTCAAACAAAAAAAAAGGAAGAAGTTGCAGATCAAAGAGGATAGAAGCAATGAGTGTGATGGCAGAGATGAAGAATATAAAGCCCCGTTTCCACTGAAATTACCCAGAACAATTTGTCCCAGGAACTCTTTTTCCTCCAGACCTGTTTCTGTCTGCGTTTCCATCGTGGACTGAAGTACTGTGAAGATTAGTCCGGTGAAGTAGGACTGCGTGCGACTTTCCAGTTCCCGCTGGATTTCGTCCTCTGCAAATAAACTTAATAAAGTCTGAACCTCATCGTCGGCCCATCGGTCGTATTTTTTAAACTCCATTGTTGATTCGAATAGCAAACAACTCTTAAAGGGGTACTTGAACTCTGAACTGGGGTTGAGTTACCCTTTAATGATATGGTTCTCACTCCTCTTCTGAAGGGTTTATTCTGTCTAATTCTCTCACAGATGATGTGTTCTTGTGTTTAAAACAGTTAGATTGAGAAAGACTGAATGCAGAGTCTTAAATGGGCACTTCAGCGCTGGGAAGATGAATGTGTATTTAAACTGGGTATTTATGTAGTAGAAATGTGAAATTATTTTTGAATTTGGTGCCTTCTAGACTGAGAAAAGAGAGCTGAGGTAAGAGCGGCAGTCATTCTTGGCGTGTGTCCAGTCTGGCGCGTTTTCAGATCATGCATATGGAAGCCAAACTTTCATAGGAATTCATTGAAAAGTGGAAACACTCACTTTGCTCTGTACTGCTCCGTTATTAATGCCCGAGCCAAGCGGCTGTACACATTTACATTCTGTGAGTGAGATCCCTCCCCTGTGGGCAGTGTTGGGGTAGTTACTCAAAAAAAGTAATTAGTTACTAGTTACTAGTTACATCTGTAAATTGTAATGAGATTACTTTACTAGTTACTGTATTTGAAAAGTAACTACACTACTTATTACTTTACTTTCCCATTTCTTAATTTACCGTGTAGATATATGGACAAACATCATGGCTCTATGGCAGTGTTTCCCCAAACAAACAAAAAGGACTACTGTCAAATAAAGATAAAGAAAATAATAAGAACAAATAATTTAAATACAAGCAGCAGCACAAATAAATACTATTGAGCAAAGACACTAATAAAATAAACAATGCTTTTCAGGTTTTTCAGGTACGTCTAACATTAGTTTTCAGGTACAGAAATCAAATGTAAAATAACATTGCATATTTGACTGTATAAATTAAACATTAATCCTATTAAATTTACAAAATCTATTCAATCAAGAGCAGTGAGTGATGCCCTTGTCTTTTGTTGTTTGACATTAAACAGACAGCAGTAAAGGCTACTGCCCCTTTAAGACCTAATAAAACTGCCCCTTTAAGACCTAATAAAACTGCCCCTTTAAGACCCAATGCTCGGATATGCGTCGTTTTAAGGCATATACAGACTATGTCTGCTAGGATACTCATCAAGATGGGCATGTTGACATAGTTTTGTGTGAGTTTGTCCGTTCAAGAGCCAAACTTGAAAGATAACTCAATATTTGCGCACTGTGAGACGTGTGCGCGCTTTCGGATGAGTGCACATAGACAAAATATTCTCACAGCGCGCGCAACTTCTCATTTGTGACGACGGCGAAAATGACTGGTATTCGAACATACTGCAGCACTATATGCATTGAACAAAGTTTACAAAGAGAGAATTTGAAGGACTTTTACACGGCATCCATGCTCTTGTCAGACGGCACCTCGGTTGGGAAACACTGTTCTATGGCAACGGTGCACGCAGCACTTAAACATATCAGTTCTCTTACGAGAGGTTCTCTCGTATTGCGTAAGTTCCTTACGCTACGGGAAAGTATTCTTTCTTCGAGATTTCTGAAAAACCCAAAATTATCCTTAATTTTGTAACATTGTCAACGCAGTGCGGCAGCCTGGCAGACCATAGCAGGCTATTCCAGCGTGCTATTGGCTGCTCTGCTGGCAACTGCAGCAGCCTATCGGTGAGCCCGCGTGACGTGGCGACCAATGAGGGCGCTTCGCGCCCACCTGGCTTCATTTGCCTACAGGTGGGGCGTGGCCACGTGTATATAAGCAGGGCTCACGGGCTGCATATTCGATTTTCTTTTCTTCAGCGAAGCCCTTCGCATCGCTGGATCTGGAACCCGCCGCCGTGACCGCGCAGACAAGCAAGCAGAGGACAGCGCCTGAGGAAGCCGGCAGCATCGCGCCACCTTCAGCCATCCGTGCCTGCTCTGCTATCCGGCAGCCCATATCCTTTACGCTCAAAAGTGTTGTCGCCGCTGCGTCACACTTTTTCACAAAAAGAGCCGAGCGTTGATACAAATGTCTCGTTCCACCTGCGGCTCGTGTCACGCGCAGCTCAGCTCCGGGGACCGCCACGTGATCTGCGCTCTCTGCCTGGGCCGTGATCACGCCGCTGCCGCACTCCTCGCCGGCGGATGCCAAGAGTGCGAAGAACTGACGATGTCGACCCTGCGGGCTCGACTCGTCCTGTTCGATGATGATATTCCTCCAGTCCCTGCCACGCCGCGCAGAAAGAAGCGCCGCTCGCAGCGGATTCCGGAGTTCGCCGAGAGAAGCTCGCCGGAACCTTTCCCGCCCGCTTCACTCTCGCCTTCCCCGCCCCCACCCCAGGCCGCCATTTCTGTTGCCGCCTCCGGGGATGAGGCGGATGCGGCCGCGGAACGCGCCGACAGCTGCTCCATCATGGCTTCCGACAGCGAGGACTGGTCTTCCGCGTCCTCTTCAGTCCGGGGCTCCGGACGCTCTCGAGCGGGTGAGGACGCCGAACTTTTGCGCCTTCTCACCCGGGCCGTCGAGCAGCTAGGCCTCGAATGGGCCCCGCCCAAGGTGGCAGCGCCGAACCGACTTGACGGATGCTTCCTAAACAGTCGCCGCCGTGCGCCCACCTCCAGGACTGCACCCTTTCTGCCGGAGCTTCACGAGGAGCTCGCAAAGTCCTGGAACGCGCCATTCTCCGCGAGGGTCTCGTCTCAGGCTTCTTCGACGCTCTCACAAGTCGACGGCGCGGCCGAGAAAGGCTACAACGCTATCCCTCCGGTGGAAGAGGCGGTCGCAGCGCACCTTTGCCCGCCTTCTGGTTGGCGCTCAAAGGCTGCCCTCCCGTCTAAGGCCTGCAGAGTGACGTCATCGCTGATCGGCCGCGCTTTCGCTGCCTCCGGTCAAGCTGCGTCCGCTCTGCACTCTATGGCCGTGCTGCAAATCCTCCAAGCTAATCTCCTCCGCGACCTGGACGAGAAATGCTGTGACGCTGAGTTAATCACGGATTTGCGAAGCGCGACGGATCTCTCCCTTCGCGCCACCAAGACCGCAGCACAGGCCCTCGGACGCTCTATGGCCTCCCTCACGGTAGCTGAGCGCCACCTCTGGCTCACGCTCGCGGACATGCGAGAAACAGAGCACGCGGCCTTCCTAAATGCCCCGCTCTCTCCGTCTGGGCTCTTTGGACCAGCGGTCAAGGGGATCGTCGACCGTTTCTCCGAAGTGCAGAAAACGACGCAGGCCATGAACCTTTTCCTGCCTCGACGCCCCGGCGCTAGCAATAGCTCCGCTGCTCGCCGTCCTCGTGACCAGCCAGCAACGAGCTCCGCGCAGCGCCCAGCGCGGCCCCCTTCGTCTCAGCGAAGACCGAGCGGCCGCCCCAGATCGCGCTCTTCCAGCCGTGGTAAGCCGCCTCCACCTCGGGGCCCCCGGCCTAGGATCGCGCTGAAGCCCGAGCCTCCAAAGTCCTCCTAGCCAGAGGCAAGAAACGACGGTTAAGTCCCGCCGCGGCCGGACCACCGTCAAAACTCTCTTTCCTGTCAGCCCCCGCCACTGTGGCTGCTGCAGATGGATTTCACGCAGCCAACGAGCCGGCAAAAATGCCTTCTCGCCTGTCAATAACCGCCGTTTTTACGGCGAACCAGAGAAATCACAAAAGTTGCATTATTTCTGGTTGCACGGCTCACGCCGTATGTGTTTCAAATGCAGTAAATGTGCCCACTTTTCTGTGTTCACCCCTGCACACAAGCACTATAAACCCTGTGTCCCCCACTCACATAAAGCGGCCACCGGCCGCTCGAGTGCTAGAGTTAGGTCACGTGTCCGCTTGTTTGCGTCCACGACTAACCACCACACGCGCTGTCACACAGCCACTCTTAACCGGTCATGTTCCACGCGTAAGAGTTGTGCCCGCTCAAACGCGCTCACACATTTCCGCGAACATTATGCCTCAGGCGCCATGCGCCGCGCCACACACCATTTGTTTCCCGCCCAGGGTGGCCGGAGCGATGAGTGTAGGGCCGCACACAAGCCACTCCCCGCTCGAAGCGGCAGAGATGCAGTGTGTAGGGCGGCCAGCCATCGCGAGCGATCGGCTGGCCCACAGCACAGAGAGCGCGCGCACTGCGCCCGCCCCTCCTATACAGGCCGTCAAACCCGCGAAGCGCGGCGTTTCGAGCCCGGAGGCCGTTCTATCCCGTGTGGCGCACGCAAGAGCGTGGGAAGCCATTCCAGGTGTATCAGAATGGGTGCTGAAAACAGTGAAGCACGGCTACACTCTGCAGTTCGCTCGCCGCCCTCCGCGCTTCTGTGCGCGTACAGAGACGAGAGTGAGCGAGGAAGTAGCACATCTACTTCGAGCAGAAATAGCCACGCTGCTGTGCAAAGGGGCTATAGAACCGGTTCCCCATTCTATGAGCAAGTCAGGCTTTTACAGCCGGTATTTTCTCGTGCCAAAAAGGGATGGGTCGCTCAGACCGATTCTGGATCTGAGGCGTCTGAACAAAGCTCTTATGAAAAGATCGTTCAAGATGCTCACGACCAAGCAGATCCTCGCGCATATTCGCCCGAGAGACTGGCTAATCTCCCTAGATTTGAAAGATGCATATTTTCAAATCAAGATAACGCCGCGTCACAGGCCATTCTTACGATTCGCCTTCGACGGCCAGGCTTATCAATACACCGTCCTTCCGTTCGGCCTGTCACTAGCACCCCGTACATTTACGAAGTGCATGGACGCGGCCCTCGCTCCTCTGAGAAATCGAGGGATGCAAGTATTGAACTATCTGGACGATTGGCTCATCCTGGCGCAGTCGGAGGCCGAGCTCCTCGCCCACAGGGCAATGCTGCTCAGCCATCTGGACAGCCTAGGGCTCATGGTCAATTGGACCAAGAGCTCATTAGTGCCCACGCAATCAACCTCATTCCTGGGTTTGAATCTGGACACTGTGGCAATGTCAGCCCGCCTGTCACCCCATCGCGCGCGCCAAGTTCGGCGCATGGCTGCGTACTTCCGGCCGGGCAAAATCGCACCTCTAAAGCTTTTTCAGAGGATGCTGGGACGTATGGCCTCAGCTGCGGCTGTGCTCCAGCTGGGCTTAATGCGCATGCGCCCGCTGCAATGCTGGTTAAACGCCCGAGTGCCTCACAGAGCCTGGGCGTCCGGTGGCTTCAGGATCAGAGTGACTCAGGGCTGCGTGTCAGCCCTAGAGCCCTGGTTAGTAGCCGACTGGTACCAGAGGGGAGTGACGATGGGAGCCATCTCACACCGCAAGGTCATCTCGACGGACGCCTCCACCACGGGTTGGGGCGCCGTTTTCGAGGGCAGATCAGCCTCGGGCCTTTGGTCGAGCGAGGAAAAACTCCTACACATAAACTGTTTGGAGATGATAGCGGTAGAGAACGCGCTCAGGCAGTTTCTCCCGCTTATACGAGGACACCATGTGTTAGTCCGGTCGGACAACACCACAGTGGTGTCCTACGTGAACCGGCAGGGCGGTGTCAGGTCCAGAGGTCTGGGCAATCTGACAGAACGCCTGCTCGTGTGGGCACACAGCTCGCTGCGCTCGCTGAGAGCTGCGCACGTGCCGGGCCACCTCAATGTGGGCCCGGACAAGCTGTCCAGGGGCCTCATTCTCCCAGGAGAATGGTCCCTGCACCCCCAAACAGTCCAGCTGGTATGGCGCCTGTTCGGCAGAGCGGAGCTCGACCTCTTTGCAACAAAAGAGAACGCCCGCTGCCCGACGTTTCTGTCCAAAAGCGAGGATGCGCTGTCCCAAACTTGGCCCAGCCTCCCGCTGTATGCTTTCCCGCCGATCTCCCTATTGCCCCAGGTCATAGCGAAAATCAGGGAAACGCGCCGTCCGGTGCTCCTTATAGCACCGCGCTGGGAGAACCAGATTTGGTACCCAGAGCTGGTGAAGCTGTCGCACTCACCCCCCTGGCCAGTTCCGCTGAGAGCAGACCTTCTCTCTCAAGCAGGAGGGTCAGTTTGGCATCCCCATCCAGAGCGATGGTCTCTGCATGTATGGGTGACCAACGGATACCCGTTGACCTGCCCGAAGGGGTTATGAACACGATTTCACACTCTAGAGCCCCCTCGACGAGGCGGTTATATAGTTCTAAGTGGTCGGTGTTCACCGAGTGGTGTGTTTCCAAGGGATTGGACCCACAGCAATGTGGGGTCCAGCGGGTGCTCTCCTTCCTCCAAGAGCTTTTGGAACGGGGCAGGTCCCCTTCCACGCTCAAAGTGTATGTGGCGGCTATAGCAGCGTTCGCTCAGACGACGCTAGGTAGCACGCTAGGAAGGAACGAGCTCATCATCCGTTTCCTCAGAGGAGCCAGACGGATGAATCCCCCGCGGCCCCCGTCGGTTCCTATATGGGATCTGGCCTTGGTCCTAGAGGCCCTGAAGGCTCATCCCTTTGAACCGCTCGAGACTGTGGAACCAAGGTTCCTTTCGCTAAAAACCGCGTTTCTGATAGCTCTGGCTTCAGTGAAACGCGTGGGGGATCTACACGCGCTCTCAGTGAGCCCGACGTGTATGGAGTTCGGTCCTAATGACCGAGGCATGGTTATGTCCCCAAAGCGATCGGCACTCCCTTCAGGGCGCAGATTATCTCCCTCTCGGCTCTGCCAGCATCCGATGAGGGGGACGGTGGCAATTTCCTCTGCCCTGTCAGGGCATTGAGGGTTTATGTCACACGCTCCGCCGCCTTCAGGCGTTCTGAGCAGCTATTTGTTTCGTTTGGCGGGCGCACTAAAGGTCTCGCCTCCTCGAAACAGACCCTGTCCAGGTGGATAGTGGACGCGATTGCAGCTGCATACGCTTCCAAACACCTGCAGTGCCCGCTAGGTGTCAGAGCACACTCCACCAGAGGCATGGCCTCTTCGTGGGCTTGGGCCAGAGGGATTTCCATCCACGATATCTGTATGGCGGCAGGCTGGGCCTCCCCGTCTACGTTCGTGAGATTTTACAATCTGGAAGTTCCTGCCTTACAGGCGAAAGTGTTATCAGTTCAATAGGGCTGTTGGTTCTGCCCAGTGGTTCTGCGCAGACATAGCTCACATACTGGTAGTAAGTTCGGTACTAGGCTCATTGTGAATTTGAAGGAGACCGGCGGTGCCGTTCCCTCATTTACGAGACGAGCTGTTGTGAGTTTGAAGGTGACCGGCGGTGCCGTTACCTCACTCATATAACAAGATATTGTGAATTTGAAGGCGACCGGCGTTGCCGCTCCCTCATTCATGAGACAAGGTGTGGTGAATTTGAAGGAGACCGGCAGGTGCCGTTCCCTCATTCATGGGACAGGGTGTTGTAACCACCCGTCGTAACCACCCGTCAGTTCGAATGAAGTGTCTGTATATGTGGTGGCCCGTTTTCCTTACCGGCCACCCTGCCCGAGCAGTGTTATGGTCCCCGGTTCCCTGGGATACATATGCTGTATGCGAGGCGCGCACGGCGTTGACAATATGTTCCCGTAGCGTAAGGAACTTACGCAATACGAGAGAACCTCTCGTAAGAGAACGATACTCGGTTACTTAACGTAACCTCGGTTCTCTCTAGAAGAGGGAACGAGTATTGCGTTCCTTGCCGTGCGCCCCGCGGGCTTTTATGCTTCAGAACTACGAAAACCGAATATGCAGCCCGTGAGCCCTGCTTATATACACGTGGCCACGCCCCACCTGTAGGCAAATGAAGCCAGGTGGGCGCGAAGCGCCCTCATTGGTCGCCACGTCACGCGGGCTCACCGATAGGCTGCTGCAGTTGCCAGCAGAGCAGCCAATAGCACGCTGGAATAGCCTGCTATGGTCTGCCAGGCTGCCGCACTGCGTTGACAATGTTACAAAATTAAGGATAATTTTGGGTTTTTCAGAAATCTCGAAGAAAGAATACTTTCCCGTAGCGTAAGGAACTTACGCAATACTCGTTCCCTCTTCTAGAGAGAACCGAGGTTACGTTAAGTAACCGAGTATCGATCTTTACACACAGGCAAACGCGGCTTGAGTAACGCAGGAAAGCGCGTTCCTATAGTCTAGTAAAGTAGTGTAGTTACCAATATTTTTAGTGTAATGCGTTACTTTACTTCGTTACCCAAAAAAGTAATATCGTTACTGTAATCCGTTATTTTGTAACTCGTTACCCCCAACACTGCCTGTGGGTGGGTTGAAAACATGCAGAAATAGCTCCTGTAGTCTATAGCCTCTGGCCAAAATATCTGAGAGAACGAGAGAATTATGCATTTTATTTCTGGAAAAAAATCCTCAGATGCCGCAAATATCGTCATTTTGCATCATCTGAGAATTTTTTCCAGAAATAAAATGCATAATTCTCTTGTCTCAGGGGGATTTGAGGGGGAAAATTACCATAATTTGAATATACTACCGGGTTTCTACTGATACAAATCTTAATGCTAAATCGCTGAAGTAACCCTTTAATAGACTTGGTCTATTTTTGCACTGTAAAAAACACAACTTGAAAAAAGTTGAAATGACTGACTTTGTTGTGTTGGATCAGCAAAAATTCACACGCTGTAAAAAACACAAATTGAAAAAAGTTGAACAGACTGATTTTGTTTTGTTGGTTCAGCAAAAATCCTCACTGTAAAAATCTCGTACAAAAAATAAAATCTTAGTACTAATTTCCCCTAGCTTTTTCTTGTTGACTCAACTTTTGTAAATAACAGTTATATGAACTGAACATAAGTTGTCTGTGACAAATAATTTTTTAGTTGACTCAACTTGACATTATTTGTTTTCTGGAGAGATGCAACTATTCTGTAACAAATCTTTTGTAGTTGAGCCAATTCAACAATTTGTGTCTGTTGGAAACAGAAGTTCCCTTTCGTTCAGTCACTACGACGTAATGTTAGTCTCTAACGAATGGGGGTTTCGCTTAGAAGCCAATTACCTTCGAGGAATTTAACAGCGCCCAATGGCAGTGCCAATGCCATGGGCATGCGGAATTTGCATGCGTAACTCCGCCCCACATCGTGGGTATATAAGGAAGTACGCTGGCAACATCGCATTATGTTTCTGCTTTGGAGCCAAGAGTATCTCTCCACTCCTACAAGCCTGAATTCTGAAGTCTTCTCTTCAGTCTTAGAGACGAGCGGTTCTCCAGGGTGTTGGTGTGACGGCGCGTTCCAGCGATCTCGCATTGCCTGCCTGCTGATCTGTGCAGTGATCTGCAACAGCTGTGTGTATTTTCCCTGGGCGCTTCGGCACTCTGCAGTGCTTTCCTCTCACAAAAAGAGCTTGAGCGTGGCACGTCTTTTTCAAGACGGTTCGCCCGTGCACTTCTGGGTGTGATCGGTCTCCGTTGCTGTCTATGGGCACATTCACTGCACAACGTGTTTGGGCTTCAGCACGTTCGGGCAGTGTTTGTGGATGTGTCATGTTCCCACTGCGGAAACGTGACCATCGCGATGTCGCGGTCGAGACTCAGTGATCTCAGTGAGGAGAGAGAGTCCCCTCTGCCACACCCCAATCTACCATCTCTGAGAGAGGTGGTACTTTGGCTGGTGGACAGGGTGACCTGAGGGCGGTGCCGTGGTATTAAGAAACCCGACAATCATTCCTCGGGCCACGCCCCCCTCTCGCACATCGCTTCCCGCGAGTGCTGGACTGAAGCGGCGGGACCGTCTCTGACGCCCCGTTCGTTCCGTTCACACTCCAGATAGCAGCAAGATGTTGATCGCCGCATCTCAAGGTGGGCTAGAGTCCTTTGGGGATGACGATTAGGCTGCGCTCCGCCTTCGGGTGTGTCAGTGCTGCCGGATCCGACCTAGAGTTGACAGCCATGTTATCCCGGGCAGCCGCAAGCTTCGGGCTGGTGTGGAACTCCGCCCTGTCACGAGCGCTCGTGGTTGTGCGATTGGTTTTGATAAACGGGCGGCACCTGACAGCTGTTGGGCCCCTCCCCAATGCCTTTCGCTCCCGAGATGTATGAGATCACACGGTCCTGGAAGTCCCCGTGCTTCCCGTGACCGTTCGGTGGCCTCCTCTGCCTTCTCTGCCCTCGATGGGGCCGTGGCCAAGGGTACACTGGGGTCCCCCCACTGTTGAACACTCTGTTGCGCACTACGGTGTCCACGGAGGGCTTTGACGTGGCGTGGCTATTTGTTTTGCGGGTGCGTTGAATTGTATTAAATCCAGACCAAAAATCCTAATAATCAAACTAAATCATAATAATTATTCATGTTAATAATATAGGGAGCCCACAACAACAACAACAAAACATTAAAACATTTATTGTCCCTGTTTTGTAATTAATAACAAATTATATTTTAGTGATATTTTCACCACTCAAATAGGAAATGTCCCCGGTTTCCATTTCAGAAATCTGGTCACCTTACTATACTGGGTTAACGCCATTCATTTCCAGTGTGGGGGAATGGATTGTTTTCCCAAGAAAATGCTTTTTTGAATAGCTGTCGACTGTAGTGACCTCTATGCATGAAAGGGTTAATACACGTATTTACCGCCCGTCCGTAGCCTTCAGTAAATTAACTTGTCTAATGATTAATAAAACATATAGGCTAAATATCAAGTATGTTTATTTTCTTCACTGATACAGACGGAAATTAAATTTAGCAGTCAAAGAGACAGGGCAAGATAACAGGCCCGGCGTCAGGATGGCATAACTGGGGGTTTGGGGGTGCCATTATATGTACATGGACACTGATTTGGCCTTCTGCCCTGCTCTTTTTCATTTATTTATTTACTTATTTATTATTTCTCTATATTATTGGCTGGCCGATGCACATTGGGCTTTTAATATTAAACCGACAGCCTAATAATCATATTATGCTGTCGGTTTACTATTAAAAGCCCAATATTAAATAATAAAAGCTCAATGTACAGAATGCACTGCTCTATCTTTTACCTCATCTACGGCGAACGGCTTCTACGTGCAAAAGAAAAACTCTACATGAAGGCGCAGTGGACGTGACCTATGTGGCATTTCCTGAAGAATCGAGGTTGTTCCTTGACTTCCTTCCTTGGTCATCTGCAGTCTTTACGAGAGGCTCGATCCAGACTGGAGCTGACGGACTCTCTAGTTACCTATATAATAAACTAATATTTTCTCATTTTATAGCGGGTGAACATATCCTCGATAGTATTCTATATCTCAAACAATCGGATTGCTTTGATATCGCTACTTATATCCATATTTCCGAACATCCGCTACGAGCCTTAGCCGGCTAGCATCACCAGCATGATCTCGCATATCGCTCGCTTCGTGAGCTTTTATTTTTATATGTTTAGTTTTTTTATGCAATTTTGTTATGTGCTTCTCATTTTATTACCATAGTGTTTTTTGTTTTTTATATTGCTATTTAGGTTTAATTTATACATGTAATACAGTTCTTTGTTCAGGGAAGAAGGAGGCGGGAACTGGCAAACATTCAAATGATTTTAATAAATACATAAAAAAAGGGAAAGTAATACCACCTACTTAGACCACATCGCCACCTATTGGGTGGTTGATTGTGAGCATGGAAAAGTAATGGACTTTGAAAGTACTTTCCATAAAATTTATGAAAAAGATAAACAAGTATTGGAAAAAATAATGTTTGAATAAAACAAATTAATAGAAAGATAATCAGCATTATATAATACTGTAATGTGTACTGTGACAATTATATAATGCTGTGACGTGACGAGTGTCGTCAGTCGCAGAAGTGGGGTTGGGTTTGGAGGGAAGTTCACGGATTGGCTGGGCATGTTTTCAGACTTCAACCAATAGGAGACTGGCACACTTTCTTTTATAAGTCGCCTCACAACAGGTGAGCGACAGTATTGTCTTTGTTTTAGTAACCGAGAGCAAGTTTTACGCCACAATGAGTGGACAAGGAAAAAACGGTGGAAAGGCTTGCATCAAGGCCAATAGTCACTCTTCAAGTAGTGATGGGAAGTTTGGTTCTTTCGGACAGTTCGTTTCAATGATCCGGTTTAAAAAAAAAAAAAAAAAAAACCTTCACCGGTTCTTTTACGTTCTCACGTAATGGCGTCATTTCTATCATCCCGGTGGATGAAAATACATTAAAACACATTCATATTGTAAGGCTGCTGCCGACCTGTCTGGCCGACTGCTAGATGGAACAAAAGGTCCCCCTGAACATTAACACTTGAACTACCTTCTGCATATGTAACAGGGATCTCAAGACACAGCACACAGTGCAGTGCACACTTCACATATACTAACCCCCTTTTCACCCCCTCTCCTCCTCACATTAAATACACTAAAAAACCTATGCAATGCAAAGTATGTACAAGAAGAATCTATGTGTGTTTGATATCATTTAAAGTGTCTCAGTGCGCCTGGTAAAATGGTCTCATTTTCCCAACCATAATGAAAAGCTAAAAGAAGTTATAAAATATGAGAAAGTCATGTATCTTCTAAAGGCGTTTCCTCCCCCAGATCCTCCATTCAGACTGTACTTTCTATATGTAAAACAAGAACCTATTCAAATACAAATTCTGATCTCCCAGTGTGAATCCCTGAATAGGGAACCAAAATCTAATTATAATGATAGACGGCCATTTGGTAAGAAGATTGAATTATCTGGGTATAAAAGGAAAAGGTGCAGAAAGTTCATGGAGTCTGTAAGCTGACTGCCCACACAAGCGCTGTGTGTAATTTTCGTTGCCAGGTAATAATTTTTACAAGTCATTCTGAAGTGTTATGTTATGATTAACTGATGATTTAATTCTTGCGGATTGGATTCCGAATTATTGCTTCATTACCTGGTCAATAAATTGTAAACGTTTGATTTTATTCTTACTGACTCTGAGACTTATTTTTTCCCAAATAAGATTAAGGATTCGTATGTTGCCATAAGGTTGCGTCAGAGGTTAGCGACGGCTAATAACTGATATCAGGAAGTTGCGGGCGACTTGGGTGAGGGGAAGGGTTAGTCTGACTAGGTTAACCTAGCTTGGACGCTTCCGATGACTTCGGTTCTAATTTAATGATAAGATTGAATTGAGTTCTTGAAGGGCATCCAAGGGGGCTATAGAATATATATTTGATTGTTGCGCGTGTACGGCAAAGTCCTAGATATTTAGCCAACAGCCTCAACTTATGATCTTCGGAGCTGGCCACTTATGTACGAGGCCTGGGTAAGGTATTCGGAGCGATATAGTCTGCCTGGTCTAAGTGGGTGAAATATAAGCAGAGTTTAAGAGAATAATCAAATATTCGTTCACGTTTTAATGATGCACAGATATCATTAAAACCTTTTTCATTTTTGGGAGTCAGATGAAACGAGCTATTACATGTGAGAAAATATATTGAATTTAATCTTGTTGAAGTTGCGTTGCCAGGAAAGACCGTAACGCGCAGACACCTTCTCCTGCCATTGGACGCCGAGAGTTGGGCCAGTGGGCGGGTTTACAAAGTGGTGACCCCCCTCCGTGATCTCGCAACGTCTTTCCAGCGCGACATTCAACTTGAACTCTGCCCGGAACATGAGGTTTGAACTCCTGTCCATCTATCTCCAGCTGCTGTGGTAAGTTGATTTTTTTGCCTTTTAGTGTTGAGGGAAAAACTGTTTTGCACATCACATATAGACACATTGTTAGTACGGGTACGGTATACCCTTTGTTTAGACCGGAACCGAAAAATCCGGTGGGCAAAAGAATTAGACGGGAAACATGTCTTTTCAGGGAAAGCACAACAGCGTAGATATGGAGATAATGGAGATTCTAGGCGTACAGCTGAAAAAACTCCTTGTTCGGTTAAGCGACAAGGGATTACAATTAAGCTGGAGTAACAACAAAATATTATCCTGGTATTCTGCCGAAGGTGCGAAGCTAAAATCAAAACCAAAATACAAAAAGATTCCCGCTGCAATTGTTTATTTGCTTCGTCGTAACGATCTCGAGACCATAGCCGAGAACGAACGAACTATATCAGAAATTAAAGAAATCGAAAGATCGCTTTCTGACGAACTGTACAAGTTAAGAACACAAGTCGAAGCGTTTGCGTACGAACAACAGGGGTGGCTTAGACAGCGCGAAGAAATGGCAACACAAATTGATCAAATTCAAAGAAAACTTCAAAACGGCAGTAATTACATATCTGCTCTCGAAGATTGCTGCGACAAATCAGGTTTCCCAGTAGCCGCAGTTAAACAAGCAGCACTGGAAGAAACCTTTGAGCTAAATGCTATCCATGATAGCGATGACGACGCGTTACTAGCGTTACACGAACCACAGAGAGAAACTCGTAACCGAGCTCTTGTGAGTCTGTGGCCCGAACAATCAAACTTGCGAAGCCCAGTTAAGACTCGAACAAAATCGATTGATTTGCCAAAACAATCAGTTAGAGTCGCTATGCTTAAAACCATGACAAACGCGGATAATGAAATCACAACAATCAGCCGACCATTAACATGCGAAGAATGTTCAAGACATAAACAGGTCGTGGGAATGCTGCCGCGAAAAGGGCCGTTTCAACCCTACTGGGAAGCATTGATGTTACAGGCCAGCGTGTACAAATTAGAAACTCGAGATGTGTGGCAAATCGCTCTACTCACTATACCTGATGAGATTAGATCGAAGCTTACCACAAACATGAAATCTGGCGACATAATGAACGAGTCGAAAATGAATCCAACGAAGCTATCTATGAGCGTCTAAAACAGGCATTATTAAACGTTAGGGGACCGACACATATTGATTGGAGCAAAATCTTAGAAATAAAACAAACAGGTAACGAGTCTTTTGAAACGTACGCTGAGCGGTTGTGGGTAACCTACATAGAACACTCAGGGCTGGAAGAGATAGACCGCAACCATGACGCGTTACTACAAATTTTAAAGACCAATGCTGGCATTCCCGTTCAGAAGGCTTTGGCAAATGGCGTCGACCCGGCCGAAAACACGTTCCAAGCAATAGTAGACTGGGGCTCAAGAATAGACAACAGATTTTACAAAACAAAACCCGCAATATTGCATCTGCGCAATGGTTAACAAAAGGGAACAGCCCAGGCAAATTTAACCAAAGATCTCCAAACAAAGTGCAATGCCACTATTGCAAAAGTTTTGGCCATGTAAAGAAAGATTGCCAAAAGAGAGAGAGAGATATCGAAAAGCTCGACTATCATGGTAAAAAAAAAAAAAATAAAAAAAAAAAAGCGCCATCCCGCGAAACCGATAACCTGTACAAACAGTTCACCAATTTCATCGCCGAATATAAAAAACAACAAAGCCAACATGGCGCAGGCCATAGCGCGATCGGAACACCTGAAAAATATCAACACCAATAGGGATACGTGGCCTCCATCGCCGTAGGGAGCATAATTAAGAGTGGAAACCGAATAAAAATAAGAGCTAATTTAAGAGGCCGGTTAGCAGACGTACTTATTGATTCTGGCGCATCTTGCTCCTGTACCAACATTCAATTCCCTTTAACTAACGAAACTATTCGGGTCAAAGGCATCGGCGACACGTTAATGATTGCGACAAAAACACAGCCAATTGAACTCGATTTAGGCGTAACCGTTTTGAAAGAACCTCTCTGGTATTTACCTGATAACAGTGAAGGGACTGTGCTGGGAATGGACATTATGCGGAAGTATGGCTTTGTAATTCACTGCTTTGAAAAGCAAATTGAGTTGAAAACAGACAAAACTGTAAAAAAATGCCTACCAAAAAACACAACAAGCATTATGTCCATATCCGCCCCAGATCCCGTTCAACAGATGGTAAACAAACACGATAGCATTTGGGCTACACATGAACATGACTGCGGCCTCATTGATTTTGTTGTGTGCATTGAGGGGGAGCCCCCTCCCCCACAAAAACAATACCGCATCAAACCAGAAGCCGAGTCAGCTGTTCATGAGATTGTACAACAACTTGAAATCAGAGGAATAGTTCGACGTTGTAGTTCGACCACAAATTCTCCGTGTTTACCAGTGCCAAAATCGAACGGTAAATGGCGTCTTTGAATTGACTATCAGCGTCTTAACAAAGTTTTGCCCAAGGCTACACCTATAGTGGCAAATCCGTCTAGGTAATTATCGCAGATTTCAACACAAGCATCCTGGTTTACAGTGCTCGACGTAAAGAACGGTTTCTGGTCCATTCCAATCAAACGCGCTGATCAGTGGAAATTGGCCTTCACTGTGAATCAAATCCAGTATACTTGGGAGCGAATGCCACAAGGCCTCCATAACAGTCCTGCGATTTTTCACAGAGCATTAGAAGACACGCTTAATCCACTGACAGGGACCGGAAACGTGATCCATTACGTTGATGATATACTTATCGCGACCGAGGCATCATTTGATGATCATTTGCTGCTCGTTGACGAGGTACTGCTCACGCTCGGCAAAGCTGGCTTCAAATTAAACAAAGAAAAAGCTCAAATCGCACAAAACGAGGTCCAGTACCTGGGTTATACGATAACGCAAAGCCACCGAGCATTAACAGATGATAGGCGGAAATGCATTGCTGAACTTCCCCGACCGCACACGCTGAACGCGTTACAGAAAGTGCTGGGAACAGCAAATTACTTAAGAGACTTCATTCCAGACTTCGCAAACGTAGTCACACCGTTGTATTCCCTCTTAAAAGGAAAATTGAAGCCCTCTGACATCCTTGAATGGTCAGAGGAACACGAAAAAGCTTTTACGAGTCTAAAAGAAAATTTGTGCCGTGCTCCCGCGCTCGGTCTGCCGAACCCTAAAAAAGCATTCCACTTACAGGTGGACGCGAACGAAAACACTCTAAGTGGCGTTTTAACTCAAGACCATGGGGGAAAATTGCGTCCAATCGCATACTACAGCCGAAAAAAATCCACAGTTGAACAGGGATTCGACCCATGTACTCAGCATGTGCTGGCGGTTCACTGGATGTTGACAGCAACTGAACCGATTGTAGGTTTTCAACCTATCGTTGTACATACAGTGCACACGCCAGTACAAATGCTGTTGCAGGGAAGAATAAAAGAGGTGTCGTCGCAAAGGTTGGCAAGATGGCTAGCAGACATTCAAGCGCGTGACATCACAACTGTTAACGATCTAATCTTACCTCATTTATTGGGAGATGTAGAGGGCCACCCACACACATGCCAAACCAAAAAGGAAGCACAGAGCCCAGTTCATGACCAAGAACTTCCAGATCAGACACATGTGTACATTGATGGCTCTCGGTACTGGCATGATGGCAAATTCCACACAGGATGTGCGGTGTGGACTCCTCACTCTCCCAATTCAGACACTAACCAATTGCTAATCAAACTATCCGAAAACACATCTGCGCAAGAAGCTGAACTTATTGCATTACTCGAAGCAATAAGATCACATCACGAGCCGCTGTGTGTATATACTGATAGCCGATACGCATTTGGTGCAGTCCATGATTTTATGGCACAGTGGCAGTTGAGAAACTTCCTCACATCTGCCAGAACACCGATCAAACATTTTAACATCATGACTTTAATTTGGCAGGAGATTAAAACACGCAAATCCTCACTCTCCGTCGTCAAAGTGCGCGCGCACATTAACAAGAATCCAGATGAACATGAGAAAAACAATAACATTGCAGATCAATTAGCAAAATTAGCAGCACAAAAGGGAGATAAATGGCAGCCTGACGAACTGATTGTTTCTGCTGTGAGTGCGATTCAGACTGTTCCTATTGACTTGAAACAGTACAAGCAAGAACTGTGGAGTTCTGATGGAGAGCTGACACCGCACCTGCAGCAGGACCAACTAGTCAAGGTCACTGAAGGCATGATTTTGAGACGATAAATACGTCGTTCCAGAAGCCCTCCAGAAACCAGTGATAAAGTTGTACCATGATTATGCACACGTATCAGCTCCCAAAACACAACAGCTGATACAAAAGTACTTCTGGTGGCCACAAATGGCATCAGACATTCAAAGATGGTGTGACACATGCATCGTATGTGCTATCATTAACCAAGGTAAGCCTGGCCGTACTAAACTGTGTAGACCAGAGCCGCCCAAAGGACCTTGGGAGTCACTCCAATTGGATTTTATAGGTCCACTACCCTGTGCCAATGGCGGGTATCGTTATTGCCTTGTGATAATTGACAAATTTTCCAAATGGGTGGAAGCGATTCCCACTCGCAATAACAGTGCAAACACAGTGGCACGTGTGGTAGCGAACCAAATCCTCCCACTCTGGGGAGCACCCATCCAAATTGAATCCGATCAGGGCACACACTTCACAGGTCAGGTGATGAAAAACATATGCCAGATGCTGAACATCAAACAAAGATTCCACGTCCCGTACAGGCCGCAGAGCTCTGGGATTGTCGAACGCGCTAACCGAACCATAAAAGAAAGCCTCTCAAAACAGGTTGCACAACACAAAAACCAATGGATTGATGCTTTACCCACAGTCTTAACAATACTGCGGGCAACTCCGTCAAAAGCCACAGGTATCAGTCCATTCGAACTCATGACTGGAAGAGTCATGAAGCTGCCCAGAAATTACCCCATCAGACCTGGGGCCTCTTGTGATCGCAACTCAACAGTCTGTGTTGAAGCAATTACGAGAAAGGCTGGAAGTGCTACACGCACACGCTGCTCTGAAACAACAGCAATCAGACCTAAAAAATGATGCACAATTCAACCCAAACTCTGAGGTGAAATTCTCAGAAGGAGACATGATAATGATACGTGTTTTTGTGAAGCAAGGTGCATTCACACCTAGATGGCACGGGCCATATGAAATAAAAGCTGTATGCAACAGCTGTGTGGCCACGACCATAAAAGGGAAACTACGATGGTATCACATGTCTCAGTGCAAGTCATTTAAAGGTACACAGAATAACTGAATAACTGTCACTGTCTTCTTGCATTCCAGGTCGACTGCAGCGATCCCATGGAGGCCAGATGAAAGGAAAGTGTCCGGGCCCACGTGCATCAGACTGGGCCAAAGGGTTTCACTCACACACAACCTGAAATGTGGGAGGTGGGTGTGGAAATACTCCAAGGGGCCTTTCACACCAAAAATCACAGTCGCACCCAAAGAGACAGCTACATGGCCTCCCGGTATAGTACCGGATCCAAATTGCACACCAAAAATCTGCTGTACTTCAGGTAGCACCCACCCACCTTCAGGAAACATTTCAGGATTCACTCGAGCACCCAAATTCATGCACAACCTCACTGCCTGGTATCAACTTAAAATAGATTCAGGCGACACAATAGGCGACATGAACACCCTACACGAAAACAACAACAATGGCATAGACCCAAAATGGTGCTATAATGTTACAAATTTGGAACCTGCAACATATAGGTGCACGCATACAGAAACGCACAATGACACACACATGAGATTCACAGAATTAATGTACGATCTCACATCTTACACACCTAACGAGCAAAAACCCAAAATATTTGTGTGGACCAACCGAAAGGAAGGAACGTATTGTGTCCGAAAATGTTCACATAACATCGACAATTTCACAAATCCACACAACTGTTCATGGACTGTTACATACGGTTTTAATTTGACCACCTGTGGATACACTAAACCCAAAAATTGTCCGGAATTGCACTCAATTCCTCCTGGTGGACTGATTAGAGGAAACATCAACAAAACTTTATTACATGATGTAAATTTGGTAATGACACATGTGACATAACATTTCAAACATACTCTCTGCCTATACACAACATTGTAATGTTAATGATGAGTCGTATGCATGGCTACAGTCACGAATCGATGATTTAATTTCTGATTACAAAGACAGACTTGCCATCCAAATTCCACCTGCTCGCTCAAAACGAGACTTGCTACGCAGTATAGCTGGCTTGTTCGGATCAATTAATTCAGCAGCCAACACCTATAAAATAACCAAACAATCCCAATTCTCCACATGGTTGACAGGTCAGATGGCCACTGGCTTTCAACCCATCACCAATAGCAATGATAATATTATCAAAGCTGTTCGTTCCGAGGCGCAGGCGCTTCTAACGGTTAGCCGCACATTGTTCAATCAGACCCGTACCATCGAACGTGACTTAGCCTGCAGATCATATGCACAAGATTTGTTCACTGAAACAAGACAAGAAATTTTAGACCTTCGTCTTCACAAGACCCCGAGACATGTTTTGAATGATTTAATTGAGGTTTTAGATTTGCATAGATGGTTCTCTTCAGAAAAAATGAAAAATGTCAAATATTCAGAACTGTTGTCCACAGTTATGATGTATACTGGAAATGAATGTATTGGTTGCATTGGATTTTTGCCACTTTTCCTTTAATCCACCCAGATCAAGTTTATCCAAATTCCACTAGTATTCGCTCTATTGGATTGGTAGTGAAAGATCAGGTAATTAAATGGGATCACCTCACTGGATATATGACTTCGAAGGGTACTGAGACCTTGTTTACCAGTCGCACTTGTTGTCATGAAACTCATAATTATGTTGTCTGTACATGTAACACATTGCAGCCTTTCTCTTACAATGACAGCAAACTCATAAATGTTGAATCGTTGCATGGCCATTCAAATGCTGTTCAGGTGTCTCATTCACAGTGGTGCATCATCAGCGAGATGAATTCGTTCACATATGGAGGGCTGACCTGTCCTGCTAATCACTCGTTTTGCTTGGAAGTGACAGAGGACTTTTCTATGGGCCAGATCGACATCCTCGGAAGGATGCCAATGGAGGCCGAGGTCTCCCCATGGTGGGACGACACCTTTTATGAACACGGAACACAAGCTTTGGTCGACACGATGGAGCTGGTACAGAACGTCATTCTCAAAACAGAGTACCACCTCTCTCAGGCGCAAGTAGAGACAAACTTGGCGCGAAAGACTGCACAGATCCTGTCTAGCTCATCCACCCAATCAGCACAGACTGCATATACCTGGCGGGACTGGGTACTTCGAGGGTGTGCGGTTGGAAGCGCACTCATCTTCTCCTTCACGCTATTCCAATGTTGCTACTTCCGACACCTTATTAGATCGGTGAAAGCATCCACCAACATGATATTGACTCTCAGCCCCTTAAAGCTGCCCACCTTACAACGACTGAAATGACACCGCAGGAAAACCTGTGAGTGGCCCACGGTGCCAAACGGGGGAACTGTAAGGCTGCTGCCGACCTGTCTGGCCGACTGCTAGATGGAACAAAAGGTCCCCCTGAACATTAACACTTGAACTACCTTCTGCATATGTAACAGGGATCTCAAGACACAGCACACAGTGCAGTTCACACTTCACATATACTAACCCCCTTTTCACCCCCTCTCCTCCTCACATTAAATACACTAAAAAACCTATGCAATGCAAAGTATGTACAAGAAGAATCTATGTGCGTTTGATATCATTTAAAGTGTCTCAGTGCGCCTGGTAAAATGGTCTCATTTTCTCAACCATAATGAAAAGCTAAAAGAAGTTATAAAATATGAGAAAGTCATGTATCTTCTAAAGGTGTTTCCTCCCCCAGATCCTCCATTCAGACTGTACTTTCTATATGTAAAACAAGAACCTATTCAAATACAAATTCTGATCTCCCAGTGTGAATCCCTGAATAGGGAACCAAAATCTAATTATAATGATAGACGGCCATTTGGTAAGAAGATTGAATTATCTGGGTATAAAAGGAAAAGGTGCAGAAAGTTCATGGAGTCTGTAAGCTGACTGCCCACACAAGCGCTGTGTGTAATTTTCGTTGCCAGGTAATAATTTTTACAAGTCATTCTGAAGTGTTATGTTATGATTAACTGATGATTTAATTCTTGCGGATTGGATTCCGAATTATTGCTTCATTACCTGGTCAATAAATTGTAAACGTTTGATTTTATTCTTACTGACTCTGAGACTTATTTTTTCCCAAATAAGATTAAGGATTCGTATGTTGCCATAAGGTTGCGTCAGAGGTTAGCGACGGCTAATAACTGATATCAGGAAGTTGCGGGCGACTTGGGTGAGGGGAAGGGTTAGTCTGACTAGGTTAACCTAGCTTGGACGCTTCCGATGACTTCGGTTCTAATTTAATGATAAGATTGAATTGAGTTCTTGAAGGGCATCCAAGGGGGCTATATAATATATCTTTGATTGTTGCGCGTGTACGGCAAAGTCCTAGATATTTAGCCAACAGCCTCAACTTATGATCTTCGGAGCTGGCCACTTATGTACGAGGCCTGGGTAAGGTATTCGGAGCGATATAGTCTGCCTGGTCTAAGTGGGTGAAATATAAGCAGAGTTTAAGAGAATAATCAAATATTCGTTCACGTTTTAATGATGCACAGATATCATTAAAACCTTTTTCATTTTTGGAGTCAGATGAAACGAGCTATTACATGTGAGAAAATATATTGAATTTAATCTTGTTGAAGTTGCGTTGCCAGGAAAGACCGTAACGCGCAGACACCTTCTCCTGCCATTGGACGCCGAGAGTTGGGCCAGTGGGCGGGTTTACAATATAAAGTAATTTGTAATCATAACTTAGTATAATAATAAAAATAAGTATCGTCATTATCATCTTGGATAAGTTCTTACATTTACGTTTAGCAAAAGCACGCAATACAGCCACTGTGGTGCAAACGTGGATGTTTACAGGGATTAAATACATTTACATTGATAACATACATTTACACAATGTCACGGCTCACACACAGGAAACAGTAAGATCCATTTGCAGTATCTTTATAAGGATAAGCCGTACTCACAACCAGTCCAGGCAAGTGTAAAACACCAAATTGTCAATCCAAACACAAGAAACCAGTGAACCAGACCTTGACAGTGACATGACATATAGCAAGGACTCCATGACAACACTGAACCAAACAGGGTATATATACACACACAGATACTAACAAGGTGACGGGAAACAGCTGTGTGCAATGATCAATGAGTGACAGAACAGGATGATGGGAAATGTAGTTTAGGAGTGAATGACACCGTGGGGGAGGAGGACCTCTAGTGGTTACCCGGGGAAACACAAACCTGACACTGTGACACACAAGTCCTCGGTTCACCCGTGCTCATATTATCAGCACAGCATCAGTTGTCCGAGAGAAACGGTTCGGTTCAGACAGTGCTACGCATGCTCACTTTGCTCAGTCTCTCAGCTCATCGGTTCCCAGTACCGAACATGTCCGAAAGAAACGGTTCTCGATTCTGTACTGATGATCCGAGAACTCCTGCAACCCGTTCCTGACTCAAGAACCGCTGTATCAGTGTGCTGAGCTGAGAACTGCTGCAGCTGAATAGCCTAAATCAACTGTTATGATGAATACCTTTTAAGATTTATATCAACTGTTGAGGGACCGACAGTCAAAGTAAGGAAGGCAATGAAAAATTGTTTCCCAAAAAATTATTTAATATAAACTCAGGCTTCTACACAAAAGATTAAAAAAAGGACAACTAAAGTCCAAATAAACAAATCAAATGTTTAGGCTTATAACTGTGGTCAACAGAACAAAACAAAACTCAAATAACTAAGTACATGTGAGAATCAACCTGAACTGACCTTCTAATGAAACATCAGGGACATATTTATACAAACGGACTAGTCCACATTAACACACAATAATAACAAGGCCAGTTCAATAATTAGAATACAAATAAATACATATCTTAAGTCAATAAAGAAACAAATCAAGCAAACAAGGAATTAGCATAAGAAATCCAGATCCAAACATTATATTCCCCCCCACAGTCAATCTGCTGATTGGTAGCGGCTGGCGGAACCAAAACCGGCAGTCTGTGCAGCCCTCCGGCCCTTAACACATGCGCACTGCAAATCGCTGATCATCAGTCAACAGTTCGGACCATCCGCAGCACCCCAACGGTAACTTAAACTCGAATAAATCAATATTAATATCAGTGTACCATACAACATAAACTAGATTGTGTGCACTCCAACCAGCTAATGATGCACTGCCACTCAAAATAAATATGTAAATGAGGAGTCTTATTACCAAATAAATATGCTATGAATACAGAAATCATTACGTGGGGAAACCGAAATACTAATATATACAAAACGTGTGTGTGTGTGTGTGTGTAACATTACCGCTCACTGATGTGTGGCCATATCGAGGGCCATCAGATCAACTTATTTAGAAATTAAATAAGCTGTTCCTGAAAATATCATGCATTATTGATAAAACAAATACATGTATTGTTTGACCGTTTTACAATCCATGCATTGTGTTTCCAAACTTTAAAATAATACAGTGATAAGACAGCAATTATGTGATGAACATGTTTCAAACATGATTTATTTTATACGCATGAAACCTGCATTTCGTTTCTCTGAACAAATGACACGCATTATCAGCTCATCGGTTCTCATCGAACGTGTCCGAAAGAAACGGTTTGTTCAGATTCGAGAACTGTTAACTCGAGAACCGCTGTACGTTCGGTAGTTCACGTGCATGCTCAGTATCAGCTGCTCGTGAGTTCTCATCAGGGATGGGCGATACCACTTATTTTGTTTTCGATACGATACCGATACTTTCAAGGCCAGTATCACCGATATTGATACTGATACGATATTTCTAAACTGAACTTTTAAATGATTCAATGTATTCAATTATTATAATTACTGAGTAAAATGGGTAAAGATACCCACTTAACATTTATATTTGAAAGGCATTTTAACCTTCAATATGCCTTAATTGCTACTTATTAGATCATATTTTTGTTTACACATAGTTAAAATATGTTGACTTATAGTGGTAACCATGGAAATCTACAAATACTATAGCTGAACTACAGTCACTGTAGTAAAACCATGGATCATTTTCATAAGGGACTGCCAGTGCACCCATAAAATGCAACCTTTTTATTCTGACAGTGTATGCTTTATATCAACATTAGTTACAGAATAGAACATGGTCAATATCAACATTTAACATTACATTTAAAGAGTGTAATTGCACAAACCATGTAGGCTACAATTTCAATTTGTTTATTGTGAAATAACTCAAACATAATGTTTTTTTCTGTCTTCTGATGAGAATTGTTCTGTGGCTGCGTTTCCAAAAACATCAATGGTTTCTTATGATACTTTTGGGAAGTGCAGCTCTGTTTGAATACAGTGTCATC
This sequence comes from Romanogobio albipinnatus, assembly GCA_023566225.1. Lineage (NCBI taxonomy): Eukaryota > Metazoa > Chordata > Actinopteri > Cypriniformes > Gobionidae > Romanogobio > Romanogobio albipinnatus. Next base: position 8,521,587 of record CM042239.1, read on the forward strand.
AGTGAGCGAATGCTCGCTCTGTGATTGACTGGTGCTGTCTTGCAGCGTTTGTGTGCTTTCAGATCATGGTTCAGATGAGCAGGAAAATAGTTATATACAACTATTCTGGTACATAGGTTATTTGTATTGTATGCATTAAATAATCTTTTTAAATAAACAAAATTACTGGTAAAAAAAAAATACACCTTAGTATCGATATTTTTATTTGAGTACCGATACTTTTCGATGCTCACATTAGTAGCGATATATCGATACTTCATATTGATACGCCCATTCACGACTGACAAATACTGATGCCGTGTTCCCGGCTTTACAGAATGAACCTGCGCTTGGAATTGAAAAGTCTTAATGTTACTTGCGGCCTGATGGATGGGTTCTCTCTCCTGCATTAATGCGATTCAATGCGAAGTACTTTTTATAGAATTTTGCATTGCTGCTGTTTATCTATCACACAACTGCAAATTATAGGCTAAGTGAATAGGTAAACACACTTCATGAACTCACAGGCGTGAGATTCATGAGACTGCCACCTAATTGCCTAACACAGCTGTCAATCAAACTCATCAAGCATTATGCAAAAACCATAGACTGTAAAAAAACACATTTTATTTATTTCAGTATTTGAGATGTTATAATAATTTTGTAATTACGTTAAAATAATTTAAACAACTGTTATTTAACAAACATTATTATATTTGTATAATACACTGGGGGGGCCTAGTCATCATAGTGGGCAGGCCTGTGCTGGCTACGCCCCTGCTTTACAGAATATAATAAAATAATATAATTTCTGCCTCATTCTGTGATGTGAAGAGCACATCCAATCTCAAAAGTAGGTTATTTCAAACACTCGAAAACGACCAGGCCTGCGTTTCCAGATAACGATGGATCTTCGCACTTAAGAGCGTTTTCTACGAGGGATATTACGAACGTTCGTGTTGCTTTCACATGCGTTTCACAAACATGAACTTAACACGATCGCACGCAGCTGTGCTTTAAGTGCTACTTAAGAGTCGCAGTCTGTTTGTCAAGTGCTGAAAAGTCCCCTTATAGAATGGCTCACAGTTGTAGCACAACCTTCTATTTCAAAATGTTTAGCCGAATTATCATTTGCTACGAGGTCAAAAATCTATATAGCATTACTTTTCACATAGGCTTTTTCACATAGGTGGAGACAAAAAAATGACTGAATCAAAACAAAGAAAATACATTTTTCAAAAAGAGGAAAGTAATGTTATTTTAGAGGAGCTGGAGCTATACAAACATTATTTTCAGCAGGTTTAATAGCAGTCATACAAATAAACTAAAACTAAAAATCAGGAGGTCAGGAAGAAGTGCAATCCTCAAGGTTACCACAGAGATCAACAATTAATAAAACATGTGGTGGGACAGTAAAACTACTAAGGTTCATTAGTTAACATGAACTAATAATGAACTGCACTTATAAAGCATTTATTTATCTTTGTTAATGTTACTTTCAACATTTACTAATATATTATAAAAATGTTGTTAACATTAGTTAATACACTGTGAACTAACATGAACAAACCATGAACAGCTGGATTTTTATTAACTAACGGTAACAAAGATGAACAAATACAGTAACAAATGAACTTCTCACGGTTAGTTTGTGTTAGTTAATACATTAACTAATGAAACCTTATTGTAAAGTGTTACCGGTGGGACAAATGACTCCCCCCTTCTTACACCGGAAGAAGAAAAGGCACTGTCAATACTTGGCCTCAGATGGGATTTGTGGTGGTATTGACCTCCATAGAGGAGTAGGCATGCCTGAACCTGAACCAGAACCGTGGTCCATCATGCTCACAGGAGGAATCAGGTTCACCTCCCTTTGTAAGACACCTCTCCCCATGCTCGAGCCTCCATCTTCAATTGTTAGACCACAACACCTCAGAGCTTTGAGAATGTCTGTGGTTGTAGTCAGTACTTAGCGCAGCTGAAGAGGGAGAAACTATGTCCCAAAAGACATCAGAAAATGTCTTAAAGATGCCAATGAGAAGGACATCAACATTCACCAGCAGCTCACAGACCTCACGAAAGCCAAGCTGGCTTTAGAAGAGAGGAGACTGCACTGGGGGAGATGAGGTTTGCAATGCCCTCCATTTTGGTGCCAAATATCTTTCCAGATGATTCAGGTAATCAGGCAAGGTGTTTAATGTTGACTAGTCATACGTGTTTTAATAATCTCTTGTGCAACATGAAATATTGTGCAATGAGTTTTGCAAATCCTGACAGACAACAAACTCAAATATATTTAGATTCACTGGTTTGATGTCCTTGTGTTTTTGAACCACTCAAAGACTAAGGCTCTATTAAATACTACAGTAGAAGTAATCATAAGTGTTTCAAATTTAAACAGCTATTTGTGGTACTGAAAATAAGCATACAAGCCCTATAATGTCCATATACACTCACCTAAAGTATTATTAGGAACACCATACTAATACTGTGTTTGACCCCCTTTCGCCTTCAGAACTGCCTTAATTCTGCGTGGCATTGATTCAACAAGGTGCTGAAAGCATTCTTTAGAAATGTTGGCCCATATTGATAGGAGATAGCATCTTGATTTGTGGGATGCACATCCAGGGCACGAAGCTCCTGTTCCTCCACATCCCAAAGATGCTCTATTGGGTTGAGATCTGGTGACTGTAGGGGCCATTTTAGTACAGTGAACTCATTGTCATGTTCAAGAAACCAATTTGAAATTATTTGAGCTTTGTGACATTATCCTGCTGGAAGTAGCCATCAGAGGATGGTTACATGGTGGTCATAAAGGGATGGACTTGGTCAGAAACAATGCTCAGGTAGGCCGTGACATTTAAACGATGCCCAATTGGCACTAAGGGGCCTAAAGTGTGGCAAGAAAACATCCCCCACACCATTACACCACCACCACCAGCTTGCACAGTGGTAATAAGGCATGATGGATCCATTTTCTCATTCTGTTTATGCCAAATTCTGACTCTACCATCTGAATGTCTCAACAGAAATCGAGACTCATCAGACCAGGCAACATTTTTCCAGTTTTCAACTGTCCAATTTTGGTGAGCTTGTGCAAATTGTAGCCTCTTTTTCCTATTCGTAGTGGAGATGAGTGGTACCCGGTGGGGTCTTCTGCTGTTGTAGCCCATCCGCCTCAAGGTTGTGCGTGTTGTGGCTTCACAAATGCTTTGCTGCATACCTCGGTTGTAACGAGTGGTTATTTCAGTCAAAGTTGCTATTCTATCAGCTTGAATCAGTCGGCCCATTCTCCTCTGACCTCTAGCATCAACAAGGCATTTTTGCCCACAGGACTGCCGCATACTGGATGTTTTTCCCTTTTCACACCATTATTTGTAAACCCTAGAAATGGTTGTGCTGAAAATCCCAGTAACTGAGCAGATTGTGAAATACTCAGATTGTGAAATATAGGCCGGCCCGTCTGGCACCAACAACCATGCCACACTCAAAATTGCTTAAATCACCATTCTTTCCTATTCTGACATTCAGTTTGGAGTTCAGGACATTGTCTTGAACAGGACCACACCCATACATGCATTGAAGCAACTGCCATGTGATTGGTTGATTAGATAATTGCATTAATTAGAAATTGAACAGATGTTCCTAACAATCCTTTAGGTGAGTGTACAGCACTGCACTTTTCCATTCCTTGATTTATTAAGTGTTCATGTAGTTTTTATTATATTTATTTATTCATTATTATTTCTTTATTGAATTATTCAAAATGAATTTAATTTAAATTGAATTTAAAAAAGTAAAAATGTTTAAAGAAATATACATAAAAATAATATTAAAGTCACATTGGACAGGAGTAAAGTTTAGGTTCAATACGCTGGTTGTCCTGCAGGTGACCTCGCAGCTCTGTCTGGTTACGATGCAGGGATTTACGATTACTCCAGGGGTCTTCGTACCTCGCTTAGTACATCTGAGATGATTTGACAGATCCCATATCTTCTATCGTGATAACTGGGCACTTTAAAGTTCAAACCATGTGCACAACATTTTGCTATGGTTTCCAGGTTGAATGACATGTTTCCTGGAAACGGTGTGCAACAGAGTTTGAGATACCCCAATCAGCAGCAACATGTCCAGGTGCTGGTCATATAGTTAGAATATCATCAAAGAGTTGATTTATTTCACTAATTCCATTCAAAAAGTGAAACTTGTATATTATATTAATTCATTACACACATACTGTTATATTTCAAATGTTTATTTCTTTTCATTTTGATGATTATAACTGACAATCTCAGAAAAGTAGAATATTCTGAAAAGGTTCAGTATTGAAGACATCTGGTGCCACACTCTAATCAGCTAATTAACTCAAAGCACCTGCAAAGGCCTTTAAATGGTCTCTCAGTCTAGTTCTGTAGGCTACACAATCATGGGGAAGACTGCTGACTTGAAAGTTGTCCAAAAGACGACCATTGACACCTTGCACAAGGAGGGCAAGACACAAAAGGTCATTGCAAAAGAGGCTGGCTGTTCACAGAGCTCTGTGTCCAAGCACATTAATAGAGAGGCGAATGGGAAGGAAAAGATGTGGTAGAAAAAATATACAAGCAATAGGTATAACCGCAACCTGGAGAGGATTGTGAAACAAAACCCATTCAAAAATGTGGGGGAGTTTCACAAAGAGTGGACTGGAGCTGGAGTCAGTGCTTCAAGAACCACTACGCACAGACGTATGCAAGACATGGGTTTCAGCTGTCGCATTCCTTGTGTCAAGCCACTCTTGAACAACAGACAGCATCAGAAGCGTCTCACCTGGGCTAAAGACAAAAAGGACTGGACTGCTGCTGAGTGGTCCAAAGTTATGTTCTCTGATGAAAGTAAATGTTGCATTTCCTTTGGAAATCAGGGTCCCAGAGTCTGGAGGAAGAGAGGAGAGGCACACAATCCACGTTGCTTGAGGTCCAGTTTAAAGTTTCCACAGTCAGTGATGGTTTGGGGTGCCATGTCATCTGCTGGTGTTGGTCCACTGTGTTTTCTGAGGTCCAAGGTCAACGCAGCCGTATACCGGGAAGTTTTAGAGCACTTCATGCTTCCCGCTGACCAACTTTATGGCGATGCAGATTTAATTTTCCAACAGGACTTGGCACCTGCACACAATGCCAAAGCAACCAGTACCTGGTTTAAGGACCATGGTATCCCTGTTCTTAATTGGCCAGCAAACTCACCTGATCTTAACCCCATAGAAAATCTATGGGATATTGTGAAGAGGAAGATGCGATATGTCAGACCCAACAATGCAGAAGAGCTGAAGGCCACTATCAGAGCAACCTGGGCTCTCATAACACCTGAGCAGAGCCACAGACTGATCGACTCCATGCCACGCCCCATTGCTGCAGTAATTCAGGCAAAAGGAGCCCCAACTATGTATTGAATGCTGTACATGCTCATACTTTTCATGTTCATACTTTTCAGTTGGCCAAGATTTCTAAAAATCCTTTCTTTGTATTGGTCTTAAGTAATATTAAAATTTGAGATACTGAATTTGGGATTTTCTTTAGTTGTCAGTTATAATCATCACAATTAAAATAAATAAACATTTGAAATATATCAGTCTGTGTGTAATGAATGAATATAATATACAAGTGTCACTTTTTGAATGGAATTAGTGAAATAAATACACTTTTTGATGATATTCTAATTATATGACTAGCACCTGTATATAAACCATGCGGTATTAAAGAGACAGCTCGCACAATGGGTCCAAGTTAAGTCGTTTACAGATGCAGCTCAGTATATATAAAATTGTTACGTATACGCAACAATTGAAGATATTAGAAGAAATGTTTGTCGTAAGAGTTTTATAGTAAAAATATAGCATATCAACATGATGTAGTTTAAAGTTTATTCATATACCACATGTCATACACAATGGTAATTAAGTGCTTTACATAAAAATGAGAAAGAAAATACAAGGTAGGAAAAAAGTAAGAACTAGAAATAAAATGATTTAAATTAGAATTGATTACCAGGAGATAAAGTGAGTTAAATGGGATGGGGATGTTCTCTTTTACTCTGGACAGCAAGGGCAGTGGCTGTAACGTCGAGCGTGTTTTGCAGTATTAAACATGTGTTACTGATTTCATCAGAACAGGGTGTTCAACGCAACACAGTTTCCTTTTAAAAACGTTTTGCAACAATTTGTCTGGTCTGAATGCAGCCCTGCAGAGTTATTTTAATTTTTGAGGTAGTTTTATTTTGAATTAAGCTATTTAGGTTTAATTTATATTAAATTGTTTCTATTTACATAATTTAGCTATATTTGAATTAGCTATATTGTTTTTATTAATTTCCAGTTAATAATTTTTGTGTTTAAACTTATTTCAGTCTTTTGCAAGGCAACATTTCTAATTTTCGTAAGTTTTTCAACTAATATTATAGGCCTATTTTATTTGATTTCAGCTTCATTTCAATTAACTGGAATGTTTTTAATAGTTTTAGTTAACGATGACAAATTATTTAGGCTAATGCCGGTCCAGAACACCATTAGGCCGGGAGTCTCACAGGCCAGATCCACAGTAATAAAAAAAGAAGAAGCATAATTTACAGTACTTTTAAGAATGGACTGACTCTGGTAGCGAACTCTGCCTGGACTTGGACTCTATCCTCATCTCTCTGGCCCTGCTGGAGTTGTTGGCCCAGGACTCGGCAGCCCGGCCCTCTGATATTCGGTTTCATTAATAAAGTTTGATTTGATACATATCCCCGCTTTTGTGTCTTCTTTTCCTGACAAAGTTATAGGTCACGATGATATAGTGATTGACATTTCAGCACTTTGTGAACAGACCGCAACAGTAAGCGCACACATGCACGCTCGTGTGAATTGCAGTAGAAAAGGCAGTTAAGGAGCAACCTCGATCCTTCAGTAAACACAGATAAGCTGATGTGTGTTCTCAAGCTCTCTGAGCCTCTGATGGAGAGTTTATTTAAAGATACAGCATCATTCAACACTAACTCATATCAACACAAACACTTCGGATTCATCTCAACTAGTTGACAAGAGAAGAAACACTATTAGCCTACAACAAAAGTAAAAATACACGTTGCCTCCATCTTCACACGCATTATCACAGATAAATGCAATCGTTCTGAAATTCTGTATCAGATCAACACGAAACATCATTACAAAAAAATTCAACAATAAAGAATACAGTTAGCCTGTGGATTCTCTCCTACACAACACAATCATTTAAAAAAGATGCAAATACAGAATATGATATAGGCCTAATACTCACAGAGTATTCTCTCTCTCTGGAGGGTCGCTACCGCCACCTACTGTACCGGGGTGTTCAGGGCTTCAAAAAACAAAACACATATTCAGTGCTAACCCTGTATCTTTAAGGAAATTAAAGAGAGCCTTACTACATTCCCACAATTTCGCACCCGTCCCTGAAATCTCCTTCAAACTCCATTCTTGTTGACATGCTGCACATTTTCAGAAACATCACAGCTATCACATTTATCTGATATGCACTTTCCCATTAAAAGTATTGATTTTAAGCCAGTATATGTCCCAGTCTTGATCTTGATATGAACATGTCTTTTCTACATTTCCCTTTAAAAGCCTTGACATTAATCGATTTCTGAATATTACAATAGTGTCCCACTTTTTCTGTCATAATTCTCTCTCTGCTGTTTTTTACTAATGATTTGGCTCACCTTTGCCAAAGGGAACTTTCAATATTTCCTCGTCCTTTCATTTGGATTTTCTGCAGTCAAATTGGAACACAACAAAAATTCCAATCATCTCTATTCTTAGCATTACCATGGATATTTCTTTAAATAAATCATCTCTTATTGTTTCAGTTGAATTCAAAATATTGAGTGCTATTGAGTCAGAACAGATGATTATTCTAAAAGTATGGCTACAACTTCAGCTGTGAATACATCATGCAGTATTTACAAAGGAAAAAGTGGAGTTCAGGAATTTGAGAGATATAAGTTTAATCAACTTCACTCTATAAAATCTATTAAGTTGTGACTTAGGACAGTCAAGAATACAGAGAGAAATACTTAATGCTCTACCAAAACGCAGCAGCTCGAGTTCTTACTAGAACCAGGAAGTATGACCATATTAGCCCAGTTCTGTCAACACTGCACTGGCTGCCTATTAAACATCGCATACATTTTAAAATCTTGCTTATTACTTACAAAGCACTAAATGGTTTAGCTCCCCAATACTTGAGTGAGCTCTTAACACATTATACTCCATCACGTCTACTGCGGTCTCAAAATTCTGGCCAGTTGATAATAGCGAGAATATCGAAATCAACTGCAGGCGGTCGATCCTTTTCCTATTTAGCTCCTAAACTCTGGAACAGTCTTCCTAGCATTGTTCGGGAAGCAGACACACTCTGTCTGTTTAAATCTAGACTAAACACATCTCTTTTCTGTGGCATACACATAAAACACTTTTTCAATGAAATGATTGTTAGGCTGCATTAACTAGGTCAGCCGGAACCGGGAACACTTCCCATAACACCTGATGTACTCGTGACATCGTCAGAAGAATGGCATCTACGCTAATGATAGTCTATCTTTTTTTATCCCGAGGTTTACTGCAGTCAGCCGGATCCGGGCCATATCCTGATCAGATGATGGACCTGCGCCCAGAGAAAACCAACACAGGACCCTGAAGTGTCCGCAGAGACCGTGATTAGACTCCCCCTGAAACTGCCTCATCGACACGGCATCCTCAATAAACCCGTCTCCAGCGTGTTGCCTCCGGTCCTTCAAATATTGCACTTTAATAATTGTTTAATCAACATCATCCTCAATAAACCCGTCTCCAGCGTGTTGCCTCCGATCATTCGAATATTGCACTTTAATAATTGTTTAATCAACATCATCCTCAATAAACCCGTCTCCAGCGTGTTGCCTCCGGTCCTTCAAATATTCCGATCTATTATGACCTCTGACCTTGTCAGGTCTGGATTTGAACCCAGAGTGTGTTGCTGGATAACCCAAGGTTCTAACCACTGTTCTATTGGGGCAGTGTGGACCCAATTGGCAGATAATCACAAGAGGCAGGTTTAGAAGGGAAAAACTGAAAGTCTTTACTTATTCTTCTTGAGCTAACACAAAAGAACTAGCATCAGAGCTAGGTAGGGCAAGATACAAATCCACGCTGGATGATGCAGGCAAAAAAGTCCCAAAACATAAAAAGGTATACCAGAGAAGCTGGTCAAAAAGGTCTGCGCAAAAGTCTTTTAGATGGAATCAAATGGGTATACGCAAAAGCAAACGCATAGGCTAGGCAAGAAAACTTCAAGACTGAGCAAAGGTCCAAGCAAATGCAAGTCTTTAAATATACACCTGTTAACGCTCTAACAAGCTAGATACAGGTGATATCATTGAACCAATAATGAGCAGTGAATTAGGAAGATCTCGTGCTCTTGGTCTCCCTCTGCTGGACAGACCGTAGTGTGACAGACCTGTAAAGTTGCCAGAACAATAATAATACGCTGTTTGTTAATTGGCCAGAGGAGAACTGGCACCCCGACTGAGCCTGGTTTCTCCCAAGGTTTATTTTTCTCCATTAGGTCACCTGATGGGGTTTTGGTTTCCTTGCCACTGTTGCCTCTGGCTTGGCTTGCTCAGTTGGGGACACTAAATTTTTCAACTAAATATCCAAATAAATCTAATTATTAAACTAAATTAACCATATAAAATACTGATCCAATGACTGATCTAAAGCCCACATTGTCGCTGTATGATAATTGAGGTGAGCTGATGACATCACCGTTTTCTCCAGAATGGCTAGACAGCCAAATAAAATTATGCTGCATTATTTTCCTGTTTGACACTGTAAAGCTGCTTTGAAACAATCTGCATTGTTAAAAGCGCTATATAAATAAAGTTGACTTGACTTGACTTAATTATCTCAAAATAACAAGATTGGAAAGTAAAATGTAAAACACATTGCATTAGTAAATGTATTGTATTATAAAGTTTGTTTGTTTTTTTCCTTCCCATTGATGCATTGATCAAATATATTAAGTTGTGACTTAGGACAGTAAGATGATGAAATGAAAATGGATTCCTAAATATTCATTCTTTGATATTGACTCACAGTCAATATGTGTAAAACATTGCTGAACTGAAGTGGTGAAACAAATATTTAAACATAAGCTCTTCAAGAGTGCAGGTCAAATACATTGAAGAGTTGAGCTCTTAGTCCGTGAGTTGTTCATGAGTTAGGGAGTGGCTTTCATATACGGGTGTTATTTTGGGAAGCTTGAAGCAACTGGACATTATCCGAGTCTGTTTGAGACTCATCTTCACTCAGCAGATGATCTGTCGTTCTTCAGAAGCTACATTTCTTTCTTTGTTTCAAAATAATATAAATTCACAAATTTGACTTGTGATGCAGCCTGGAATCCTAATTCACTTTATGTTTGTTTGGCCAGAGGAGAGCTTGTGTTACGTCCCATCTAGATGTTCTCTAAACTATCAATCAGACGACAGAAGGCATGTAGTAGATCGTGTGCAACAGGTTTATCATTTAAAGGCTTATTTGTGTATCAAATATGAAACAGTCGCTTCATTTACTCGCCCTAATGTTGTTCCAATCTTTCTTCTGTGTAACATAAAAGATAATAATTTTGTCTAAAGTCTAACTAAAATATCTTATTGTGTTTTGCAGAAGAATCGTCCCTTTAACAGGTAATGCAAATGACACACAGACACAACTAAAATATTTCTACAGCATTTATTCATTTAGATTAATGTTACATATTTCTGCCTCATTCTCTGATGTTTTTAAATAGGAAAAGCCCCTGAGGTTAAAGCGTAAGAGGTTGGTTAAACTTCCTCAAAACTGAGACCCAGCCAAACAAAATGTTTCAATTGTTTTCACGTCATTGAATGTGTTCTGTTATAGTCTGAGGCTGAGCAAATCCAAGTGAGACCCAGTTGCAGTGATTTGGCTGAAACCGTTACAAACCGGATGAGACCAGTCTAGTTTGGCTCTGATTTTCATTCAGATTGTACCTGTGAACTCAACACTAATCCATTATCCTCGTCATTTCAGTTCACAACATCATTTAAACAAGAAAAAACATCTGCCTAAACAACTATATAAAACATAATCACCCATTGTAAACACATGACTGTGTTGTGAATTAGCATAGTTATTAAAAGGACATTATGACCTGTGCTGTCTCTTGCTTTAAATAATGAGCAATAATTTCCATCATTTCTATGCAAATATATGAGATGAATGGCGAATCAGGAGATGCAAAATCCTTTATTACATTAACATTTTAATGTCGTGATACATATGATGTACATTAAAGATGTGTTTAACGAGTTAAAACTTGGATACTGTCCAGACATGAGAGTCCCAGACAGACTCGAGACTCCGGATGATGTTCGTGTGCTTCAAGCTGCCCAGATCAACAGCTGTATGAAAGCCTCCTCACGCCCTCACTGATGCTGCTCTCATTAAAGTCTCTTTCAGACTGTCTGCTGAACACACAGAGGACGGGTTTAGGAGTTTATTCGCCTTTTCATTAAAATTATCCATCGGATTTGCACGTGGCGTTTCGCCGTGGCTGATGCTCGCCTTGGTTTTGACCTGATGAAGACAAAAGTGACATTTCCTCTTCGCGTATTTGAGTCTCTAATGTAAGGCCAGAACCTCTGCTTGGTGTTCACTGTGTTTTGACTGTGATAAACTATTTTACCGCTCCAGTTTTTCCCCAAATGTAAGAGAAGAAAACACAAGCGCGAGCGGCTCGTGGACGTGCACAGACACCGAGCGGGCGGGTTGAGTCTATGAGGTTCTCATGTGTTATTGAAGAGCGCAGCGCCGCTCGAGCGCTACTCATTGCTGAACCCAGACAGCGCTTGATAGACTTTAGATCCGATCAGAGAGAGATAGAGATGGCAGAAACCGCTCCAGCTGCTGCCGCCCCGGCCAAATCACCCAAGAAGAAGTCCGCTGCGAAAGCCAAGAAAGCAGGTCCAGGCGTCGGCGAGCTCATCGTCAAGGCTGTGTCCGCATCGAAGGAGAGGAGCGGTGTGTCCCTCGCCGCCCTGAAGAAAGCGCTCGCCGCCGGCGGCTACGATGTGGAGAAGAACAACTCCCGCGTCAAGATCGCCATCAAGAGCCTGGTGACTAAAGGCACCCTGGTGCAGGTCAAAGGGACCGGCGCCTCCGGATCCTTCAAGCTCAACAAGCAGCAAGCCGAGACCAAGAAGAAACCCGCCAAGAAAGCGGCTCCTAAAGCGAAGAAGCCCGCAGCCAAGAAACCCGCCGCCGCTAAGAAGCCCAAAGCTGCAGCAGCAAAGAAGCCCAAAACCGCCAAGAAATCGCCGAAGAAGGCCAAGAAACCCGCCGCCACAGCCGCTAAGAAGGCGACGAAGAGCCCCAAGAAGGCAAAGAAGCCAGCAGCCGCTAAGAAAGCAGCCAAAAGCCCTAAAAAGGCCAAGGCGGCGAAACCTAAAGCGGCAAAGCCTAAAGCCGCCAAGCCTAAGAAGGCAGCTCCCAAGAAGAAATAAACATCCACTGTTTGTTCCTCAACGGCTCTTTTAAGAGCCACACACTGACTCTGGATAAAGAGCAAAACTCACGTATTCTCATGATTTGTTAATTTTGAAAGCAAATATGTGACATTTGATCACAGCCTGAACACACAAGTCACAGAGTTTAGGAAAAATGCGAGTAAATATTTGTATTCATAAGAAATTAGTTAAAAATGGTGAAATAACATTACAATTGGAACATAAAACTACAGTATCAGAAGATCAATGTGAACAGAATATTACAGTGTTTAGTAAGAACATCGATTAATATCCATTTTTGTACTTATTTTACTTTTCTATGAAATACTTGTCAAACTTTTCATCTCTTCTGTCTTAAATCTAAAATATAATATAATCATTCCCGCTGAAAGGGGTTGGGCTTTGGAGGGAAGTTCAGTGATTGGTTTAAATCTTTTCAGACTCTAAACCAATGGGCGACCGGCACTCTCGTTTAAAGGCAGTGTGTGGAGCCGCTGCTCTTCATTCTGTTGACTTCAGTTGACTGTAATTTACTTCAATAATGAGCGGAAGAGGCAAAACCGGCGGTAAAGCGAGAGCGAAGGCCAAGAGTCGCTCCTCCAGGGCGGGACTGCAGTTTCCCGTCGGCCGTGTCCACAGGCTTCTCCGCAAAGGCAACTATGCCCAGCGCGTCGGTGCTGGTGCTCCGGTTTATTTGGCCGCTGTGCTCGAGTATCTCACCGCTGAGATCCTGGAGTTGGCTGGAAACGCCGCTCGGGACAACAAGAAGACCCGGATTATTCCTCGGCACCTGCAGCTGGCGGTGCGCAATGACGAGGAGCTGAACAAGCTTCTGGGTGGCGTGACCATCGCTCAGGGTGGGGTGCTGCCCAACATTCAGGCCGTGCTGCTGCCCAAGAAGACCGAGAAGCCCGCCAAATCCAAATAAACACACTAAAGTCTGCTTTAGTGACCCAACGGCTCTTTTAAGAGCCACACAATTTATCCCAGAGAGACTTATTTTCATTTATACCAAATTTATTTGAATTTCTGTTAAAGTCCTTTTGATTAACCCATTCTTGCACAAATTCTTCTGAATGGTTTCAAGCACATGGTCGTGTTAATAGTGTCCTATAACAACATGTTCTGCATTTATTTTCACCAGTTTTTTTTCTTGAAAGAAAGAACATTTGATGCAATTAAGCTCAAAGCTGCATCTCTTAAACAACCAATGCATTAAAGTGGTGGAACAGTGCAGAACAAAGTGCAGCCATAGTTGCCCCAACAGGGCATTGTGTATAGAAGTTAAATGGAAATAAATAAAAATAAATGGAATGAAGAAAAATTACATCTATATAACAAAAAAAATCTGTATTCAATGGCTGACTGTAGGAGATTTCATATGATGTTCATGTAAACTCATTACTTCCCATAATTTCCTCATTATAATGGGATCATAAGCCACTAGTCATAGAAAGAATTGAGAGTCCTTGACCGATTAGAATGAAACGCATCCAAACTGGATGAAGGGGCCTCAATATTTTGGCCTTTACAAAACACAATATCATAAAGGGAGACAAAGATAATCTACAGCAATTAATCCCATGCTTTAACTCTTTATCTTTCCATTCCTCCTTGTGTGACTGAAGTTTAAGAACGGGAAGGCCCATCCTGGACAGCAGACGCAGGGCCAGCCGAGCTGTGGAGAGATTGCTCTCTCATCTCCTCCTTTTGACAGATTTATTCCCTATCCAACTAAGGTCTATCCTACAGTAGAGATGCCAGTTAAAGGATTAAGTTATGTTTTAGGTGGAATATTATGAAAGCAAAAAGCACTAAACAAGACCAAAAATCTGGATGTAATAACCTATCGACAGTATACCCCATTTCCCCATGATATAAATCTTATCTACACTGGACAGAATATCACTCAGCACAACCCACTGTAGATACACACACATTATATACACATTTATTTATCATATAGCATTTATTGTACATTGGATTTCTATTGTGAATAATTTTGTATACTGTACATTGTATATTATTATTATAGCTTAATGTATACTGTTATTGTTTAATGTATGTTTAGTGTATATTGTTTAAAGTATATGTATATTGTAAGTATGTGTATATTGGTTAAAGCTGTGAGAACTACACTCACATTGTGTAAATTATTTATTGTTATTGTAGTGTATACTGTGCTGTGAGTAATTGTGTGCGCATCAGATGTGTAATCTGTTGTTGCTTTAAATGTTGTACATGTCATGTCGTGACTGCTATGTTGCTCGGACTGCACCAAGAATTTCACCTGCTGTTGCACTTGTGCATATGTAGAGTGACAAATAAAGTGATTTGATTTGATTGATTGATATATGTACTTACAAGTCATTTGCCCTCTGGCAACTACAGCTGCGCTTGGACTTTTGACTAAGTACAAAAAATGATAGATCTGTTGTAAGATTTGTTTTGTTTGGATGATTCTAGAGACCTTCATGATTATGTAGATATGTATATGTCAACAACAAATACTTATTAGTAACATGATGACCTTTCTTTGGTTTGCCCAGTTGGCATCCTCATGACAGGAAGTGAAGACCTTTTTTTTCTTATTGAAATCCTTTATTTGGTTGTTTGCTTGCAAGTCATTGAGAAAACATGGATAGCATCTAGAAAAATACTTACAAAAACAAAAATGACAGCTATACTATACTAACTATAACTATACGGTGGGCTTAAATGGGTTACTTAAAAACAATTGCAGAATGCCAACGAGTAGACAAATGATTGTACTTCACAATGCCGACATTTAAACAATTAAATGGAGCCAAAGGTTGACGTTTCTTAGGAAAATAACTCTAAGTTTCCATTCATGTTTTTCAATGACAATATTTAATTAAATTTAAAATCTGACTAGAGATACTTGTGGTCCTTAAAAAATTTATTATGGGAATGCTTATAGCTTTATTGGCATAGTTCAATATATTTATACTCATGTATATAAATACACTGAAATTAAATGTATAATGTGGTGATATCTGTACTTGTCTCAGTTTTTACTATTAGTTTCACAAGAAAAACTGAACATTCAATAAAAGAAACAATCACTGGTTTTGGTGTACAAATGTAAAACTGATTTCGCTTCTGTTCCCGTGGATCAGGGTTGCCAGGTTTTCACAACAAAACCCGCCCAATTGCTACTCAAAACTAGCCCAAAACAAGCCCAATCTCGTTTCAGGGGGGCATCTCCAGTAAAAATCGAATTTGGGGGGTTAAATATGTGTTTTTTTGGCATGGTTGCCTACTAAAATTGGCATTCCCGGGGCTAAATATCATATAATTGGGGTCGCTTCAACCCGCGGACATGAAAAACAGCCCGCGGCAACTGTGTTGAAGTAGCCCAATTCCGCGGGAAAACCGCGGACTTGGCAACACTGCCGTGGATACAAAGAAACAACAAACAAAGAAACGTTTGGGCGGGAAGCACAAACTGTCGTCTCTTGTTTGAAAACAGGAGATGCAAAGTAATTGGCCAACTACGCCAGACAATAACCAATCGAAAGCCTCTGAAGCGACGCCGTCCAATCAGCGCATAGCAGCTCTAGGGTTAAATAAGCGCGTGTTCTCGTGAACTCTTCATCCGTTCGTTCTGTTCACAGCAGCGGCTGAACTCATTAGAAACAATGGCGAGAACCAAACAAACCGCTCGTAAGTCCACCGGAGGAAAAGCCCCGAGGAAGCAGCTGGCCACTAAAGCCGCCCGTAAGAGCGCTCCAGCTACCGGCGGCGTTAAGAAGCCTCATCGCTACAGGCCCGGTACCGTGGCGCTGAGAGAGATCCGCCGTTATCAGAAATCCACTGAACTGCTGATCCGCAAACTGCCCTTCCAGCGCCTGGTGAGAGAAATCGCTCAGGACTTCAAGACGGATCTGCGCTTCCAGAGCTCCGCTGTCATGGCCCTGCAGGAGGCGAGCGAGGCTTATTTGGTCGGTCTGTTTGAGGACACCAACCTGTGCGCCATCCACGCCAAGAGAGTCACCATCATGCCCAAAGACATTCAGCTGGCCCGCCGCATCCGCGGAGAGCGCGCTTAGACCCACAGCGGCTTCAGCCACACACACCCCAAAGGCTCTTTTAAGAGCCACACCAATGCCTCCATGAAAGAGAATTTCCATAATGGCTTCAGTATTTTCCTTGTCTGAATAACCAGCAACAAACAGTTGGTGCGTGCGCATTGATAAATATCAGTGACAATAGTTTATTCAAATGAATGAACTTAAGCAGGTAATGATACTCCACAGGATACAGACTCTAGTCTCTCTTAACAGGCGCGAGAAATACTTTATCCACCCAATAATAATATTAATAGTGAACTGTCTTAAGATGCTGAAGAGAACATTAGTCATATGTTGTTCAAGCGCTTATTTTGCACATTTTTAAACATTTGGGTAAAAAAACCTGAATTGTAATGAAACAAATGTCAGGGTGAGGGTTAAATCTCATGCGCGTGAGATATATTTTGGTGTGTGCCACGGGACGATGGTTTCAGTCAGGTCCTGTAAGGTCCTTAAGCACGTCATCATTAAACTAGATCAGTATAGAGCTCAAAAATTACATATAACGGTAATATAATGAGAATATCAGCATCTTTTCATTCTCTTTACTCTAAAGATGTATAAAGTAGTGTTGATCTCAAGTGTGCAGTAATTTATTTTGTTACACAATGTTTATCAATTCACACGTACTAAAATTATCTGGTTTACAAAATGAACACAAAACAGTTACATCAGTTTGATACCAAAGTTAGCAGAAGTGAAAACGCAGTAAAATAACTCAAACGGGCTGTTTTTACTCTTCTTGCAGTTTAAACAGTTTCATGAATCAATGAAGTTGCGAGTAAAAATGTTTTAAGGCTCTGACCGTGTGCTCTCTTTCCTCCAAACTCAATGGATCTATAAGGGGTTTTAAAACTGTCCAGAACTGCGTATTTTCTCCAAATATTACAATATACAAATAAACGAGCGGGAAATGAAACAAAGGGAAAAGCCAGTGTCGTTAAGGCGGTGGGCGGGGCTATTATTCATCCGCATGTGATTGGCTCTCGTTCCGCTCGTAAAGCTTTGAGTTGTCCAATCAAATACAAGTTTGTGGGTTTGGCATGTTCAACGAGCCAATGAGAAGCTTCAAGTAAATTAGCATAGGGTAGTGAATAAAACCCTCTGTATCGCTCATGAGTTCACATCTTTGAGACTCTCGAGCATCATGCCTGAACCAGCGAAGTCCGCCCCCAAGAAGGGCTCGAAGAAGGCCGTCACTAAAACCGCCGGCAAGGGCGGAAAGAAGCGCAAGAGGTCCAGGAAGGAGAGCTACGCGATCTACGTGTACAAAGTCCTGAAGCAGGTTCATCCCGACACCGGCATCTCCTCCAAGGCGATGGGAATCATGAACTCTTTCGTCAACGACATCTTCGAGCGCATCGCCGGGGAAGCGTCTCGTCTCGCTCACTACAACAAGCGCTCCACCATCACATCGAGAGAGATCCAGACCGCCGTGCGTCTGCCGCTGCCCGGGGAGCTGGCCAAACACGCCGTGTCTGAGGGCACAAAGGCTGTGACCAAATACACCAGCTCAAAGTGAAGCCGCTCATCTGATCAGACACAAAGGCTCTTTTAAGAGCCACCCATGTTGTCTTTAGAAAGAGCTTGTGTTCTTGCACGGTTTAGTTCAATAATTTAATGAATAAGCTTTAATCTTTAAAGTTATTGCTTATTTTAATGATACATAAATTAGTAGGGAATGTTTTATAGGTCAGTTTTTTTTAATTAATTAGATATTAATTTTAAAAGGCTTGAATGGAAACTTGATTAATAAATGTGTATAACAGCCAAGCTCATGTGGGATATTTGCTCTATGGTGGAAAAGATTACAAATGGAAAATGACGTTGAAGATCCTGTAAGTGGAAACATCTCTGCTGAAATCTCATCTCTGTCAGTTAAAGATCAGTTTATCAGGTCTGGTGTGAAATGGCTGTTAAATGTGTAGTTTAGTGGCAGAGCATCCAAAGGCAACTTCAGTTTCTTACAATGAAAACATGACAAACATGTTTTAGGCTAAGATGATGGTTTATAAATGATGACACAAATGTGAGACAAAGACATTTATTACACACTTTTGGGCATATACACATTAATTTGAACTGTTATTTATATATTCAGAATAAACCTTTGGTCTGCATGTTTACACATTACAGGAACAAGCGAAACAGAAACACTGAAGAACATTATTACTAAGAACAAACATCACACAGAAATGATCATGACATTTTCGACAAATCTAAATAATAACAGTAAATATGGATCATATAAAAGCATAACACACTAAACTATTTCTCATGTTTAATGACAGATGATATGCGGTAAATCATATGTTAACAGAAATATGATCACTCCGAATGTTTTTAAACATGTTAATATCAGAGTTTCTTCAAGTTTCTTCCTCTGTTACGGCGAACTGACTTTGGTCTTCAACAGATGGATCTGTGAAATTTAAACAAACCTTTATTACAAATACAATTAATTTAAATGACAATATGCATATTAATAACACCAGCTGAAGTGTGTAAACACCAAATCCCTTCAAATGCAGAACACAAAGCCTCACCAACACCAAATCCCTTCAAAAGTGACAGATCATCCATGTTTGTAGAAACTGAAATCAATCAGTATTCCTGCTCGCACCGTTTGAAGACACAGCAACTGCATTCTGCTCTGAATTATGTTCAACTTTCTTTTTCCCATTCATATTTAACTTTGTTTTTTTGATTACACAATGGTAGTGATAGTGACTTTACTATCTAGTTTCATCCACTTGTTCCACTGTTTTGTTATCGACAAAGTGAATATGTGTTAAAAAAAAGATTGTGCAATTTGAAGATTTGCTGTCTCCAGCCTGTTTGACCGTTTACCGATAAAATGGTGTGCGTAATGACATCATCCCTAAAAAAACAGCATTATCGCATAAGTTGTGTTGTATCGCTCAGGAAATCTGCCCTCAAGTCGTTTCCATACATAATTTCACTGATATCGCAAATGATATCGTATCTTTCCTGTCCCAAATATTTGTAAAATGCAGAGAGTAATGAGAAGATTGACATTTACTTACTGTTTTCAGAATAATAGGCCAATTACTAAATTATGAAATATGAAGATCACGCAGAAGTGGGACAGTTTGTCTGACAGGAGGAACAGCCTTTATGTGGCGGAGCCCATGGGTTTGGACACAGAGCGGCTCAATTGTCCTGCATGCAACTTTTACTATTTAGTATTTGTTGTTAGGAGGAAAACCCCTTGAGATGAAACATCTCGTTTTCAAGGGGGTCCTCGAGACAAAGACAAATATAATACGTACATTCACACTATCCATAAAAAGATTGGTAGCTACAGTAAAGTGTTCAGTCATAGAGCAACAATCTTTAACATAAGCCTGAACATGAGCAGTCAAGCCAGTCGAGAAATCATGTCAGATCATTCAAACAAACAAAGTTATTTGTTCTGGTTTCAGAATTCAATAACAATCAATCAAAAACATCAAATCGCTGATATTTCCCCCCTCAGAGACAGAACCTAAACGTCTTATGTCTGTAACCTATATTTAACTTGTATTAAATAGTCTAGATTCAACCGACTTTATTTTTCTTTTTTTTTCTTTGAGATTTAATTATTTTGCATTTAATAAATTGTATTTATAAAATTATTTTTTTAACAAGTGTCATGTTTGTGAGTTTCATTTGTCAATTAGCCCGATCCTGCCCATGAAATCATTATTAAATTAATTGTATTTATTCAGATACAGATGTAATATGTTGTGTATTTTATTTCTTTTTGTGGAAACTCCAACAGCCTTCCTTCATTTGACAGACGCAACATTTGTATTTTTGACGAACTGCTGAGATTTCCAAGGCACCATATTTTCCTCATCCATTTTGAAACATAACTTTATTATATTTTAGCTCAATAGGCTCTATACATAAAATATGTTTTTATTAAACAGTGTCATGTTTTTTGTACTTCGTTATAAACACAGTTTAGATCAATACTTGATCAAGCAATATTCAGAAACGGGTGCAGTTAGCTATTATTTTCCTGAAGTTTTTCTGATTATTATTAAGTTTTATTAGATTGTAAAAAACACAAAATTACAAAAATAAGAATGAATGATGCACTAAACAATCCTTGGAAGGAAACCTGGCTAATGAGCGTCTTGTTGAGTGGGAAAAGTCCACTGGCAGACACATCCAGACCTGCTCCACGAACTAAAGTCTCTTCCAATAGCCAATGAAGAGGCTGCGAACGCTCTTGAGTTTTTAAAAACAAAAAGAGTCCAAACCTTGAAAATGTTCTTAAGCACTGGTAGACCAGAAGTGTTTAATGTCATAGGGTCCACTGGAAAAAGAGATTTGTCCAGTCCCAGACTCTCAATATTATATAATATGGCATTAGTAACAGCACACCATTTAAAATCAACTGAACCAACTAATAATCTTTGTACAAATTGAAACCTAAAGGTTGCTATTCTTCTTTGAAGATGCATTAAGCCGTGTCCACCCTCCTCTTTAGGCATGCAATTTATCCCAGAAGAAATCTACTAAAATAGCAGATGTGAGGAAGGAGCAATACATGCAAACATAATGTGCCAGAATGAAGATGCAAATACGTTATTTATAATTATAATACGGCCTCTGAATGACATCTTTGAAATTAAACCTTTCCACTTATCCTTTAAATTTCTCAATGACTCCTTTCCATTTGTTTGTGCTGTTAAATCATCACCAAGATACACTCCTAAGTATTGAAGACCTAACTGTCCCCAGCCTAAACCTTCAGGAAGATCTGGTTTCCCACCTTTCCACTTACCTAATAATAATGTTTCACTTTTACTCCAGTTTACACTCACAGAAGACAAACCTTTAAAGGATTTAAGTAATCTCAACAAAACCTGGCTCTCCTGATCTGTGGGTTAATCTAATTCATCTAAATTCAACACCTTGGAGACTTCTAAAACATCGTAAACCAATGAAATATTGCCATACCAGGAACACAGTAGGTCCGGTCAGGATGGATGACACAATCCATCACACCTGCTAGCCTGTTAGCCAGGGCTTTCGAGAGCAGTTTGTAGTCACTATCGGACGGACAGAGAAACCCTGAACCAGTTCCCTGAATCGCCACACTCTCGCCCACGGGCAGAAACTCAACAGCTCTGTCCTCCGCTGCACCTGTCACTGCCCAGCCGGAGCCACGTTTGGCGGTCCGACCTCAACCGGCTCACTAACATTATCATCAATGTCATCATTTTCTGTTTTGAAATGTTAAAATTCACAGCTTCATCGACATGATATGAAACATGGTGACTCTTCTAGCATTAGGTATGTAAACACACAAAAAAATGAGGGCATGATTCGAGCATGCTAATTGGTCGTAAAAAAAAAAAAAAGTAGCGTTCATTGTCTTCGGTCATAAATGACCGACCAAAGGAAATTAATGGGAAATCAGCAAAAACACAAAAAATAACAGAATATTTGTGTGTACAATCTACAAATCGGCCACAATGCTGAAAAAAAGTACACAGCAGTAAAGGGGTGACACTCTAAAACATCAAGAGTGTGATATTGACACATGCACTCACACACACACACGCACACTTATATACACACACACACACACACACACACACACACACCTATGAAAAACTGAGCCTATGAACCCCATTTGGAAGTTTTTAAAATCACAGCTTCATCGGAAAAATATGAAACGTGGTGTCTTTTCTAGCATTAGGTATGTTAACATAAAAAAAATTTGAGGGCATGATTCGAGCATGCTAAGTGGTTGTAAAAAATTACTCCCACTTGTGATCTTTGGTCATAAATGACCCCATAATGAATGGGAAATCTGCAAAAACACAAATTCACTGAAAAAAAATCTATATTTATAACAAACAAAAAATATCTAAAACTTTATAATAAATAGTCCTTGAGATTTTCTTAATATATATATTCAAATCCATAAAAAAAAAAAAAAAATCATTAAATGTGTTCAAAACAGAACTAGGGAATTCTCAAGCCTCTCCATAGAGACCTCTAGTGGTTATACACAACCCGTTCTCACTCCCAAGGCATCAAATTCCGAAGCATGGTCAAGTGCTTGTGGATTTTGACGCCTTGTGAGTGAGAATGGGTTGTTATACATGGTTGCATGATTTCTTAAATAATTCCAAAAGAGGGCGCTAAATCTGCCTTCAAAAAATATCTATATTTTGAAGGCCTAGTCTCTATTTTAACCTGAAATCCTGCAATAAGTAAAAAAAAAAAAAAAAAAGTGTATAATTTTCAATGGCAAAAATAGACCATAATTATTGCATAAATATAAAAAAAATACCATCAAATCATCTCAAAATACAAAATTAAAGAGAACAAATATTATGGAAGAAAAATAAATTGCATTGGTTTTACTGGGATTGAGGAAGTTTCATTTTTAGGTGTCCGGTCACTTATGACCAGGAAGAAATCAATGCAACCCCTAAACGAAGAGCACCAGAGGGTTAAAAGAGGAGATCCACTAATTGCTATCATTTTAATAGGTGACACAAATTTACCATATTGGGTCAAAACTCTCACTAAAGTTGAATCTCCATTTCAATCACAAAACAAATTGGGCTGTAAAACATTAACTGGGGCCAGTTCCCTGAATCACCACACAAGCACAAATTAATTGACCAGAAACATGTCATTGTGTCCATTGTAGCATAATCAATAATCATCAGCTTTGGGATGCAGTGACAGATCCAGGTCCTCATCATCTTTTAGGATCATGTAAATTAATCACCTAAATGAAACCATGTTTTAAAAGAGGAGATCCACTAATTGCTGTCATTTTAATAGGTGACACTAATTTACCATATTGGGTCAAAACTCTCACTAAAGTTAAATCACTTATGAAGGGCTTTTTTTGGATGGCATGGAAAGTGGAAGGACAGGAGTAAAAAGATTATCAACAACTATTCCAGTCTCATACAGCTCAGCAACAGTCCTCCACGCTCACCGCGGACGTTACTTTCACTCCACGTGAGTTTACTTATGGTGCTTTTCCACTGCGTGCGACTCGGCTCGGCTCGCTTTGGCTCGGGTTGCTTTTGCTCTGCAGTTAGTACCGCTTCAAAGTGTGTGGAATTATAGACTGATCGTTATAGTTGCACCGCCTCTACATCTGTGACATTACGCTCCTCGGCTACCAGTGTGCGATGGTCGTTTGAACAAATGATGCTGCGGTGGCTGTTGCTGACTTTATACATTTAGCGGGTTTGGTGTCTTGTGGCGCAAATCCAATGACGAATCTCTCTGACCAATCAGTGATCTGCAGTGTTTACATGTCACATTTTAGTATCGAGGTAGTACAAACCCAGGTGGTACTAAAAAAAAAGTACACAGTGGAAAAACCCCCAAAAGTGAGAGAGAGAGAGAGAGAGAGAGAGAGAGAGATCAGACAGAAGTTTTACCTCTCACTCTGTAACATTTGTAAAGCAGCACGACTGTCGCGAGCAGAAACGGAGAAGCTGCCAGAAGAAAACTGAGGATTTTGAGGCCAGAAATCTGAGCTGAGCTTGACACTGAAAAACACAAACACAAGCACATTATTCAGAAACATTACTGTGTGTTAAAGGCCCAGTGGAGATTAATAGAACTAAACTTGCTTTATATTACTTCTACACACTTCTACACATTTCTAGTTTGTTTACTTAATTATACATCATCATTATTGTTTATGTGCTTTAATCAAAACATCCCACTTCTGACAAGTAACTTAGGGGCAGTCCTGGCCTAATGGTTAGAGAGTTGGACTTGTAACCGGAAGGTTTCGGGTTCGAGTCTCAGGTCCGGCAGGAGTTATTGGTGGGGGGAGGGAATAACCAGCGCTCTCCTCCACCCTCAATACCACGACTGAGGTGAGACGCAATATGGCTGCCCACTGCTCCGGGTGTGTGTTCACGGTGTGTGTGCTTGGATGGGTTAAATGCAGAGCACAAATTCCAAGTATGGGTCACCACACTTCACTTTCACTTAACATTAATTCTCATTCATATTTAATGACATCAAACAAGGCTTAGGGATGAAAAACATTATGGCACTTTTGTTTGCCTGTATATTGATTTATGGTCATTTATTTTAATGTTTATTAATGTTCTGACACTGACCACATGAGCACATTCAGATTCCTTCCTTGATGATTTCAAATGAAGAATAATGAATGTATGGACAGTCAGATTCTGAAAGAATTCTCTTCATATGAGGTGTTGATGATTTCACAATAACAGCACAATATTTAATATATTTTGTATGTGATTTGATAGATGTCAATAACTGATTGTGCTCCAGCAGAAATAAGAGCCAGAGACTCGTGTATAATAATCATGTGGTGTAAAATGTGAATGTGAACTAAATGTTTTGAACACACCCTCAGTTACAGACTCGTGTGACTCTCACCTCTGACTGAGATCCAGCTGCGGGGTGACGCTCCTCTCTCTGTTTTACAGTAGTAGAAACCCTCATGTGACTTTGAGACAGTAGTGATGCTCATCTCTCCTGTCGTCTGATTCTGGATCAGTGATCCGTCTTTATAGAAACCAGCGCTGAGGATCGAGGGGTTTGTAGATCGATGTAAACAGTGTAGAGTCAGAGTCTCTCCCTCAATCACAGGATCAACAGAACTCAAGATCACTTCACCATCTACAAACACAAGACATCTGTGCTTTACTGCAAGTCTTAAGAACATAACAAAACAATACAAGTTAAATATTGATATCACCAATTGAATTGTACTTTATGCTTTCTGAGCTTTTTATTTTAGCCGCGTGTTGTCTAACCCGATCTCATGAGGAAATGCAACTATTTTGCAACTTTTTAACTTGTTTTTTTAATATATATATATATACATATATATGTTTTTTGTTGTTGTTGTTTTTTAACATAATTATTTTTTATTTTTTAGAATGTGTCCTTTATTTTTCCAGGAAATAATCCCATTGAGATATAAATCTCTTCTATCAGGGAGTCCTGGCCAATATAGCAGCACAAAAAGTTTCACATAAACGGATTGCAAACACATAAAACGATACTCGGTTACTTAACGTAACCTCGGTTCTCTCTAGAAGAGGGAACGAGTATTGCGTAAGTTCCTTACGCTTCGGGAAAGTATTCTTTCTTCGAGATTTCTGAAAAACCCAAAATTATCCTTAATTTTGTAACATTGTCAACGCAGTGCGGCAGCCTGGCAGACCATAGCAGGCTATTCCAGCGTGCCATTGGCTGCTCTGCTGGCAACTGCAGCAGCCTATCGGTGAGCCCGCGTGACGTGGCGACCAATGAGGGCGCTTCGCGCCCACCTGGCTTCATTTGCCTACAGGTGGGGCGTGGCCACGTGTATATAAGCAGGGCTCACGGGCTGCATATTCGGTTTTCGTAGTTCTGAAGCGTAAAAGCCCGCGGGGCGCACGGCAAGGAACGCAATACTCGTTCCCTCTTCTAGAGAGAACCGAGGTTACGTTAAGTAACCGAGTATCGTTCTCTTACGAGAGATTCTCTCGTATTGCGTAAGTTCCTTACGCTACGGGAACATATTGTCAACGCCGTGCGCGCCTCGCATACAGCATATGTATCCCAGGGAACCGGGGACCATAACACTGCTCGGGCAGGGTGGCCGGTAAAGGAAACGGGCCACCACATATACGGACACTTCGTTTGAACTGACGGGTGGTTACAACGGGTGGTTACAACACCCTGCCTTATGAATGAGGGAACGGCACCTGCCGGTCACCTTCAAATTCACCACACCTTGTCTCATGAATGAGGGAACGGCAAGGCCGGTCGCCTTCAAATTCACAATATCTTGTCATATGAGTGAGGTAACGGCACCGCCGGTCACCTTCAAACTCACAATAGCTCTTTTCGTAAATGAGGGAACGGTACCGCCGGTCTCCTTCAAATTTACATAAGCCTTGTACCGAACTTACTACCAGTA
Source organism: Romanogobio albipinnatus (assembly GCA_023566225.1). Lineage (NCBI taxonomy): Eukaryota > Metazoa > Chordata > Actinopteri > Cypriniformes > Gobionidae > Romanogobio > Romanogobio albipinnatus. The sequence continues at coordinate 8,548,176 of CM042239.1, forward strand.
TGTGAGCTATGTCTGCGCAGAATCACCGGGCAGAACCAACAGCCTTATTGAACTGATAACACTTTCGCCTGTAAGGCAGGAACTTCCAGATTGTAAAATCTCACGAACGTAGACGGGGAGGCCCAGCCTGCCGCCACGCAAATATCGTGGATGGAAATCCCTCTGGCCCAAGCCCACGAAGAGGCCATGCCTCTGGTGGAGTGTGCTCTGACACCTAGCGGGCACTGCAGGTGTTTGGAAGCGTATGCAGTTGCAATCGCGTCCACTATCCACCTGGACAGGGTCTGTTTCGAGGAGGCGAGACCTTTAGCGCGCCCTCCAAACGAAACAAATAGCTGCTCAGAACGCCTGAAGGCGGCGGAGCGTGTGACATAAACCCTCAATGCCCTGACAGGGCAGAGGATATTGCCACCGTCCCCCTCGTCGGATGCTGGCAGAGCCGAGAGGGAGATAATCTGCGCCCTGAAAGGAGTGCCGATCGCTTTGGGGACATAACCATGCCTCGGTCTGAGAATGACCTTAGAGTCATTAGGACCGAACTCCATACACGTCGGGCTCACTGAGAGCGCGTGTAGATCCCCCACGCGTTTCACTGAAGCCAGAGCTATCAGGAACGCGGTTTTTAGCGAAAGGAACCTTGGTTCCACAGTCCCGAGCGGTTCAAAGGGATGAGCCTTCATGGCCTCTAGGACCAAGGCCAGATCCCAAATAGGAACCGATGGGAGCCGCGGGGGATTCATCCGTCTAGCTCCTCTGAGGAAACGGATGATGAGCTCGTTCCTTCCTAGCGTGCTGCCTAGCGTCGTCTGGGCGAACGCTGCTATAGCCGCTACATACACTTTGAGCGTGGAAGGGGACCTGCCCAGTTCCAAGAGCTCCTGGAGGAAGGAGAGCACCCGCTGGACCCCACATTGCTGCGGTTCCAATCCCTTGGAAGCACACCACTCAGTGAACACCGACCACTTAGAACTATATAACCGCCTCGTCGAGGGGGCTCTAGAGAGTGAGATCGTGTTCATAACCCCTTCGGGCAGGTCAACGGGTATCCGTTGGTCACCCATACATGCAGAGACCATCGCTCTGGATGGGGATGCCAAACTGACCCTCCTGCTTGAGAGAGGAGGTCTGCTCTCAGCGGAACTGGCCAGGGGGGTGAGTGCGACAGCTTCACCAGCTCTGGGTACCAAATCTGGTTCTCCCAGCGCGGCGCTATAAGGAGCACCGGCGGCGCGTTTCCCTGATTTTCGCTATAACCTGGGTCAATAGGGAAATCGGCGGGAAAGCATACAGCGGGAGGCTGGGCCAAAGTTGGGACAGCGCATCCTCGCTTTTGGACAAGAACGTCGAGCAGCGGGCGTTCTCTTTTGTTGCAAAGAGGTCGAGCTCCGCTCTGCCGAATAGGCGCCATACCAGCTGGACTGTCTGGGGGTGCAGGGACCATTCTCCTGGGAGAATGAGGCCCCTGGACAGCTTGTCCGGGCCCACGTTGAGGTGGCCCGGAACGTGCGCCGCTCTCAGCGAGCGCAGCGAGCTGTGTGCCCACACGAGCAGGCGTTCCGTCAGATTGCCCAGACACCTGGACCTGACACCGCCCTGCCGGTTCACGTAGGACACCACCGTGGTATTGTCCGACCGGACCAACACATGGTGTCCCCGTATAAACGGGAGAAACTGCTTGAGCGCGTTCTCTACCACTATCATCTCCAAACAGTTTATGTGTAGGAGTTTTTCTCCGCTCGACCAGAGGCCCGAGGCCGGTCTGCCCTCGAAAACGGCGCCCCAACCCGAGGTGGAGGCGTCCGTCGAGATGACTTTGCGGTGTGAGATGGCTCCCATTGTCACTCCCCGCTGGTACCAGTCGGCTACTAACCAGGGCTCTAGGGCTGCAACACAGCCCTGAGTCACTCTGATCCTGAAACCTCCGGCAGCCCAGGCTCTGTGAGGCACTCGGGCGTTTAACCAGCGTTGCAGCGGGCGCATGCGCATTAAGCCCAGCTGGAGCACAGCTGCAGCTGAGGCCATACGTCCCAGCATCCTCTGAAAAAGCTTGAGAGGTGCGATTTTGCCCGGCCGGAAGTACGCAGCCATGCGCCGAACTTGGCGCGTGCGTTGTGGTGACAGGCGGGCAGACATAGCCACAGTGTCCAGATTCAAACCCAGAAATGAGGTTGATTGCGTGGGCACTAATGAGCTCTTGGTCCAGTTGACCGTGAGCCCCAGGCTGTCCAAATGGCTGAGCAGCATTGCCCTGTGGGCGAGGAGCTCGGCCTCTGACTGCGCCAGGATGAGCCAGTCGTCCAAGTAGTTCAATATTCGCATCCCCCGGTTTCTCAGGGGAGCGAGGGCCGCACTTCGTAAATGTACGGGGTGCTAGTGACAGGCCGAACGGAAGGACGGTGTATTGATAAGCCTGGCCGTCGAAGGCGAATCGTAAGAATGGCCTGTGACGCGGCGTTATCTTGATTTGAAAATATGCGTCTTTCAAATCTAGGGAAATTAGCCAGTCTCTCGGGCGAATATGCGCGAGGATCTGCTTGGTCGTAAGCATCTTGAACGATCTCCTCAAAAGAGCTTTGTTCAGACGCCTCAGATCCAGAATCGGTCTGAGCGACCCGTCCCTTTTTGGCATGAGAAAATAACGGCTGTAAAAGCCTCACTCGCTCATAGAATGGGGAACCGGTTCTATAGCCCCTTTGCACAGCAGCGTGGCTATCTCCGCTCGAAGTAGATGTGCTACTTCTTCGCTCACTCTCGTCTCTATACGCGCACAGAAGCGCGGAGGGCGGCGAGCGAACTGCAGAGTGTAGCCGTGCTTCACTGTTTTCAGCACCCATTCTGATACACCTGGAATGGCTTCCCACGCTCTCGCGTGTGCCACACGGGATAGAACGGCCTCCGGGCTCGAAACGCCGCGCTTTGCGGGTTCGACGGCCTGTATAGGAGGGGCGGGCGCAGTGCGCGCGCTCTCTGTGCTGTGGGCCAGCCGATCGCTCGCGATGGCTGGCCGCCCTACACACTGTATCTCTGCCGCTTCGAGCAGGGAGTGGCTTGTGTGTGGCCTTACACTCGTCGTTCCGGCCACCTTGGGCGGAGAACAAATGGTGTGTGGCGCGGCGCATGGCGCCGGGGGCAGAATGTTCGCGAAAATGTGTGAGCGCGTTTGAGCGGGCACAACTCTTACGCGTGGAACATGACCGGTTAAGAGTGGCTGTGTGACAGCGCGTGTGGTGATTAGGCGTGGGCGCAAATAAGCGGACACGTGACCTAACTCTAGCACTCGAGCGGCCGGTGGCCGCTTTATGTGAGTGAGAGACACGGGATTTGTGGTGCTTGGGTGCAGGGGTGAACACAAAAGTGGGCACGTTTACTGCATTTGAAAACACATACGGCGTGAGCCGTGCAACCAGAAAAAAGGCAACTTCGTGATTTCTCTGGTTCGTCATAAAAACGGCGGTTGTAGACAGGCGAGAGGGCAGTTTTGCCGGCTCGTTTGCTGCGTGAGAGCCATCTGCAGCAGCCACAGGAGTGGGGGCTGACAGGAAGAAGAGTTTTGACGGTGGTCCGACCACGGCGGGACTTAACCGTCGCTTCCCCCCTCTGCTAGGAGGACTTTGGAGGGGCTACAGTTGGAAACAGGCGAGAGGGCGAGTTCGCCGGCTCGTAGGCTGCGTGGAAAACATCTGCAGTAGCCACAGGAGTGGGGACTGACAGGAAAAACAGAGTTTTAACGGTGGTCCGGCCGCAGCGGGACTTAACCGTCTTTTCTCTCCTTATGTATAGACGTCCAAAAATACTCGAGCACCACGTGGTGCGAGTTAGCTTTCTGTATGTAAGAAAAGCTGGCCGCGAGCCCGGGGAAGCGGACAGTAAAACATTTTTATCTGCCGCGAGAGCTGGGCTCGAACTCGGGTCTCCGGCGTTTCAGCCGCTGATTTTGCCACTGTGCTACCGGGAGGGACACAATAGCGTTCAGTTAGCGCGAGCATACAGCAGTACGTCCTCGTGCTTGTTGGCAGTCGTGCGTGCATAAAAGACAGGCTCGTTACTGCAATAGTAATATTTCCAGCCGCCTGAACTGGAGAGGGGGCTGAGAAATGCTAGAGAATGGCGGTTCGTCCGGCCACAGCGGGGCGAAAACACCCTCTGTTAATTTCCCGGTGAGTGCGGCGCGCGCACGTGCGCGCGCGCTGAACGTGCTCGTGACCGAGCGCACTCACATTCCTTGTGAACGGCGCAATCTGCGCGGTCCAAGAGGGGGGAGTGCGGGTTCGTTGGAGAGCATATGTCAGCGTCATGTCTTATGACGGCGTATGTTTGCTGGCGTGCGTGTCTTAACAGGCTCGTGTACAGCAATATGAACAATTCCAGTCGCCTGAACTCATGAGGGGACTGAAAAATGTGCGCGAGGGTGGAACAGCTCTCTTGTAACGTAAAGAGAGCTGCAGGACCGTGCATTTCTGCCATCCCTTGTATATAAGCGGCGCATCAGCGCGGCATGAACAGAGGGGGGGAGGAGGCTCGCTCCGAGACCGTTCATTTCTACCATCCCTTGCAAGCGGCGCGGTGGCGCGGCTTGAACAGAGGGGGAGGAGGCTCGCTCCGAGACCGTTCATTCCTACCATCCCTTGAAAGCGGCGCGGTGGCGCGGCTTGAATAGAGGGGGAGAAGGCTCGCTCCGAGACCGTTCATTCCTACCATCCCTTGTAAGCGGCGCGGCTTGAACAGAGGGGGAGGAGGCTCGCTCCGAGACCGTTCATTTCAACCATCTCTTGTAAGCGGCGCGGTGGCGCGGCTTGAATAGAGGGGGGGAACAGCGGAGTGATGTCGTCATAAAACTGCTCGAGTCGAGCCCGCAGGGTCGACATAGAGAGTTCCTCACACTCGGGGCATTCGCCCGCGAGGAGGCGGCGGCGGCGTGGTCACGGCCCAGACAGAGAGCGCAGACACATGGCGGTCTCTGGTGCTGAGCTGCACGTGGCATGAGCCGCAGGTGGAACGAGGCGTTTTGATAAAAACGCTCGTGCTCTTTTATGAAACGTGTGACGCAACGGCGAGAACACGTGCAATGAAAGGATATAATGCTGCCGGATAGCAGAGCAGGCACGGATGGCTGAAGGTGGCGCGATGCTGCCGGCTTCTTCAGGCGCTGTCCTCTGCTTGCTCGTCTGCACGTTCAACGGCGGCGGGTTCCAGATCCAGCGATGCGAAGGGCTTCGCTGAAGAAAAGAAAATCGAATATGCAGCCCGTGAGCCCTGCTTATATACACGTGGCCACGCCCCACCTGTAGGCAAATGAAGCCAGGTGGGCGCGAAGCGCCCTCATTGGTCACCACGTCACGCGGGCTCACCGATAGGCTGCTGCAGTTGCCAGCAGAGCAGCCAATGGCACGCTGGAATAGCCTGCTATGGTCTGCCAGGCTGCCGCACTGCGTTGACAATGTTACAAAATTAAGGATAATTTTGGGTTTTTCAGAAATCTCGAAGAAAGAATACTTTCCCGAAGCGTAAGGAACTTACGCAATACGAGAGAACCTCTCGTAAGAGAACCAGAAATAAGAAAAAGTCGTATCCAGCAACTGCGTAAAACATACACATTTCCTTCCGGTAGGACGCTAAAAGGTTTCTAAACATATTTAAATATGGGATCATAATACTATACATTTCATTCCATAATGCAGCTGCAAAAGGAAAAGGCAGTTTTGCCAAACCAAATATGTTCTAGGAACAATTAAAAGTAATTTAGAAGAACTAGTCCTATAATTACAAGTGTAATATGAGAAGAGATTATAGATATAAATTGACAATTTACTTAACAATGCCTTGGCAATAAACAGCAGCATATAAATTTTCTCTTTTGGTACAAGGAGGACCAACCAATTTTTACAAACTACAGTGAGAGCAGATGTTGTGATTATAAACCGGACTCACCGTGTGCAGTGATGTTTCGAGGATGGCGTTTCTCTCCAGATTCAGACTCACACCAGTACACTCCAGTGTCAGATGTGCTGAGAGAGTCGATTACACATGAAGATCCTGTTTGATTTGAGCAAGTTTTTGTGTCTTTGTCTGTGTATCTTCTCACTGTCCATCCAGCAGAGTTACTCTGATCCTCACAGCTCAGAGCGAGAGAGTCAGAGGAGAAGTGTTGACTTCTGCTGGGATTGATGACCAGAGACACTGAAGCAGAAACACCTGAAAAGAGCAAAATCTCAATCTAAACTGACACACAGAGACTGCAATGAAACAGAAATACGGACGAGCACAAACACAAATCCTCACCAGTGACCCACAGTGGCTGTGTGCTGCTGTTGTGTGTGTGATAGGCTGGCCGTCCTCTCTCTGCTCTGCACGTATAAACTCCTGTGTGCTGTAGAGACGCAGGACTGAGAGTGTAAGATCCTCCAGCTCCTCTGCTGCTGTCTGACAGATGATCATGATCTCTGAACCAGCTGAACGTCCAGCCTTTAGAGGAGCCTGAAACCTCACAGATCAGAGTCCCTGATTCTCCTTCAGTCAGCCACGGCTGTGGAGACACTCGCACGACTGCCTGAGCTCCAGCTGAACAAAACACCATGAGTTACAGAGCCGTAGAGAAACTGATGGAGAAGCTGATCACAACACACACACACACTCACCTGATACATTCAGTGTAACAGCATCACTGCGCTGAGAGTGTTGAGTCTTCATCTGTCCTGTACAGGTGTATTTACCGCTGTGATCGTCTTCAACACTGCTGATGATCAACTCTTGTGTTGAGGTTGGGCTGACAGTGTTTTTATACCGGCTGATGGTTTCCTCTATTTCCCATCTGTATGTCCACTCAGTGTCTCCTCCCCACTTTATATCACATCTGAGAGTGACTGTTTCTCCTCTAAACACTCGTTCATCAGGTCGTACCGTCACCACAGCTTTAGGACTCTCTGTACAAACACAGATTATTGCATTTATAGTTTTAGACGTTGTGTAGATATTGTCTCTGATCTGTATATGTTGCATCACACACTACATTCTCTCTCACCTGTAACATTTACCCACAGTGCATCACTGTATTGTGTGTAATAGACTGGTTTCCCTCTTCCAGCTCTACACCAGTACTGGCCTCCATCAGACACTGAATCAATCTTCAGGCTGTAGGGGTTTGTCTTCTTTGTCTCAGGGTTCAGTGTGTGTTTGTACCAGTAAAAGTCCCAGTGTCCAGTGGACGGACCCATGCCACAGGTCAAAGTCACTGTGTTTCCTGTCAGTGCAGCTCCTGCAGGATCTGATGTGAGTTCAGGCTTCGGCTTTAGATCTGCAGGAGAACAAGAACAGATTCAGATCCTCAAGAGTCAGAGTTCAGCTGCGTTACACATGTAATCGAGTGGCGTAGTGGCGGCAGGTGGCATGACTTCCCGACATTTGATTCCTTTCCGTCTCCTTCTGGTGTTGTGACCCTGAAGCACCATAGTGAGAGAGAACCCCTCCTGAGGCAAGACTGTGAGCGCGTGGGTGGTGTACGATAGTATGCATGCTGGGGACGCCATGTTTGCCATGAGCTGTATCATGCAGCGGCTTTAGTCTACTCTATTGTCCACATTTCTAGTCCACTCTTGGATTACGGCGGAGATCTTCCTTTGTGGAGTTCATGCATATGGACCTTTGGTGTCTAGGCCCTGCTGTTTTGCTTATGATTTATTTATTTGTTTTTCATAAGTTTTAAGCTGATTGTTATAAATTGTTTGTTGTGAAATTATTTATTTTTGTTATTATTATTTTGTTAATTAAGTCCTGTTTGTACCAACCGCTAAGGGTCTATGTGTGTGCATCAAAGGGGAGTTTTTAACCCATATTTCTATCTTTTAGGAGCCAGCCTGTGTGGGAGTGCTTTCCTCTGGGGTCTTCTGGGTCTTTCCTCCACTGCAAGTGGCGTGAGGTTTCCAGCACTGCATGAGTATTGAGAGTGTAAAGTTATTTGCAGTATTCACTACACCTTTTATAATGTGTTGGTTTGTGTGCATCTGTGCACGTGTGGTGTGTGCTCTTGAGGCTGTGTGTCTTTGGCCTAGTGACTTCTTCTCTTTTCTTCCCGCAGGCTTGGTTGACCTTACATATAAGAATTAGGGGTTCTGATCTTAATATTTTACTTAAAGACTAGACATCTTAAAATTGTGATCCTCCTTTTTTTAGATGGTTATACATGTGCTGCTTATTCAGAGATTTCAGTGATTGTTAATAAAAGTGTTGTACTTGAAGGTCACATCTCTGTTCTCTGTTCATTAGCGATAGAACTTGTGCTGTTTTGTTCATGTCTGTGAGTATCAAAGCCCCGATGGCGTAGTCGGACCAAGTGTGATTATTTCTCGTCGCTCGGTTACAAACACATCATTGGGTATTTGTCTGAAGCATTTGATACAGAAGAGAATAAGTGATGAAATGTGGATTTTAGATTTAGATTACATCTGAATATAAACTACATAAAAACAACAACAACAACATCCCACAAATGTGGATTATATAATATTTACATAATTTAACGTGTTTAAAATATTCTTGTTTCTGTATAAATTCTCTTTATTTCTATTGAATATCTGGAGTTTATGTTCCTCTGTCATATTCAATAAAATGATCCAGTATGTCTGCTGTGAAACAACGGGTCGGTCTGAACTTTCTGTGTTTGAGCTTTAATGTCTTTTTCTGGTGAGTTTTGACATCAACAGCCATGTTGTTTTGGCAGGGGCACATCTCTGAGAATCGTTCTGTGTAATTATGTGTTTCCCCTTTTTCCATAGCATCAGTACGGAGCCCCTAAAGGGACATGGTGGTGGAATATGGGATGGGAGGGAAAACATTTTTTTCAAAGTTTTTGCGTTCCCCCAAGAAACTGTGTTCTCTCTCAAAACCTGTTGTGAATTCGAACAAACACTTCCTGTTTAATGTCCAGCTGGCAGTGTTTCACACAGATTCATTAACAATAAAGTTTTGTTTTGAACATGGACTTAAGTATAAATAAATACAGTGCTTAACTTAAGGTGTTCGATAAAGTTGGCAATATATTCACAGATTCGAGCTTCCCGGATCCCGGAACTCGGGAGCTAAACGTTGTTAAAACACAAATGACACCTCGTTCCAAGCATATTAACGTAGACAATGAGCTACAACCTGATGTTCCTCAAAACAAGCCTTATAATATACATTGATCTCTATGAGCAGGCGGCTGAGAATCCGAAGGGAACGTCTACAAAGTGCAAAACCTGAAAAGAGTTACTAGAAAAATAGTCATTAACTTCAATGTTTATTGATCTGAGAAGTTTGAATCTGTGAATATATTGCCACATTTACTGAAGTCCTTGAGTTAAGCGCTGACCGTATTTCTTTATAGTAAGTCTAAGTTCAAAATAAAACTCTGTTGTTAACATATGAATCTGTGTGAAACACTGCCAGCTGGACATTAAACAGGACGTGTTTGTCCGGACTCACAGCAGGTTTTGTGAGAGAACGCATAAGCAATGAAAAATATTTTTTCCTTCTATCCCATATTTTTTCCACCCCCATGTCCCTTTAGGGCCTCCGTACATTAGTGTCTGGCAACTGTCAATAAATCTTTGAGAGGTTGAATATTTAGTTTCAGTGTGTTTGTCTCTGGACAGTAATGTTTGGGTGGTGCTCAGAACTAGTTACTCGTGATCATCAGGTTCAGGCTGGTTAGAAAGACTGATGTGCTGTGACGTCAGGATGATGGAGACTAAAATACTCTTCTTAAACAGGACTTTATTCATATGAACGGTTCATTATGTAAGGTCATTATACTCTACTGAAAACTAGTTATGCATATTATATTGCATTTCCGTCAATAGATCCTCCTAAATATTACACAGTGCACCTTTAAACCTAATGTTTGATGAACTGTAAATCATAATCAGGTACAAAACGATGACAAGATCGTCTGAAAAGCAAAGCAAAGCTGCATTTGTATAAATAGGCATAGTTGATATCTCAAATTTAAATTTTACTAGTGATAATTAAATTAGAGATATCTCTAACTGGTGTTTGACTATGGCAAGACATTCTAGGCCTAGTCCACACGTACACAGGTATTTTTATAACCAGATTTTCCTCCTCCATTTTAAAAAACAATCCACACAAGCACAGTTTAAAAAAATCTCTGTCCACGTGAAAACGCAAAACACACGTGTCCCATCCATGGCACCGATGCACTGAGGGATGCCATGGGCTCAGTGAAACCTTCTACAAGTTCCCTTACTTTGGACTCAGTGACAGGTAACTGTATATACACAAGTGGACTGAAGCTTCACACACTTGCCTTGCTATGTTGTATTATTGCATTCTGGCGCCTCTGTTCTGCAATACAATGAGATAACTGCACATGTATCTGCACACATGTGATAAGCGCTGATATATAGTTATTAAAAGCGAAGTCTGCCATTGCATAGACTCGACTCATGTAAACAAAAGAGATAACAGCGCACAATCTGACGTCAAACAAAGGAGAGAACGGTAATAAATAAATGTGTAAATAAATAAATGTAGAAATAAATAAATGTGGAAATAAATAAATGTAGAAATAAATAAATGTAAAAATAAATAAATGTAAAAATAAATAAATGTAAAAATAAATAAATGTAGAAATAAATAAATGAAGAAATAAATAAATGTAGAAATAAATAAATGTGGAAATAAATAAATGTAGAAATAAATAAATGTGGAAATAAATAAATGTAGAAATAAATAAATGTAAAAATAAATAAATGTAAAAATAAATAAATGTAGAAATAAATAAATGTAGAAATAAATAAATGTGGAAATAAATAAATGTAGAAATAAATAAATGTAAAAATAAATAAATGAAGAAATAAATAAATGTGGAAATAAATAAATGTAGAAATAAATAAATGAAGAAATAAATAAATGTAGAAATAAATAAATGTGGAAATAAATAAATGTAGAAATAAATAAATGTGGAAATAAATAAATGTGGAAATAAATAAATGTAGAAATAAATAAATGTGGAAATAAATAAATGTAGAAATAAATAAATGTAGAAATAAATAAATGTAGAAATAAATAAATGAAGAAATAAATAAATGTAGAAATAAATAAATGAAGAAATAAATAAATGAAGAAATAAATAAATGTAGAAATAAATAAATGAAGAAATAAATAAATGAAGAAATAAATAAATGTAGAAATAAATAAATGAAGAAATAAATAAATGAAGAAATAAATAAATGTAGAAATAAATAAATGAATAAATAAATAAATGAATAAATAAATAAATGTATAAATAAATAAATGTGGAAATAAATAAATGTAGAAATAAATAAATGAAGAAATAAATAAATGTAGAAATAAATAAATGTGGAAATAAATAAATGTATAAATAAATAAATGTAGAAACAAATAAATGTAAAAATAAATAAATGAAGAAATAAATAAATGAAGAAATAAATAAATGTAGAAATACATAAATGTAGAAATAAATAAATGAATAAATAAATAAATGAAGAAATAAATAAATGTGGAAATAAATAAATGTATAAATAAATAAATGTATAAATAAATAAATGTAGAAATAAATAAATGAAGAAATAAATAAATGTAGAAATAAATAAATGAATAAATAAATAAATGTGGAAATAAATAAATGTATAAATAAATAAATGTATAAATAAATAAATGTAGGAATAAATAAATGTAGAAATAAATAAATGTGGAAATAAATAAATGTAGAAATAAATAAATGTAGAAATAAATAAATGTGGAAATAAATAAATGTAGAAATAAATAAATGTGGAAATAAATAAATGTAAAAATAAATAAATGTAGAAATAAATAAATGTAGAAATAAATAAATGTAGAAATAAATAAATGTGGAAATAAATAAATGTGGAAATAAATAAATGTAAAAATAAATAAATGTAGAAATAAATAAATGTAGAAATAAATAAATGTAGAAATAAATAAATGTAGAAATAAATAAATGTAGAAATAAATAAATGTGGAGAAAATACAATTATACATAAATAAGGAAATGCATATAAATATTAATTTATTATCTTTGTATATTTATTTATGTATTTATTATGTTTATTATTAGATTTGGAATATAGATGTGAGTCAGTGATGATCACTCACCCGATACAGTCAGAGTCACTCCAACACTCCAGTGAGAGAAGAATAATCCTGATCCTGATCCTGATCCTGATCCTGATCCTCTACAGCTGTTACACCTGCACATCTGTGTGTGATCTGCAGTGATGTTGTACTCTTTCTCATTAGAGTTGTGATAGTTACCATCACACTCCCATCTGTATGTCCATCCTTCCCCCTGTACGGCACATGTGAGAGTGACTCTCTCTCCTCTGAATATCTGTGATGGTTCAGGCTTTACACTCAGAACAGGTTTAGGTTTCTCTGTAAGAAGTGCACAAACAGAAGTTATGGTTAAACATCTCACAAAATCAAATGAAGTGACTCAACCTGTCCAAACCCCTGCATAAATGTCACGGCACAACAGAAGATATTTTGAAGAGCAGATTCTAGAGAGCGTTTGATTGGACAGAAGATCTGATGAGAAGCTGAAGTGCAGAGTGATGTCATCAACATCCCTGATCCTCATTGGCTGAAGTGAGAGACTGTAAGTGTTGATCACTTATATCTTCTAAATGTGAATTGTGTCATTGTTGTGGAGCAACACTAGCGTATAGATAACAGTGAGACTCACATATTCATACTAGAAGACAAACAACTTCATTCTGAGTTCATGTGGACATTAAACAGTTCATTAACACTTAAAAAGAGCACACTAATGGAAATACATACTTTGTATGGAATAAATGGGAAATATCAATTAAAACAAAATGTTAAAATATGGAAGAAAAATTGTTCATTCATTTAATTAAAAATCAGTTCCGCTCCGCATCGTGTCTATCAGCTGTTAAAGCTCTTTAGCTGTTATAAACTCACTGTAAACCACGGCTTATTGCTTTAGTATAGATCAACATTTATATTGTGCAATGGCTGAAGAATGGATCGAATGTGTTTGCGCTCCTCTTTGCTGAAAGGAGTTTCTGATTCTGCAGGTGCGCTTTATTTGCGTGTGCCAGAGGAAAGGATGTTGCTCCAGGATCTTCTGTTGATGTAGTTTGGGTGCCAGTAAGATTGCAGGGGTGATTCACATTTATGCCCCATCACTGATATGAGTAGTTAGTATACTACACCAAATGTCAAAATTTGATTGATTGACAGGTGGGCGGGGCTTCCGGTATAGGGGGCGGGACTTCCGGTGTAGGCGGGACTTCCGGTATAGGCGGGACATCCGGTGTAGGCGGGACTTCCTGTATAGGCGGGACTTCCTGTATAGGCGGGACTTCCTGTATAGGCGGGACTTCCTGTATAGGCGGGACTTCCTGTAAAGGCGGGACTTCCTGTTTAATAAATCATGTGATTGACATTAGGTTTTGATGTTTTTGACAGTTGGTTTTTGACCTATTGTCATAATAAATCATATGATTGACATTAGGTTTTGATGTTTTTTGACAGTTGGTTTTTGACCTATTGTCATAATAAATCATATGATTGACAGTTGGTTTTGATGTCTTTGATGACTTTGACAGTTGGTTTTGATGTCTTTGATGACTTTGACAGTTGGTTTTGATGTCTTTGATGACTTTGACAGTTGGTTTTGATGTCTTTGATGACTTTGACAGTTGGTTTTGATGGTTTATGACATTAGGTTTTTTTGTTTTGATGAATTTGACAGTTGGTTTTTTTGTTTTGAATGCGGTATAATAAATCATGTTATTGACAGAAGGTTTTATCTTTTGAAGTCGCTGTTATCAGAAAATTCCCCTCCCACCCTGCCACATCCCAGAGCAGCGTATATATATATAAATGGGGCCAGTGTGTTCTACAGCTATCAGCAAAAAGAGAAACATGAGCTACATGAGCATGGACGGATTATCAGCTCCTGAAACCCCAGATGCGGGGTTGCGCAGCAGGACGTTCGACAGTCTGATGACCAGTCTACCTATGGCGCCGAGAAAACCTTATGGGCACGTCCGTTTGACAAGCTTTCTCCATGAACTTTCGGAATGGACTAAAGGAGAATTTATGATGAACAGCAAGCGTGTAATCGGGTACAGATTTCATAAAACAACTCAAGTTGTTATACTCTACACCACCGACAGCGCGGGCGAGTTTCACCCCGGGGAAGACGCATGTCTTGTATTTCCTAAAAAAGACTGGGCATTATTTTACAATTTTGTGTGGAAGGATCTGAAGAGCGGCGGTCAAGAACCTCTGTACGTTGGAGAGTGGGACGGGGTCACCCCGAATGTCCGGTACCGCGTGGTAGGTGACCACACTAAAAAGAACCCGGATGATTCTGTCTACATATTCTGCTGTGATGACAAGACAAAGCTCACCGAAGATCGGTCAGGGGTCGTCCTGCCTAACGAGCATAACAATCTGTATGAAATGCAATTTTTGTTCAAGTGGCAAGATCTGAGTCAGCTGGATATTATGTTTTCAATCATAAACAAGCTGTTCAAATGGTGCGAGCTGCACGACGGCTACAACAAAATTAAAGTGCAGCTGTTCCACCCTGAGAGATGTCCGCGCAGCAGTACATACGCGGGGTATTCACCCCCCATTCACTACAGACATCCGGGACCTCAACGGTCAGCCCCTCCCAGACGTCGTTTATAAACCACAGCTGAAGCGCCACAACGTCCCCGCCCCTTTACTGCATCTGACATAAAGTCAGCGGCATTCAGTAGGCCCCAAAAGGCCATGGTCGGTCATGAGATAAGCCCCCAAAATGCGTAGTGCAATGGCGCCATCTATTGGACAGGCGTGTTTTTCTCCATTTTTTACCCATCACATATATATGTGTGAGGCGAGGGGAAATGCATTATAAAAGTGAACTTTTAGACCACAGCATCTCATCATCTCTCTCCCTCATCAAAATGCAGAACGGTGAGTATTTTTTCTCTATATTTGATGCTATAATGTTATACAATGATGCTTTAAACATGCAATGTGCTATTGATGTGATTTATCAACTATAACTAACATTAGCATTGAGTTAATGATGTTTTAAACATTCATGCATGGGTACAGTGTTTTAATCATTGAGTCATCTTTGGTCTATCAGCTATAACTAAAATCGGTGTCTTAAACACAGCATGTTACTGTTACTGTTACGGGTACTCTCCGGCACCACCCGGTGTCCCGGAGTTAAAACTACATCCAGTTATGACACAATTGTATGCTCTCCGGCGACACCCGGTGTCCCGGAGTTAAAACTACATCCAGTTATGGTGTAATTGCGCCCCTAGAGCACCGGGGTGAAATAACATTTAGAAAATTAATGATTTTTTTTTCAGCATCTGTAATCAGACATGCATATAAAGCGACTCACAAATGTTTCCATTCATAACAGGATTTTTTGCCTCACAGGTTCGAATGTTGAAAGTGATGCTCACGATAGCAATGATGCATGTGAGGACTGCTCTTTTATAAATTAAAAATTAAATAATAATAAATAAATAAAAATTAATAATAAAAATTAATAAATAATTAAAAAAAAAAATTTTTTTTTTAATTGTCTCTCTTTTTTCATTCACAGTGACCCCTCAGCTGGTTGAAGCAGACAGCGCGTCTGATGGTAAGACAAGACCCATCGCCGACATCATGTTTTTTTTTTTCTTAACATTTATGAAAAATGTATTTATTTATTTATTTTAGATTTCATTCAGTTTATCACGCAACCCGGCTTCCCACTGACTGACACCGCTCAACAGAATAATGATGACGTGCCTGACCCCACGCCGACGCACGCTGTGGATCAAATAGTTCCTGCCGGCTCTGCTTTAGACCAGGTCGCTGGACCCAGCGGTGAACCTTTGAGAAAGAAGGGTAGAAAAACCGATCGTCCTACCTCACCGACCTGTCCTGAGAGAAAAACGTTTTGTTTTATCCCGTCAATCAGTCCTGAAAACAGTCCTGACAGGAAAACTTTCTGTCCGACGCCGCCGAGCGGTCCTGCGCCGAGTCTTGACAGCGTATTTCTTTATGGTGAGACTATCTACATTATTATTTTCATTTAAACACAAATTGAATCATACCATAACAATTTTTGTGTTATATTTCTACACAGCAGGGTCGGGCTATAGCCCCGACCACATGACTAGCTGGCATACACCTCGACGCATCACTTGGACAAGTACGAAAGCGATCAAAACTCCGTTGGAAGAAGAAGACATCGAAGTTGAAGAAGTGTCAGCAGAGCATCGCCCGGCTGACGAGCCACTCGCCGATACTAATTTAATAGAGGCATTATGTCAAGAGTTTCGCGACACCCAGGTTTATTATTCTCATCATCATAGATGGAACGTTGCAGTTAATTCAATATAGATTTATTCCATTAAACTTTTGTATTGCATGTATTGATTTTTATATTCCAGATACTCTGTAATTTTGTTGTATGCATGCATGCATGTTTTTTACATCTATCATGTATTGATTTATTCCATATACTTTTTGTGATTTTGTAATTTTTCATGTTTTGGTCTGAAATCTAAAATGGATGGGTCAAAAAGCTTTTGCTCAGACGACGACGCAGAACTGTCACCGGACGAAATTGAAATGCTAAGTTGGCTTCCGGATTCTTTAGAACAGTATTTGTTTAATCTAGAATCTTCGCAATCCCCCTCTAATTTGGATCTTTTTGAATTAGCCGTAAATTCAAATATTAATTTGTACGATCACGTGCTAACCGTAGACAACAATCATGTTGTACAATACGGTGGTGTTTTAAATAATCAACTCCCTGCATGTACCGACAGCGATCCTGACGCTGATGATACTCCACAGCCATCTACCAGCAGCAGCACGAGGCCCACATCAGGTAATATTGACGCTTTACGCGAGACTGACCCTAACAGACAGAGTCGATTAAGCCGTACGGAAATTGATACGCTGATCCGAGAAGGCGGGTTCGTTAACGGATATCACGTTTTACCGCGACCACGCTTCAACAGTGTGTCGTTGAGAAGGAGCATGAATCTGAGAGAGATTAACTCTACAGATTTGGCCTCTTATCACACTTCATTACATCGCATGCTGAGCGAGATCGTCACCTTCGCTAGAGAAATCGGCCACGATGCACCCGTAATCAATATGACCATGTCGGCACCCACTCTACAAACACCCATCAGCTGTGTTCTCGCCCCCGGTAATGATTATGATGTGAATTCGCTTATGGATCAATTTGAAAGAGTTTTACAGAGCAACCAGCTGTTATTATCGGACGACGCCGTCGAGATCGACGCTACCGTAGCCATGAACAGACAAGGAGGCGGTCGACGACGTAAACTTACAGATCTGGCCGTTGATCAGGTAATCAAAAGAAAAAAGACGAATTTGTTCTGCCCCATAAATTTGTCAAATCAATTGTGCTTCTCTATTTGTCTCGCTCGTTTTCTCAACCCCCAGCTACCCGGGAGCGAGTTAGAAAAACTGGCTGCCGTCATCCAAAACAGCGTCGGCTTCTCAATTCAAGACCGAATCGCTCTTAGCGACATAGCTTCGTTTGAACGAGCGCTAGGCATTAAAATCGTTGTATTTCACAGATCGAATGCCATGGTCTTAGAAACGTACAAAAATTCTGACGAACCCCATCCCAAAACGGTGTTCCTCTATCTACATGATAATCACTATTATATGATCATGAATCTGACAGGCTTCTTAGGTTCGCCATACGTCTGTCAATTTTGTTACAAAAGTTACAGCAACCGCAGAGACCATCAATGCAAGCACGTCTGCAATGTCTGTTTTGACGCCGAATGTCACAGGTCCCCTAAAAGAACCATACATTGTCCCGATTGTTTGCGCTACTGTAAATCGAGCTATTGCTTCGAAATGCATAAAAAGAACCCTCCTCCTGGTCAAGAATCCCCCTCCTGTGATATTATCAAATACTGCAAACTATGCGGGCTGCGTTACTACGTTAAAGCGGGTGACAAGAAAGCAAAACACATATGCCCGACGGACAAATGCGTCCACTGTCGAGAACATCTGATGGAACACGGGACGCACCAATGTTTCATACAGCCCCTAGAGCCTAAGGAGCCATGCGAGAAATATATTTTCTACGATTTTGAAACGTGTTACGAAAACGGGCGACACGTGGCTAATTTTGTTTGCGCAATCACTTTCAAAGGGAAGAAATTTACGGCGGAGGGTACCGACTGCATCGCTAAGCTAATCAACCGCTTCAGAAAACCCCGATATATTGGCTACTGCTTCATAGCTCATTACGCCTCCAGATTCGACTCCTTTCTGATTCTCGAGTATTTTTGCAAAGCCGGGATTGCGATTGAGGTCATAATGCAAGGCTGTAAATTAATTTACATGTACGACGAATCGTTTGGCCAACGATACATCGATAGCTACTCATTTTTTCCAATGGCCCTTGCCAAAATGCCCGCGGCGTTAGACTTGACGACGACTGAAAAAGGCTACTTCCCCCATCTTTTCAACAGGGTGGAAAACGAGAACTATGTTGGACCATACCCCGACAAAAAGTTCTACAACTACGATAACATGTCGGATAAAGACCGTGAAAAGTTTGATGCATGGTACAGCACGGTTGAGGGGGAGCAGTTTGACTTCAGGCAGGAACTGTACGCGTACGGGGTTAACGACGTCGTCTTATTACGCGAAGGCTGTATGAAATACCGTCAGGCGTTCCTAGAATGCACCGAAATTGACCCTTTTGGGTTCACGACGCTCCCCAGCTGTTCGATGGGGGTCTTCAAAACCCATTATCTCGGCAGAAACACCCTCGCTCTCACGCACAACAAAGCGTACATCCATCAGAATAAGTCCTACTCAAGTGGCTCGATCGAATGGCTCGAGTATGTCAAAAAGACTCGAAACGTGGATGTTCACCACGCCGTAAACCACGGCGAAGTATCGATCGGTAAGTACTTTTTAGATGGCGTCTACCAGCAAGACGGTGTGCAGCACGGCTTAGAATACGCGGGGTGCATCTTCCACGGTCACTGCTGCCGCTTTGCACCCCATGAGTCACACCCCTTGTCGGGAGTACCCTATGGGGTTCTCAGGAGACAGTTTGACGATAAGATCGAAATTCTGCAGAACGCGTACGGTTTACAAGTCGAGGTTCTTTGGGAATGTGAATGGATCAAAATGAAAAAGACCGATCCCTCTGTGATAGAATTTATGGCCGGTTATTCAGCCCCGGAGAGACTGAACCCAAGAGAAACCTTGTATGGCGGCCGCACGAACGCTTATAAACTCTATCACAAAGTGAGCGGAGATGAGAAAATAAGGTATCTCGATTTCACCAGCCTCTACCCCTTCTGCCAGGCTAGGAAAAGCTACCCGATCGAACACCCCCAAATCATTTTCAAAGATTTTGAACCGATTGAAAATTATTACGGACTCATCAAAGCGACCGTGTACCCTCCCCGCAAATTACTGCATCCGGTTCTCCCTTACAGATGTCAAGGAAAACTCATGTTTCCGTTATGCAGAACCTGCGCTCACAATCAAAACCAGACCACGAGCTGTACCCACACGGATGAGGAAAGATCACTCTCCGGGTCCTGGGTATCCATCGAGCTTTTAAAAGCCATCGAGAAGGGTTATGTGGTAGCCAAGATTGACGAGGTTTGGCATTTTCCACAACGGTCAGACACGTTGTTTGTCGAATACGTCAAAACATTTTTGCGTTTGAAACAACAAGCGTCGGGGTACCCGTCGAATGTCGTCACGGACGCTGAGAAAGAAACTTACATTCGCGAGTATTTTGAAAAAGAGGGGGTTCAACTCGACCCCGAAAAGATCAAGCACAACCCCGCGCAGAGAGCTATCTCAAAGCTATGTCTGAATTCGCTTTGGGGGCGGTTCTCTTTAAAACCAAATTTACCTCAAACGACTCTGGTGAACGACCCCGAAAGATTTCACCAGAATCGTCTTCGGTAATACCGACACCTTGTCGTATTTCTCATTCGTCTCAGACAACGTGGCTCTCGTCCAGCATAAACCCAACAAAGAGGATGTTTGTAAGGCTCGCGACGTCAACGTGTTTATAGGGGCGTTCACTACGGCCCACGCCCAACTGGAATTGTACGAGTTGATGGACAGACTCAGCAGTCGTATACTTTACTCTGATACAGACTCCGTCGTGTTCGTGTCTAGGGACGGTGACTGGGAGCCGCCTCTGGGTGATTATTTGGGCGAGCTGACGAACGAAATAGACGATGGGGATTTTATCACGGAGTTTTGCTCTAGCGGCCCTAAATCGTATGGCTTTCGCACCGCTAAAGGCAAAGTATGCATGAAAGCTAAGGGGATAACGCTGAATGCTAAAAATTCCCAAGCCATCCGCCTGGATACCCTGATTGGTCTGGTTGATAGTTATGTGACGTCGTATGATAGTACCGAATACATCCTGGCTCACACGGAAAACATTGTGAGGGATAAAAAGACTCTCACATTGCACAACAAATCAGTCGTTAAAAGGTTTAAGGTGGTGTATAATAAACGCAGACTTTTGCCCGATTTCACCACGCTTCCTTATGGCTACTGATCAGATGATGCACAGAGGATCAATGGATGCTTCCGATTTTGATTTCAGACTTCAACATCCATTTAGTTGTGTTATCTCCGGGCCTTCCAATTCTGGAAAGTCTTATTTTGTGAAACTTTTGTTGGAAAAAGGTTTGAATTTAATTTCCAAGAAAATTTAAAACATTGTCTGGTTGTATGATTGTTGGCAGCCTTTGTACGACGATGTACTTAAATTGTATGACATTAAATTTGTGCAAGGAATACCAGAGAGTCTGAATGATGATGATTTGTTACCTGTCACTAAAACAAATCTTCTCATCGTGGATGATTTGATGCAGCAAGCTAGCGCCAATTTGGAGCTTCAAAGGGTTTTTACGCAGTACGTACACCACCGTAATCTCAGCGCTATTTATATAGTGCAAAATTTATTTGTACAGGGTAAATCCAGCCGAACCATCAGCTTAAACGCCAATTATATGATCCTGTTTAAAAATCCTCGGGACGTCAATCAAGTAGCGATGCTGGGACGCCAAATGTACCCCGGAAACACAAAATACTTTATGGAGTGCTACCACGATGCGGTCAACCAGCCTTTCGGCTACATAATGATAGACTATAAAGCAAAAACCCCCGAGCAGTACCGTCTCAGAACAGGATTGCTTTCCGACCGTCAAGTGGTTTACATCCCGAAAAAAAGAAGAAGAACGTGATCAAATCACCATGTCCGCCAGACTTTGTAAACATCTGCCGGTGTTAAAAATGCTACATAAAGCATCTCCTAAACAAAGGCGTCTTATTCTACAATCGGCGTCCGACGAATTCATTTTATCGTTGTGTGAAGTGGCGCTCAACATCCTCTACGGGACGATTCCGGTCAATCCACAACAGTACCGAAAACTGAGAAAGAGAAAAGCCGAAATTAAATTTGTAGCCAATAAAAAAATCGGCATAGCGGCAAAGAAACGAGTCTTCAACCAGAAGGGTGGATTCCTTTTACCGCTCCTGAGCGTCGCCGTACCCTTTCTTTCGAGCTTGATCGCAAACAGATAGGATGGAGTACGCCGAGAAGATGTATTTAGTCCCGCAACATCAACTGGATAAGGTGAGAACCGAAAATGTTCGCGAGAATATTCAACAGAGCGTGGAAAACGATTTGGACGGCGCCATGAGAAATATCTTACTCCGCACTGATTTGAACCCGTACGAAAAAGCAAAACTTTACACAAATACCCTGAGCAGGTTTTTGACCATCGTTAAACAAAGCGATCGGGAGATCGGAGTTTTAACGCAGTCGTTGCCCGATCCCGCTCCTAAAGATGAAGTACCGACCGCGGCTAGCGTCGAAGACGACAACGGTGCTGAGGAGCATGTGGTGGATGAAGTTCTGAAGAATGTACCTTCGAGAAGTGTGAAAAACAGCAGATACATATTAGACAAGATGTCTAAAGCTAAAGGACTAAGCGCGTGGAACGAATCGGGGGAGTTTGTGTTCAGGGGTAAAGCCGTACAAGGCTCACACATGGTCGATTTGTTAAAAAATGTCACGGCACCGCAAAAGGTTCGGGATAACCGGAGACCTGTAGGATGGTCAGAGTTTCTACACGCCTTTGCCGAATTAAACATCCCTTTTTCTACAGTGCCGAATCAACAGGTCAGGAGCACCATTAAATCTCTAAAGAGTAAACCCGACACCCCCAGCCCACCCCGTGTCAGACCTTCCAAAAGGGCACGAAGACAATCACGCTCGGTGTTTCCAGAGTCCGAAGACTCTGTGTTTAAATCCCCGACTATCGATCGAAGACAATGGTTGGAATTTTAACGAATCCTTTCATTTTGTATGTACATTAATATGTATCTTATGATTAAATAAAAGACGATTAAAAATATAATGGTTTCAAGATTTTTATTTATATGTCAGACATGTCTGCACGCAGTGAACGCAGGACAACATTGTATCAATACAAACATACGGTCTTAATCTCTTCACAAATAGGGACACCATTTTATCATTTTTAATATAATTATCGGTGTATAGTTTCATCACATGATCATAGCCGTATCTTCTAGCTAGATGATATAGAAAAAACAGACAGTGCTGACCGCAGGTGTCCGATGAATAATCCTGGACTCGTCTGCCGGAATATAATACGTCGGCATCGTTGGCTGCTAGAAAGTCATTGATGCTGGATGGAAAGCGATGGCTGGTGGGGGGGTTGCCGAAGCTGTCGAAAAAACACGCGCCCCCGTCTTGGGTTAAATAAACGGCGACCCAGTGCTCCCCCGGCATGCTAGCAGGGTCGGTGTTCACGATACAGGCCGACGGTAAGATCCTTATGGGTTTTTCGGGTAGTTGATCGCTCGGTAGAACGCCGAGAAAATGAGTCCTGCAGGTAATTTTATCCATGATGGCGGTGAGTTGCAGCGTGTTCATCTCAATAGTAGTCTATGAGTACCTGTCGGCGGTTAGACAATTCAATGATGCTGTCAAATACCGCGTAAACAATTAAATTAATGGTATTCGGCAGCGGTTTTCTGAAACAAGCTTCGACTCTGATATTCCCGGACTTGATGAGGGAAATGTGCTGACCGCACTCTTCGTCGGGCGTGAGGTTAAATGCGTAAAGCGTGTATCCGTTCAGGAAATCATTCCTGCCGAAACAGAGTGGTTGGTCTTTAAGATGTCTCCCGGTCGTCATCACCAACTGATAATATTCGCGTACTGCCAAACCAGCTTCGAAATTGGGCTGTAGAGGCTTGGCCGGGTACTGTTGTCCGTCAACGTAGACGGCTAAGAATTCAAGGTCGTAGTGTTTGAACGCGAATGGATTTTTTGCGTAGGAACCGGTGAATGCGTCGTTGTCGACCATGGCAATGACGATAGACTTTGGCAGTGTTCCTAAAAACAGATTTTCCTGATTCGAAACACGAGAGCCGGCCGGTATGGAGAACGATTTTAGACTGACCCTATCGACAGGGTACTTGGCCGTTGTCGAGAGCAACGTCTGGGCGTGAGCCAGTCTCACCGGCGGTGATACAGTAACTTTCTTGACAAAAAGGGATGCGGCCACTATATTTAATTTGTAAGCCACATCGTCGGCCCTCATCAGACAGAATTCATCTTTTGCTTGAATTAGGCGTATCTTGATATCCACCCCATTTATCATAAGTTTCTCTTGGAAGAATATATCGCTGTGTATGGGGGCTAGTAGTTCCACCTCCTTGCTTTCGCTGGTGTAGCCTGATCTCTTTGTCAACCCCGCGTTATGGCCTGCCGGGTCTTGAACGTCCATATGACCCGCCGTGTCTTTATGGAACAATCCGGCGCTGAAGACAGATTCCAACGTATCTTTACCGTAGTTGATCAGACTCTCGATGATACAGCGATAAGGGTAAGTGCTCGAACTCTGAGATATCAGACGATCGCCAAGGGTCACGTCGACTTGTGAAAACATAGTGGCTCCGGG
The DNA here is from genome assembly GCA_023566225.1 of Romanogobio albipinnatus. Taxonomy (NCBI): domain Eukaryota; kingdom Metazoa; phylum Chordata; class Actinopteri; order Cypriniformes; family Gobionidae; genus Romanogobio; species Romanogobio albipinnatus. The sequence continues at coordinate 8,572,241 of CM042239.1, forward strand.
GTAGTTGATTAGACCCACCTTGGCAGGGTGTGCAATCTCTTCCCTGTTAGGTTTCGTGATTTTCACCCGCAGGTAGAGCATCGTGTTATTGAGATCCACATAATCATCGCCGTTGCCTGCGATAAAAAATTCCAATGGTGCAGAGCCCGATATGGCCGATAACGGTGCTACTTCTAAATAGCCATTTTTCTCAATAACTGTCTGTGTCAGCGGGACCGAAAATAAGTCCAGCTCAGACTTGATGCATTCACCCGACATGCGATGGAGTAGTGCCATGTTAGAATATGGATTTTGCGGCTCTCTTGATCGATACGTTTCGACTAACAGACCTCTTACGCTTTCTGCGTACGAGTGAGCGCTTGTTTGATCCGCGCACTGTTTTCTTCTTCTTCTTCTGTACCACCCGTTGGCCACGCCTCCTCACACCCGGCGGCTTAGACATTCTCTTACGAGCCATGACCATGAGACCGGATCCGTCTTGAGCTTTATCGTTATGCGAACGCGTCAATACGTTTGAGACGACGTCGGATACTATATTTTTAGCAGCCGATTTTAGGTGAGGTTTCGCGATGCTAAATCCTCTTTTTAACAACGGTACGGCCATCCTGAACAGACCTCTGAATAGGCCTCCTAACCCCGCACCGTACATAACTCCCGATCCCGAATACCCCGGCAAACCGGAACCGGCCTGATTTTGGTAATAGCTCACATAGTCCGCGGTATTGGACTCTCCGGGTCTATAATAAACCATTTTTTTAAAGAATAGAAATATTTTTTGGTTTAAAGTGTAGTTTTACGATGACTTTCCCGTAAGAAAATGGTACTTCGTGGTTTTGATCGTCCTTCAACTCTATGACGATGCTGCTGATGTGATCCTTGTTGATCGATGCGTAATGGGGGTTGTCGTATCTAGCAATGACCGCGTCGTTGCCTTTACCCGTTATATGTACACATCTCAAGAGGGGCACGTGCGAATCACCGACCGCTTGATATTGGATGATGTCCGTGTAAACGTACATTGTATAGAACCCAGCATTGATGTCGGATTGATGAGGAGCGTATGTGATGACGTCCGTAGTAAAATCGGGTTCTTTATGATCGTTTAAACCTCTGAGAGGTTTTTTAGTCATTCCTAAAATAGTGGCTAGTCTTCCTCGGAAACTCACTGAAATGTTTGGTTTCGCGACCAGAAAGACTTTGTTTTTTAATTCGTCGTGATTCAATACGGCCGCTGGTGTGATGAGTTGATTTATAGCCCGGAGGATCGCGCGAATGTTTGCGTAGTAACCCCCGCTTATGTGTAATTTCGTAATGATAGAAAAACCAATATTTGAGGGATTGCTATCCGGGGGTTCCGGGGTCGTATGTAGGATGAAATGACCATCTTCGTCATTAAAGTTGTACCAACTTCTAGGATATTCGATTTCGGCGAGTCCGACTTCCCATTGTCCTTTCAAGTCTATAGCTTTAGCCAACCTGGTTGTATAGCTGGCTATACGATTTTCAGGATAAACCGACGACGACGCATTGCATGGCAACGTGACGTAGAACCCGTGATCCTCCATGATGCTCCTTCGCTCGTATGGTCTCATCCGTTAACGACTGTGCGTTTTAAGGAGATTGCAAGTCCAGCAGAGTTTTTTTATCTATATAACTATTAAATTTTGAAGGCCATCCTAGCCATTTCACTAGAACAAGCGTAGATTTCCCCTGTTTTTTCTGACCTAAAATCTTTTCCACCTTAAAAGATTTGTTTTTACTCACAATTATTTTTTGCAACTCTTCTTCATAAAAAACCCCATCTATGACATCGCCATCATAATCCTTGAGTCTGTAGACCGGGGGGTGACGCGGAATACATGAGGATACTGTGAAAAATTCTTCCGTGTAGTTCTGCTCATAACCTTTGGCGAACGGTCCTCTCACTTTAGAAATCCTGACAACGTCGCCGACTTTGAAATTAAATACGGTCTTCTTCTTCTTCTTTATATCGCCGTACAAATTTTCAAACACTTGACCCTCATTTGCTTTGTCGACGTCCACGGGTCTCATTCTGATACTTCGGTGATAACTGCTGTTGTACCCTTGAATAATGTCTTGTAAAACATCAATGTATCGGCGGGAATTTGTAGCCGTTAAAAATCTCCACATGCGGCTTTTTAATGTTCTATTAAATCGTTCTACGACGCTGGCTTTCAAATCGGTAGCGGTGGCGAAGTGGTTGATGTCGTGCTTTTTCATCACATCTTGAAAATGTTTGTTAAAAAATTCCTTTCCCTTATCCGTCTGCAATTTCTGAGGTACACGACCCTCTTCGAGTATAGACTGGAACGCTTTAGTGACCTCAATGCCACTCTTATTCTTCAAAACTCTGACCCATGAGAACTTGCTAAATACATCTATGCATGTCAGTAGGTATTTATGACCGTCATTATCCTTGGCGTAGGCAGTCATGTCGACAAGATCAGCCTGGAACTGTGTATCGATCCCATACACAACCACTCTATTTCGTTTGTATTTTATAGGTGCTGTTTTGTGTAATGTGTAAGCATCCTCACCCGCCAACCAATCTGAAACCTCTTTATCGCTTAGACGGACGCCGGTATCTTTTAAGACGGCGTCTTTTAATCGTTTTTTACCCCCTAGAGAGCCGGGGTTGGACGGTGTATAATAAGCCTTTTTCATGAGCTCCGACATGCTGTCGTTTCAACCGCCGCAAAAGAATAACGCGTACAAGTATTTTGAATCAATCTTTTATTTAAAAAAATCCGTTACAGGATACATGCAAGATCTAAGTAAAAATGGAAATAATACAGGTAGAGTAAAAAAAAAAATGGATATAACGACATTACAGGATACACAGTAAGTACAAAAAGGATATAATGATGTTAATATAACACAATCTAACTAAAAATGGATATAATAAGTAGCAGTAAGTAAAAAACAAAATGGAAAATAACATTACAGGATACATAGTAGCTAAAATGGATATAATACAACATTACAGGATAGACAGTGGCTAAAATGGATATAATACAACAGAGTAAGCTAAAAAATGGTTAGTAAAAAAATAATAATGTAGTAAATGGTTAGTGATAATGACATTACTGACTGTCTAACCAGAAAAGAAAGTCGCGACAGGCCTTCATGTTTTTGTCTAGGATGAAATCGATATACATTTCGGTAATTTTGGCAGAGTCGTCATCATCACCCTTTTTCTTTATCAACTCGGTACATACATCTGCCACGTAGGTACAAGTACACAACACGTCTGAGATTGTGATCTCAGCGCGTGATTCACACATCATTTCTAGAATAGCTTCTATCATTACATCGGGTGGATCGAGACCATCAACACATTTTTCAATCAAATCGTCCCATGCATTAGCCATCCCTCTCATTATCGGCATATTCTTCTTGAGATTTGCCTGACGCGTAGTGTCATGACCAACTGGGATATCAGGGTGGGCAGCGTCCGCAATAATCTTATCCAGTAGCTCGGTCATCTGATGTTTGAAATGGTCTTTAAACACGAGTTTCAAACAGCTCCTTAGACTACAGACTACACCCATCGCGGAGGGGGGTTGGTCACTCTCCATTCACAATTGAGAGACCTTGCCAGAGATCAACGACGTCGTAGACTATTTCCTTGCAGGGTTTGTCCAGAAGTTTCAACCTGATTTCTTCTAGCTTGGCAATGATGAATGGTTCGTCTTTTAATTCGTGCAGAATACCCCCGACTGTCCCTTGAATACGCTGGGGGTGAGATTTTAGCCCGCAGCGGTTTAGGAGAATGCTGATGATGGAATGGAAAAAGGGCTTAAACAGCTTGCCTGACAGCTCGTCAAAGTGTGTGTCGAAGTAGAAGTTGGGAGGGTCAAACAGGCAGGAATGTTGCAGCTGGCTGGGGTGGTCAATCGCACACCCCTCGCAGTCGGCCTTCAGCTTATCACCGATGAGATGTTCCAGCAGCACCACGGTTGCTGCTTTTACGATTTTGAATCCGACATCGCTGAAACATCCGTCTGTAGCGTCGTGACCGGCTTTAGCACTGGGGAGGTAAGTCAGGTTGTGTGATCCGAGGTCCGAGCCTAATTTGTCCAGCCAGTCTTTGGAGCGTTTGATAGTTTTAGCAGGACCGTGGCCGCAGTCGCATTCGATTAACGGGTCCCAGTCGATTTGGAGGGGCGATTGCCAGTCTTTGTGAAGGTCCGATGATCCAAGGGGGTAAGTCAGACAATAGTCGCTTGCGTTGTCGTCAGGAGGGTCGAGAATGCTGCCGAAAGAGATGCCGCAGCTGCACACATGAGCGGGTTCTGAAGCGCCGTCTTCAGCCATGGTTTATAAATGTTGCTTGAGAGGGTTTGGCCGCTGACTTTATGTCAGATGCAGTAAAGGGGCGGGGACGTTGTGGCGCTTCAGCTGTGGTTTATAAACGACGTCTGGGAGGGGCTGACCGTCGAGGTCCCGGATGTCTGTAGTGAATGGGGGGTGAATACCCCGCGTATGTACTGCTGCGCGGACATCTCTCAGGGTGGAACAGCTGCACTTTAATTTTGTTGTAGCCGTCGTGCAGCTCGCACCATTTGAACAGCTTGTTTATGATTGAAAACATAATATCCAGCTGACTCAGATCTTGCCACTTGAACAAAAATTGCATTTCATACAGATTGTTATGCTCGTTAGGCAGGACGACCCCTGACCGATCTTCGGTGAGCTTTGTCTTGTCATCACAGCAGAATATGTAGACAGAATCATCCGGGTTCTTTTTAGTGTGGTCACCTACCACGCGGTACCGGACATTCGGGGTGACCCCGTCCCACTCTCCAACGTACAGAGGTTCTTGACCGCCGCTCTTCAGATCCTTCCACACAAAATTGTAAAATAATGCCCAGTCTTTTTTAGGAAATACAAGACATGCGTCTTCCCCGGGGTGAAACTCGCCCGCGCTGTCGGTGGTGTAGAGTATAACAACTTGAGTTGTTTTATGAAATCTGTACCCGATTACACGCTTGCTGTTCATCATAAATTCTCCTTTAGTCCATTCCGAAAGTTCATGGAGAAAGCTTGTCAAACGGACGTGCCCATAAGGTTTTCTCGGCGCCATAGGTAGACTGGTCATCAGACTGTCGAACGTCCTGCTGCGCAACCCCGCATCTGGGGTTTCAGGAGCTGATAATCCGTCCATGCTCATGTAGCTCATGTTTCTCTTTTTGCTGATAGCTGTAGAACACACTGGCCCCATTTATATATATATATACGCTGCTCTGGGATGTGGCAGGGTGGGAGGGGAATTTTCTGATAACAGCGACTTCAAAAGATAAAACCTTCTGTCAATAACATGATTTATTATACCGCATTCAAAACAAAAAAACCAACTGTCAAATTCATCAAAACAAAAAAACCTAATGTCATAAACCATCAAAACCAACTGTCAAAGTCATCAAAGACATCAAAACCAACTGTCAAAGTCATCAAAGACATCAAAACCAACTGTCAAAGTCATCAAAGAGATCAAAACCAACTGTCAAAGTCATCAAAGACATCAAAACCAACTGTCAAAGTCATCAAAGACATCAAAACCAACTGTCAATCATATGATTTATTATGACAATAGGTCAAAAACCAACTGTCAAAAAACATCAAAACCTAATGTCAATCATATGATTTATTATGACAATAGGTCAAAAACCAACTGTCAAAAACATCAAAACCTAATGTCAATCACATGATTTATTAAACAGGAAGTCCCGCCTTTACAGGAAGTCCCGCCTATACAGGAAGTCCCGCCTATACAGGAAGTCCCGCCTATACAGGAAGTCCCGCCTATACAGGAAGTCCCGCCTACACCGGATGTCCCGCCTATACAGGAAGTCCCGCCTACACCGGATGTCCCGCCTACACCGGAAGTCCCGCCTACACCGGAAGTCCCGCCCCCTATACCGGAAGCCCCGCCCACCTGTCAATCAATCAAATTTTGACATTTGGTGTAGTATACTAACTACTGATATGATTTCCCTCGCCTCTAGGCCGGCAGCAGAGAGATTTTGTGCAGTCGTGCATCACAAGCAGTGGTTGGTGTAGATCGTCTCAGTGCAGCCGCTTTACAAACCCAAATTTAATTTTTTTTTTAATTTAAAATTTAAAAAGATGTAAACTATCTAAAGTTAAATTAAGTCTCCGTTCATATGTAGTTGAGATAAAAGGCCGGTGGATTGGATGTAGTTGATCTGCTTTATATGGAGATGGATTCGGTGGATTGGATGACAGGTATTTCTCCAGTGAAGCGACAGGACTCAGTGGATTCTCCGGCTGAGCAAACATTAATCCCCGTAGACTTTCTTTGTTTCTTTCACCGGCATCTTTGTGAGGTTTTGTGAATTCGTAGAAAGACAGTGTCACATTCTTCTGGCCGTTCTCGTCCCGGCGGATGATAAATGATTCAGACTTCAGTTGGCGGTGACTCTATTTAGCTCAGCGTCTCATATGCAGCTGCACATCAAACCAGACTTCACTGACGAGACCCTCAGGTGTGTTTGGATTTAGTGCTGAGAGAGCTTGATCTTCTGAAAGTCTGCCTCTGTTCACGCAGGATGGTGGGATGTTTTGTCACGTCCGTCTCTGCAAAGATATCTGTACCGCGATCTGGGCGTCTCGCTCAGGGCGTAATTCAATGTAGAAGCGCCACTGGTACTCGCACGTGATGTCACAGTTCCCGCAATATCAAAACAAGCCGTTTTTGAGTTTGAGTAAAGAAATGTTTGTTTATAATGAGGACAGTTTTTAGCTGTGAAGCTTGCAGGATATTTTAATGGTAAAGATATCTCTTATATGACAAAACATCAAGGCAAATTTGATTTCTCATGTCATTACCCCTTCATAACAAGATTCAAAATAGATGATAACTGCACAGAATATGTGCTATAAAATGCTTATTATGCAGTTTTACATTTGAAAGAATAATGACTCAAAGTGAATTGCTTCAGTTCTCTTATTAAAACAGATGCTGAAGAGCATAAGACAATATATTGATTTAGATGATCATTAGACAGATGTGAATATGAAGACTCACCTGATACAGTCAGTGTAACAGCAGCACTGGTGTGTGATCTCTGTGAGTCTGATCTCTCTCCTCTACAGGTGTAATCACCACTGTGATGATACACACCAACTGTGAAACTGAGCTCTGATGATGGTGATGTTGTATATGGATAGACAGCTTGTCCATCTCTAAACCAGCTGTATCTCCACTGAGTGTCTCCTCCTCCCTGTATGTCACATGTGAGAGTGACTGTCTCTCCTCTGAACACACGCTGATCCGGCTTCACCTTCACTACAGGTTTTGGTCTCTCTGTATTAATACACATAAATATTTATTAAGACAGCATCACAGTCTCATGATCACCGTTATCAACTCAAAATAATGTGAAATGAGAAAAACACCATTAAAGATCTAGTTTGCCTGTAGTTTGTGTGAATAAATAAAGTTGAAAAAAAGTAAAACACAAATGTTTTTATCCAGTCTTCATGTTTGTTTGTAGTTACTTTCAGTTTAATCTTATACAAAATTTACAATAGTTTCACAATTTAAGAGTGTAATAAACTTTTATTATGATAGTAAAACAGGGGCACGTTCAAGCTCAAACCAGTGCGTAACGTTTTGCTACAGTTTCCAGGTTGAACTACATGTTTCCTGGAAACGGTGTGCAGGGTTTGAGATCCGTTTTCTCTCGTTTGGTGGGTGTGTCAAAAATGTCAGCCCATTCAGCAGCAACATGTATATTGTCACAATTCACCAGTGTGAGTGCCCTTGATTACCACCAGAGGGCACTCCACCCCGGACTGTCACTCCATCACAAACTACATTTCCCATAACTCACTACTCCTCATCATCCCTGATTACATGCACCTGTGTCTCATTACCCTGTTTACCTCACCCTATATAAACCTGGTTATCTCAGTCATTCTTTACCAAGTCTTGTTTAGTGTTACACTGCATTTCTGAGCGCTTTCCCTGGTTTCATGTCTGTCGGTTTTTGGATTTCTTGCCTGTTTCCCGGATTACCCTTTTGCCTCTGTCCCCTGTCTTGTTTGCCTGTTTGGACTGCTTGCCTGTGTATGACCTTTTGCCTGTTTTGATTACGATTGCGGATTACTCTTCATTAAAGATGCGTTTGGATTCTCAACTATTGTGTCTCAGAGCAGTACTTTACATATATAAACCCTGCGGTGTTAAAGAGACAGCTCACACAATGGGTCCAAGTAAAGTCGTTTACAAATGTGTCCGCTGCAGATCCGCAACAATTGAAGATATTAGAAGACATGATTGTCGTAAGAGTTTTATAGTAAAAATATATCATATCAACATGATGATGTAGTTGTTTATATTTTTAGCTTTAGCTAGGGGCTTTCCTGTAGCTCAAACAGTAGAGCATGGCGCTAGCAACGCCAAGGTCATGGGTTCGATTCCCAGGGAAAGCAAGAACTGACAAAATGTAAAATGTGTACCTTAAATGCAATGTAAGTCGCTTTGGATAAAAGCGTCTGCCAAATGCATAAATGTAAATGTAGCTTCATTGCAAGGCAAGTTTATTTATATAACACATTTCACACACAATGGTAATTAAGTGCTTTACATAAAAATGAGAAAGAAAACACAGGTATTAAAAAAGTAAGAACTAATAAAATGATTTAAATTACAATTGATTACCTAGAAATAAAAAAGTGAATTGATTTGGATGGGGATGTTCTCTTTTATTCTGGACGGCAAGGGCGGTGACTGTAACATTGAGTGTGTTTTGCCGTATTAAACACGTATTTATATCGATTTCCTCAGGCTCTAAAAATTACTCGGAGCAGAACTGAACTAACACAATCCAAACTACAGAAACAAACAGGAAGAGAACTGAGGAGAACTGAACTAACACAATCCATTAGAAACCACAGAAACAAACAGGAAGAGAACTGAGGAGAACTGAACTAATCTACAGACTAGAGAATGAACAAAGAACTCAAAACATGACACGTCTCTCTATTTTTTCCTGCTGAGCAAAACTTTTGTCTATTGGACAGACATTTTAGTCACATGAGCGAAAAACATTCTTTATATTAGACCGTGCAGTTGTAAATACTAATGTTAATGAGCTATTTCTCTTTGATTTGAACCGTGAAATAACAGTGATATTAAGTAAGTGATGTTAAATCATATTTTTGAAAACAAGCAGTTAACTCAAACGGCACTAAATAACGCACATTTACTGTATATTAATGTTCCAAATGTTCCACTTGTTTATTATGTTTTCTTAGTCTGTGCTCGTCCTGCAGGCGATGGAGAAACTCTTATAAAGGCTGCAGGGGCTGCTGATACCAGAACAGTCTTAACCGCAAGATGAGTGTGTTGGAGTAACACGCTTATAGGACATTTGTTTTGTTTTATTTATTTTTCAACAATAAATATCATTGAACGACATTAATTTGAGCATCTCATTCTTACGAGTCAAGACGGATCAGCATCACCACAATGTGTACAGGAGCATCAACAAAAAACAACAAAGGGGGTTTTACCAGTATATATAATATAACAGTACTATAATAATAATAATAATAATAATAATAATAATAATAATAATAATAATAATAATAATAATAATAATAATAATCATGGGTTTAGAATCTTTTCAATGACAAGGATGCCTGAACAATCCCCTTGCTTATAACAGACCTTCATCACAGCTGAATTGAACACGTCGGAGAAGTGTGTGTTGATGAGTGTGTGTTGATGAGTGTGTGTTGATGAGTGTGTGTTGATGAGTGTGTGTTGATGAGTGTGTGTTGATGAGTGTGTGATGATTATTTCGGTTATGTAGGCTATGTTTTCTATGTACAATTAACACCTAGTTAAAGCATCTGGATCCTAGCATCTGGATTATGATTTCAAAATCCAGACATTTCCAGAGACAGGAGAATAAACTGATAATGACGGTGTACAGGATTTTCCAAACTCAAGGGATCCGTGGCTCATAAACATATGTGATTATTTTACCACACTGTGTCAGTGCTCGTATAAATAGTGACCGCAACACTACAGTGTGTGCGAGACCTGATGAATTAGATCAGAATTAACATATTTATTCATTTCTATTAAAGGGGTGGTAAACCACGATTTCACTTTTCTAACTTTAGCTAGTGTGTAATGTTGCTGTTTGAGCTTAAACAACATCTGCAAAGTTACAACGTTCAAAGTTTAAAGCAAAGGGAGATATTTGCTTTTAAAGAAATCAGTTTCTAAGGACTACAGCAAACGGCCGGTAGGGACTACAGACATTCCTCCAGGGTCTCTGACATCACCAGCCCCAATATTTACATAAACCCCTCCTCCGAGAATATGAAATAAGGGGGGCGAGGCCATTTTGTATCGCAGCAGGGAAGCGTTGTTGTGGTTAGTAGGCTGGAGTGCTGTTGCCAATGCCAACGAAATGCTGTTATTTTCATCTTTCATTCACACTTTCTTCAGCCTTCCTAGGGACGGGGCAGCGTTGCAGTGCGTTTAAAGGTCCCATTCCACATGATCCCATTGTTCAAACTTTAGTTAGTGTGTAATGTTGCTGTTAGAGCATAAATAATACCTGTAAAATTATAAAGCTCAAAGTTCAATGCCAAGCGAGATATTTTATTTAACAGAAGTTCCCTTTCAAAGCCTACAGCGAACGGCTGGCTTGGACTACATCCTGGTACTTCCTCTTTAATTACGTCAGTATAGAACAGTAGAACAGACTAACCTCCGCCCACAAAGAATACACGAAAAAGGGGGCGCGGTCTTGTTGCTGTCCCACGTGGAGAAGCGGACGGTCGCGTGGAGAAGAGGAAGTGTTGCGTTGAGTGTGTTTATCGCCATGTCATCGAGACGCTGTTATTTTCATCCAGGAGTCAAATCACCTTTGTTTGGCTTTCCCAGGGACGCTGTAGAGATTATTGAACGCATACATCTCTCCGTTAAGAGGCGTGACCTTTCCAACGTGCGCTAAGCTGCTGTCGAATCACAACACAGGAACCGCTGGCACGTGCGCTAAGCTGTGGTCGAATCACAACACGGGAACCGCTGGCACAATCAGAACTCGTTACGTATTTCTGAAGGAGGGACTTCATAGAACAGGACTTCATAGAACAAAGGAACTCATCAGCCGTTTTTAGGACAGTGGAAACAGCGGTATACAGATAAGTACATTGTGTTAAAAATACTGTGTTTTTTTACACGCGAAACATGAACACATGTTATATTGCACACTGTAAACACAATCAAAGCTTCAAAAAAACACGAAGAATGGGACCTTTAACATACAACGTTATATGCATGCGTGTATGAGACATAAGGGGAACACGATCGCATTTGCAGCAGATATATGCTGCCCATCACAAATCAAAGCACGAGACAAACAGGGGTTGGAGGAGAAGACCAGAAAATGTGACATAATGGACACCATTCATCTGTATTTGCAATACACGAGCCGCGGTTCAGCTGCACGAGACAGACGGGCGCGTGTGGCTACCGCTGCACATTTCACGGAGGAAAACATCCACAATCTTTGCGAGTTCAATCAAGATGGATTTATAAACAGAAGCTGTTTACGGGCCACAACCTGTAAGTGTGATTTATTTTTCGTCGATGTGTTTTCCTGTAATAGTTTGTGTTGTTAATTGTAGCCCACATTGTAGCAAGGAAGTAAACATGACAACGCTGTTTGGCTCTGCAAACCAGTTTGTTAAATGTTCATTCATACTTAACGTTATCCGACAAACACCTAACGTTACAAACTTTTTAAAATCTCAACAGTGAACTTGGCATTAGTGTAAATGATTCTTTGATTAGAGCTTTTATGTATTGTTTATCTACAGGCCTGCTAAACATGGTTCTGTGTTTGATTTGGATACTAGTAAAGCCAATGTTTAGTGTTCGTTCTTGTGACAGATATTTGGCTATAATCGTTCTAAAAATACAAAAGTAAGTGCCATTCAGTAGCGATCTATAGACTATAGATCCGCAGGCTTTACTCTTGAGGACTGAACAGGTTCTGCTCGATCATCTTCACTAAAATTGTCTGGGTCTGATTCGGGCTCAAATTGGTATGGTTTTATTGACGCCATTGTACTACCCAAAGCACAGTCTAGTAGCCTGAGGCTACCGGTAAAGGTAAGGGGCGTGACGTTTCCGACAAACGTGCACTAGGCGTTTAGCGAATCACAGCACACTGGGCCAGCTAACCAATCAGAGCCCATTGCGTATTTTTGAGGGACTGGCTTCATAGAATCCGGAAACCATCAGACCGTTTTTACAAGGAGGGACAGAGCAGTGTAGAATAAAGGTCAAATATATGAAAAATAATGAATTTTTTTAAAAACGAAGCATGAACACATGTTACAGTGCACCCCACAAACACAATCAAGCCTTCGAAAGAGTGTGCTTTACCACCCCTTTAAATATTTTAGTCATTATCTGTCATTTTTCATTGACAATCTTTTTACTGTATGTAATTCACACATTTATGCCAAAATTATGTCAACACGTTACTGTTTAAGAATAATTAAATTTAAGGCAGTTACCGCTTATTCATTCATCTATTTTTAATACTGCTCTCACGAAAATTAGCCATGGTTTCACTACAAATAAAACCAAACAAAAAACATTATTATTGTAGTTTAACCCTGGTATTTGTAGTAAAACTGTGGTAATACAAATGGTAGTCAATCCACAAAGATTTTTAATCAGTTAATCAGTCAAATTCATTTATAAATGTAAATTTGATTGACAGTAAGCTTGCTGCAATAGTTGGTGTTGCCGGTGTGCATGCTCAACACTGGTTACATCATTTGTCCACCACGGCACCGCCCCACCATCGTTTAGATTTTTTATTTTTTTTTTGTATAGGAATAAAATAATTTAGTTAAGTTAGAGAACAGACACTACAATTAAAAACTGAACGTGTGTGATCAATACAGCATGAGCCGAATGAGAGTCGCAGCACAAACACAGCAGGAGTCAGATTTCCTTCATCACAAAAGCTGACGAAGGAAGATTTGGTTTCAAAGCAAAATGTAAAAGTGCCTATTTAAGTGAATTTGTCATTGTACTGTTTTGTTGTTGTCTTTTTCATTAAGAATAATAGGCTAATATCAATATCACCCATCAAGCAACCCGCCCCCGAATTGGCACTAATTCTAAACCGAAAGTAAAATGCGCACGGCCGTACTGACATTCATTCACAGCCACACAGTGTGCACACAAACTATAAATGTATTGTTTTACTTATGTTTATTTAAATGTCTGAAACCAAAAAACTGAAAAGACTGAGTGTGTCTTTCTCTGGCTTAGCGCCAGCCAAAGCGCGAAAACACATTTGAACTAAGCAGTTGATGATGTGAGGCACTAACCGTTCTAATCACACCAGTGTGATCGTATGCATCAAAAGGTCAATGGAGTGCATGTGCCAGCCAGGTACCAAAACAACCTGAAAATTATGCACTTGCACCAATGCAAAACATTTTTATCGCATTTGCGACCGTTTTGGTCACAGTCTAAAGCCCTGTAACTTGACATTTCAGCCATACATCATCAAAATAAAATGCAGTCAACTAAACATAAAAGTTACACTGCTCAATTTAAATGACCTGCTGTAAATTCAGCTTCTACGTTAGATGTAAATGAGGCCCAGTGTTTCTGTGTTTGGCTTCTGTTTCTCCTTGTTGTCGTATTAATTACTATGGTTACCATCATTAGATTACACGTGTAATTAATTATCTGTGATTTCCTCTGAACAAGGCCCTTATGAGACGACCATTCAAGATGCTAACGTCCAAACAAATCCTCTCGCAAATACGTCCAGGGGATTTGTTTTTCTCAGTGGATCTGAAAGATGCTTACTTTCATATCCAGTGGCGGCTTGTCAATAGAGGGCACTGGGGTGCTGCCCCCATCAAAATTCCAGAAATACACTCGCCTAAAGGATTATTAGGAACACCATACTAATACTGTGTTTGACCCCCTTTCACCTTCAGAACTGCCTCAATTCTACGTGGCATTGATTCAACAAGGTGCTGAAAGCATTCTTTAGAAATGTTGGCCCATATTGATAGGATAGCTTCTTGCAGTTGATGGAGATTTGTGGGATGCACATCCAGGGCACGAAGCTCCCGTTCCACCACATCCCAAAGATGCTCTATTGAGTTGAGATCTGGTGACTGTGGGGGCCATTTTAGTACAGTGAACTCATTGTCATGTTCAAGAAACCAATTTGAAATTATTCGAGCTTTGTGACATGGTGCATTATCCTGCTGGAAGTAGCCATCAGAGGATGGGTACATAGTGGTCATAAAGGGATGGACATGGTCAGAAACAATGCTCAGGTAGGCCGTGGCATTTAAACAATGCCCAATTGGCACTAAGGGGCCTAAAGTGTGCCAAGAAAACATCCCCCACACCATTACACCACCACCACCAGCCTGCACAGTGGTAACAAGGCATGATGGATCCATGTTCTCGTTCTGTTTACGCCAAATTCTGACTCTACCATCTGAATGTCTCAACAGAAATCGAGACTCATCAGACCAGGCAACATTTTTCTAGTCTTCAACTGTCCAATTTTGGTGAGCAAAATTGCAAATTGTAGCCTCTTTTTCCTATTTGTAGTGGAGATGAGTGGTACCCGGTGGGGTCTTCTGCTGTTGTAGCCCATCCGCCTCAAGGTTGTGCGTGTTGTGGCTTCACAAATGCTTTGCTGCATACCTCGGTTGTAACGAGTGGTTATTTCAGTCAAAGTTGCTCTTCTATCAGCTTGAACCAGTCGGCCCATTCTCTTCTGACCTCTAGCATCAACAAGGCATTTTCGCCCACAGGACTGCCGCATACTGGATGTTTTTCCCTTTTCACACCATTCTTTGTAAACCCTAGAAATGGTTGTGCATGAAAATCCCAGTAACTGAGCAGATTGTGAAATACTCAGACCGGCCCGTCTGGCACCAACAACCATGCCACGCTCAAAAGTGCTTAAATCACCTTTCTTTCCCATTCTGACATTCAGTTTGGAGTTCAAGAGATTGTCTTGACCAGGACCACACCCCTAAAGCATTGAAGCAACTGCCATGTGATTGGTTGATTAGATAATTGCATAAATGGGAAATTGAACAGGTGTTCCTAATAATCCTTTAGGTGAGTGTATACTGTACATGTATACAAAAATGATATAAAAATGAAATAAAAAAATAAAATAAAATAGTTTATTCATACGATGTGCCGGCTGGTAGTAAGAGCCTCAGCATTTAATAAAAACTGGCTTTAATCGGTTAACTATTTTATATGTTTTTCAGTATGTTTCATGCGGTTTCAATGGCGAGGGACGCCGGACAAATGGATGTCTATCTGAGTCCATAAATCATTACTTTTTAACATTAATGTTAATGTTTTTCTTGTATTTAGCCATCAGGTATTCCTTACTAATCAGTCACACTCATACTCATTGATGGTCAAATGTGACCATACACCTTGACTATTTTTTAATTAAATAAATGTTCTATATTTTAGTTCAATAATATTTTTGGAATATTTTAGGAGATCTTTTAGTATTAAATACTATTTGTGCAATAATTATTGTCAATTAATGACCACTTAAAATATGTTTAATTATTTATATTACAATTAGTGTAGTAATTAAGGTTAAAATAGAGAATTCCAATTCAAAGAGGAAAACTAGAGTCCTTTTGTGACTAGAAATATAATCATTTCCATGTGTAATGCCATTACCCAGTAGGTGTCTGTATGGCTCTTTAATAAATACGGTATACATGTATCTAGTCTGGTTGCTCAAAAAAGTATTGCAGATCATAACTGCTTAATTATTTTTAGGTTTTGCATTTTAATAAAGATATGATCAAACACTAGATTTCTTTAAATGTGACATTTTAAAACTTTAATAACTTAATATTAAAAAGCTCGTTGGGTTTTAATGATCATGGGTGTTGGACTGAGGGTAAAACCAGTACTGATTACCAGGGCCCCAAGGGCAGAGAGAGCCCTTGAAAATATATTTTAACATGGAACATGGGGCCCATCAAGACTGCCTATGCATAGGGCCCGGGATTTTGTGCTACGCCCCTACTTATAAATACACACAAGTGAATATTAATGAATGCGAGCGCACATAATTTAACCCACGAAACGTTTAAAATAGTGCTAAGGCAAACTAACATTGGTGGATTTTCCAGCTTTTTTTCCAAGTCACCCAAGCGGACATGTTTTCTGGTTGCCCATAGACTGCCAAGATCCAGCAACGTCAGATGGAACTTTCATAGCCGTGCCATCAATACTGTTTTTGAGCACAGAGAGGATCTCATTCACTGCTTTGAGAGCATACAAGACTCTACTTTGACCCCAATACTGTCAGAGAAGCAGGAGCCCTGGCCATGCTACTGGATGATCGGGATTTTAAGTTATTTCTGGAACTGTATCACCACCTCATGCCACATGTAGACTTCCTCTGTGCCAAGCTCCAGAAGAAGAACATTGATTTGGTCCATATCAAAGTGAGCATCCTACAGTTCCAACAGGAAGTAAACGATTCCTGTAATTTGATCATTATTTGCTTTCTCTTTCATTATTAACTCTCTTTCTCTTTTGCCAATATTATAATAAATTATCTTTGTCCTTTGCAGAAACTCTCTCCATTCCATTGGTGAGCAAAGCAGTGGTTCTCAGCCAACAAAGAGGCGCTGGGCGCTCAGTCCAGAAGACCATGAAAGGATTGTAGCAGAGGTGAGTTTGTCATAGAAATCAGTCAAAATACCATTTTACATTATTGTTGTGCTGCAGAGATGTCCTGTCCACATATCATATTCTACAGACTCAGGAAAAATAGTTTGCTTTGGTATAAATCCTTACAAAAATCATAATTTTAATATTATACAACAGCATCCCAAAAATAATAAAATGGAAACATACAAATAAATGATCAAATTGAAATATGAAGCCACCAGAAACTACTGTCTTGTAGACAAAACAGGTGGCGAAGAAAAGACGGACTGCAACCATGTTAACACCGATCTTCTTACTGATACTTTTTGTTGGTTCTATTAACTTTTTAAAAATCAACAAACATTTCTAAACTTTCACAAAAAAAGTTTAATGTATTCAGTAATGTTTAAATATATATATCCACAACATAATCAGCAGTTGGCCACATCCAGAAACATTAATGGATCTCTATTGGCCTCTGCTGGAGAGATATGGTAATTACTTTCTTTCAAAAACTATATTATCTATAAAAACACTTTCTAACTAGCAGATGACAGAATTCTGCCTCTAACACCTAGATCAATATCCAGAAACAATTAATATTACATTACATTTTGATCACCATTAAGGTTTTTTTCATACAAATGTAATATTTAATATGCACGCTAATGGTGTTAATAGGTTAATGGTGTGGAAATAGATACAAAAGTACTTTGTATCTTCCAAAACACAGCATTAATGCATAGATGAGAAGTAAAAAAAAAGATTTATTTGTTTTTATTAAATAATAAAAAAAACATTTCATACATAAAACATGAAACATGAGTTTTAGTCAATGACATCCAAGCTTGTTTCTTTGCGGGGGGTGTGACTTGTTGTAGAAGGTGTCATTTGTAGGGAAAGTTTTTTTGTAGTACTTCGGGACGCAAACAGACTCTTCTTGAATTTTCCGGCTTTCCATGTTCTCATTGTTATATGGTAGGGGGTACTATTATCATCATCTGAAAGATTCCTGAATCTGACCACTGCGAGGTCCCAAGAGGGTATGAGAGAAGAGCGAGGAGGATTTAGTCTCCTAGGAACCTGATGACCAGGTCGTGCTGACCCACCGTTTTCGACTCCACAAGGTCATGGTGTGCAGAGATAGCAGCCACATGGACCTTCAGGGTGGAAGGAGACAGCCTTCATTCCAACCCTTCTTGGAAGAAGGAGAGCACGGAGCTGATCCGGCATTTTCTGTGGTCTTCCAGGACCCACACGTGTAGGTTCCATAGACCGGGACGTGGGTGCCAGAGGGTGCCTCAGATGCTTCTGACTCCATATGAGGAGATGGCGGGCGAGTTGCGACATACGGTAGGAGTGTAGACCACCTTGTCGGTTGATGTACGCTACTGTGGCCGTGTTGTTGGGGTTATTATTGTGTTTTTATCTTTTATAATTTTAATGTAGGCCTAGGCTACAGCACTGCGGTATAGATACTGGACAACAGTGGCCGCTTACTCGATCACGATCGCATTAACTGATATGAGACTGTTTCTGTAGATCCTGTAAATAGAATACAATAGAAAAAATAGTAGTGCTAATAGCCTATGTCTGATATCCGATATAATACAGGCTATAACTATTATAAATACAAAACAGTTTATGTCCTATAGACCTCACTATTTTACTGTAGTTTGTCGATTTTTTATTTATTTATTTAGGCCTATTTATTTATTTATTTATGTATTTATCTATTTATTTAATTTTCGTAACAGCAGCATAATAAACATGTGGGAAATAATTTTTAATTTGTGGCCACGATATCTTTCTCTATCCCCTCACATGTTGTGTCCAGTGTCCCGTAAGTAAACGTGACGTGCATTAGGCCTACCGTACCTAACAAGCACAACTGTGTTAGAAGTGAATGTGAGGAGAGACTGAATCCCATGAGATATTTCTATAAAATAATCAGGTTAGTGTGAGGGAATTTTTAATTAATCATAACTAACATTTCTTTTTCTTGTAAAATTAACATTAATATGTGCTTTTGAAACCTGAATGTCCCAAAACCTTGGGCCAAAATCAGTGTGTCTGAATAATATCTGAATATAACAAAAGAGGAAATTAAGCTGCAGTTACATTTGGGATCATTGTAGGTCTATTTTAAATTACAATAATGTTAACTTTGTGATTTGTGTTTTAAAATGCAATACTACAACTAGAATTATGATGACAGGATATGAATGAAACATACGGTGGCTGAGAGAGCTCAATGCGCTGCAAACTGAAGAAAACACATGCAAATAGAAAAAACACCAGCGGTGCCAGCCATTTTACCAACCATTTTACAATCCTCAGGGGGGCTTGTGTGAAAATGTATTATTGATAAATTATTATTAATAAATTATTATTTATTTAATAATTTGCTTGATTTTATTATCATAGATATGTCGTGCGCTGTGACTAGTTGTCCATCATTTTGTGAGCAATTGTTGTTACAGACAAATGTCACGTCACAATTGGAAATGTTTGCGTTTTAAACCATGAAGGGAAGTCAATGGATATCACACAAGCAATGTGCAAACTTTGCGCTAGTTATGCTGGTGAAGAAGTCTGAAATCCCAGTCAATTATTCACTGCAGAAAGTGAAACTAAAAACTGAGCGATGAGAGCTTGATAGCCTAGAGAAAAAATAGAAGAGACGTCGGCTATTTCGTGTTGTTTTTTTAAATGAGGAATGAGCTAATTGCGTCGGTTATGCGGTGATGCGCTATTAAATTATTGCAAGGCAAATTTATTGTAGTAATATTAATAGTATTAATTTAATTATAAAAGTAGCCAAATAATCATCTTTTTTTTGGGAAGCGTTTCTGTATTTGATTGTGTTGTGAACTTTTGCAGCACGTGTTGTAAAACTGATGAAAATGTTTTCTTAATTTGCTGGTGTTTTTTCTATTTGCATGTGTTTTCTTCAGGCGCAGCGCATTGAGCTCTCTCGGCCACCGTAGAAACAACCAACAATAACCTCCAGTAAAATGGTCTTGTGTACTCCTTAATTTTATCAAATGATCATAATCACATCGATTCACTTTATAATCCAACTTTTATTAACATAAAACCCTTTCATTGGGTGAGGAAGCTGGGGTTTTGAGCATTAGCATTCAGTCATGGTGGTGACTATGCCACTGCAGTCGACACATCTTGCAGGATTAAGATTAATGAGTAATCGATTAATTGATCATTAATTATACGACGATAGATCATGGGAATGAGCGTAAATTGACATTGTGTTTCCCATACATGAACTAGACTGGCGGCCCGCCACATTATAATTTGTCCCGCTACAGTCTCAAAATGAAACGGAAATTAGGCCTGTCGTGATTATTAAATAACCTCTGATTATTGATTTAAATAAATAGCTAAATAAATAGACAAGCACCAATTAAGCTTCTGTGAATTATATTCAAAGTCATCTGAAGCCATTCCACAGCTTAATGTGAGGGACAGAAGAATATTTACATCGTTAAATTAAAGTTCACAGAAACTTGTCTTCACTGCACTGAGACCTGAATGCCTGAATCAGGATCACAGAATCCTGTGGGAAACACTGACATCCCTTATTTCAACACAGAGCAAACATTTTAATGCACCATCTGAGCAAATCCTGATGTCAGTGATGATCACTCACCCGTTACAGTCAGAATCACTCCAACACTCCAGTGAGACCAGAATAATCCTGATCCTGATCCTGATCCTCTAAAGCTGTTACACCTGCACATCTGTGTGTGATCTGCAGTGATGCTGAACTCTTTCTCTTTAGAGTTGTAATTTCTACCACCACACTCCCATCTGTATGTCCATCCTTCCCCCTGTACGGCACATGTGAGAGTGACAGTCTCTCCTCTGAATATCTGTGATGGTTCAGGCTTTACACTCAGAACAGGTTTAGGTTTCTCTGTAAGAAGTGCACAAACAGAAGTTATGGTTAAACATCTCACAAAATCAAATGAAGTGACTCAACCTGTCCAAACCCCTGCATAAATGTCACGGCACAACAGAAGATATTTTGAAGAGCAGATTCTAGAGAGCGTTTGATTGGACAGAAGATCTGATTAGAAGCTGAAGTGCAGAGTGATGTCATCAACATCCCTGATCCTCATTGGCTGAAGTGAGAGACTGTAAGTTTTGATCACTTATATCCTCTAAATGTGAATTGTGTCATTGTTGTGGAGCAACACTAGCGTATAGATAACAGTGAGACTCACATATTCATACTAGAAGACAAACAACTTCATTCTGAGTTCATGTGGACATTAAACAGTTCACTAACACTTAAAAAGAGCACAATAATGGAAATACATACTTTTTATGGAATAAATGGGAAATATTAATAAAAATAAAGAAATATAATTAATTCATTTCATTTAAAAGTGTTACATTCATGGTGTTCTGTCATTTACGTTCGTCAATTCTGAAAGCCTGTTCAATACGTCCATTACAATTAAACTTTTGCAGTACATGATGCTGGTGTTATTGTAAAGATGGAAAATAAGAGATTTCATTACTGCAATGGCAAAAGTGGTTTAAAAAAAAAAAACAGTGGTTTAGCCTTAATTTTATGAAGCAACGAGAATACTTTTTGTGCGCAAAACACACGCTGTGCACATGAATTTGATTGACAGATAAAACATGAAGAAAACTATCAAATTTGTTATTACTTTACAGAAAGTGAAGAAAAAGGACTATTAGGCTGTTAAAAAAATAGCAAATAGCAAGTCAAATATTTACTGTATAAACTGACAAGAAAGCTAAATCTTCAAGCTTTTCTCAATCACTGAACTAGTATTTAGTCGTATAACCACGGTTTCTGGAAACTGCTTCATATCTCTGTATATCTGGCACTTATGAACAGGTATTCCAGCCCAGGACGATTGCACCACGTGCCACAATTCCTTTGCATTTCTTGGTTTTGCCTCAGAAACAGCATTTTTGGTGTCAACCCACAAGTTTTCTAATGGGCTGGCCACTCCATAACGTTAATCTAGTTTGTCTGGAACCAAGATGCTGCTCGCTTACTGGTGTGTTTGGGGTCGTTGTCTTGTTGAAACACCCATTTCAAGGCCAATTTCCTCTATGGCATACGGCAACATGACCTCTTTAAGTATTTTGATGTACTCAAACTGATCCATGATCCCTGGAATGTGATTAATAGGCCCAACACCATAGTATGAGCAACATCCCCATATCATGATGCTTACGCCACCATACTTCACTGTCTTTACAGTGTACTGTGGCTTGAATTCAGTATCTGGGAGTTGTCTGACAAATTGTCTGCGGCCACTAGACCCAAAAAGAACAATCTTGCTTTCATCGGTCCACAAGATATTGCACCATTTCTCTTTAGGCCAGTCAATGTGTTCTTTGGCAAATTGTAACCTCGTCAGCATGTATCGTTTTTTCAACAATGGGACTTTGCGGGGGCTTCTTGCCGATAGCTTGGCTTCACATATGCATCTTCTAATTGTTACAGTACTCACAGGTAACTTTAGTTCCCTTTCAGTCGGTCACGTTCGACGTACGTCGGAACTGACCGACGAATTTGGATCTGACCTCAGAGACCAATCCACTTCGAGTGTTTAGAAACGAGCCAATGAAGATTGGCATGCGATTCACGCTCCGCCCTGCAGCGCGGGTATAAATAAGGAAGTGGAATGCATGATCATTGCTTTCTACTTCGGAGCCGAACAGCGAATGTCTATTGCTTCCTGTTTTTACGAAGAGTGTCTTGAGAGGACTGCTTCTACCAGTGCGCCGCTTCAGATGGAGATCAAAGAGTTGGTTCGCTGGGCGTTTCCGTTTTTGAGTGCACACACAGGCTTGCACTATTGCAATGTGTGGTGCCACGGTCATCTCCCTGAGTGCTTCAGCACATAAAAGAGCAGTTTTCCTTCTGAAAGAGCAACATGGTTTGACCCTGCATCTTTTTCAAGATGTCATTCAAACCGTGTGTTTTTGGATGTGGGCGATTTCTGTCTCCAGTTGACGGTCACGTTCGTTGTCTCACGTGTTTGGGCGTTCAGCACGCTGAGGCAGCGTTCGTGAATGACTCATGTTCCCACTGCGGGAACATGACCATTGCAGTGTTACGATCCAGGCTCCAATACCTCGAAAGAGGTGGGGCGCCATTGTGCATCCCCTGATCTAGCGGCCCTCCTGCTGCAAAGCAGAGGGCTGCTACTTTGGCTGATGACTTTGGTGGTGATCTAAGGGTGACGGTGAGGGCTTCCTCGACGGGTCAAACGGCTCCTTGGGCCCCTCCCCCACCCGCTGCGCCGGTGGAGCTTCCAAGAGAGCGCACTGTCCACTCCCAGGGGGTCCCAGGCGTTACTTTTGCGGCTCCGGCTGAGGACTAGCTTATGGGCTCTGAGGATGAAGACTCGGCTGCGCTGCCCCCTTCGGGTGTGACAGCGTTGCCTGAGTCTGACCCAGAGCTTATGGCTATGCTTTCCCGGGCCCCCGCGAGTGTTGGGCTCGAGTGGAACCCTCCACCGTGTCCCGAACCCTCGCGGTTGGACGATTGGTATCTCGGGACGGCCCGTGCTGGTTCTCAGCGCCCCGCCCCAGTGCCCTTCTTCCCGGAAGTGCATTTGGAGATCACAAAGTCGTGGACAGCGCCTTACAACGCTCGAAACCGCTCTCTACCCTCGACGGTGGTGTGGCTAAGGGATACGTGGAAATCCCCCCAGTCGAGCGGTCTGTGGCGATGCAACTGTGTCCCAAGACCGCTGCAGACTGGCGGGATGCTCCACGTCTCCCCTCCCGGGCATGTAAGTTCTCGTCCGGTCTAACGGGCAAGGCTTACACTGCCTGCGGGGAAGCCGCATCATCTCTGCATGCCATGGCGCTCCTGCAGGTCCACCAGGCCAAAGCGCTCAAGGAATTGCACGAGGGTAGTTCCGAACAGGGTGTTATGCAGGAACTGCGTGCGGCGATGGACCTCGCTATCCGGGCGACGAAAGTCACTGCACGCTCCCTGGGTCAGGCGATGTCCACCTTAGTGGTCCAGGAACGCCACCTGTGGCTGAACCTGGCAGACATGCATGATTCCAGCAAGGTCCGGTTTCTCAACGCCCATGTCTGTCAGGCCGCCCTGTTTGGCGACGCCATCGAGAGCTTCGCCCAGCAGTTCTCGGTGGCCCAGAAGCAGACAGAGGCAATAAGGAACATCCTACCTCGACGACCTGCTGCTGCCTCCACCCAGTCATCGCAGGTAGCACCTCCGCCTGCTCGTCGCCGAGGGCGTCCGCCTCCGCCCCTGCGAAACCCAAGCAGCAGCCTTCATCGGGGAAGCAGGGTGCCGGACGTAAGGGTTGCGCCCAACCCGCTCAGGGAGCTGCTAAACCTGGTGGCAAGCACAAGGGTAAGCGGCCCTGAGACGGGCAGCCCAGGGAGGACGGGAACTACTCTCGGGGAGATGATGTCCGCATCCCTTCCCCACCCCCCGGAGGAGGACCGGGGGGCTTCAACTGGTTTAACATCTCTGCCGCTGGCTCTCCGGAGTCCAGCGGTACCCACCTTCTCAATAAAAGAGCAGTTTCTACCCTCTCTGGGCCCTAAGAGGGCCAGGTTGGCAGTGTGCGACGCCTCCGGGCCTCCTCACTCCTTTCCTCCCCTCCCCCCGCCACGGGACAGCAGTGTGGGCACCGAGAACGCCCCCGGGCCTTCTCACCCATACTCTGTCCCACCCTGGAATTCTCAGACAACACTCCGGGCCGCCTCCGGGCCTCCCGAGTCGGGTCTGTCTATTCCACCTCGCCTCCCCACCCCGGGTCTGTGGTGCCGTTGATCCCGCTTGTACGGTCTTTGGGGGCTTGGCTTCAGCTCCCCAGGCCGTCTCGCTGGCTCATCCATACCGTCAGACTCGGCTACACGATTCAGTTTGCTCGCCGGCCTCCCAAGTACAGGGTCATCCTCTTCACCTCCGTGCGAAGCAGCGATGCTCAGGTCTTGCGGTCAGAGATCGATGTCCTGCTGGCGAAGGACGCGATCGAGCCGGTTCCTCCAGCCGATATGAAGGCGGGGTTCTACAACCCCTACTTCACTGTACCCAAGAAAGGGGGTGGGTTACGGCCAATCTTGGACCTGCGTATCCTGAATCGGGCCCTGCACAAGCTCCCGTTCCGGATGTTAACGCAGAAACGCATTTTCGAATGCATCCGTCCCCAAGATTGGTTCGTGGCGATCGACCTGAAGGACGCGTACTTTCATGTCTCTATCCTTCCTCGACACAGACCGTTCCTACGCTTTGCGTTCGAGGGGAAGGCATACCAGTACAAAGTCGCTTCAACACTGGCTCCATGGCGAGTCCCGAGGTGGGCATGGCAGAGCGGCCAGTACCGGGTCCCAGTGACTCCTTACTGCCGCCAAACCTTCAGCCCGTGGACCGACGCTTCGTTTCTCCGGGCCAGTGTGCCCTTAGAACAAGTGTCCAGGCATTCTGTACTCTTCACGGATGCCTCCTCCATGGGCTGGGGGGGGCCACGTACAACGGGCATGCAGTTTCAGGTCTGTGGACGGGACCTCAATTGCATTGGCATATCAATTGCCTCGAGTTGTTAGCGGTACACTTGGCACTGCGCCGCCTCAAGGGGCCGCTACGTGGTAAGCATGTACTGGTCCGTACGGACAGCACTGCAGCCGTTGCATACATCAACCGCCAGGGTAGTCTATGCTCCCGTTGCATGTTCCAACTCGCCCGCCACCTCCTCCTTTGGAGTCAGAAGCATCTGAGGTCGCTTCGGGCCATTCATGTCCCAGGTGCGCTCAACCGGACAGCCGACGAGCTATCACGGCAGCCTGCACCTCCGGGAGAGTGGCGACTCCATCCCCAGGCGGTCCAGCTGATATGGGACCTCTTCGGAGCCGCACAGGTAGACCTGTTTGCCTCTCCGGACTTGACCCATTGCCAGTGGTACTATTCCCTGACCGGGGGCACCCTCGGCACGGATGCACTGGCGCACAGCTGGCCCCGGGACCTGCGCAAATATGCGTTTCCCCCAGTGAGCCTTCTTGCACAGACCCTGTGCAAGGTCAGGGAGGACGAGGAGCAGGTCTTGTTAGTTGGCCCAACCGGACCTGGTTCCCAGAACTAACTCTCTTCGCGACAGCCCCTCCTTGGCCGATTCCCCTGAGGAGGGACCTTCTTTCTCAGGGACGGGGCACTCTATGGCACCCGTGTCCACACCTCTGGAAACTCCCTGGACGGTACGCGGAGGTTCTAGGTGGTCTACCACAGGCAGTGGTGGACACCATCTCTTCTGCTAGAGCCCCCTCTACGAGGCGCCTCTACGCTTTGAAGTGGAACCTATTCGTTGAATGGTGCTCTTCCCACCGGGAAGACCCCCGAAGGTGTTCGGTTAGTGTCGTGCTTTCTTTCCTGCAAGATGGGCTGGAGCGAAGGCTGTCTCCCTCCGCCCTCAAGGTGTACGTCGCAGCAATAGCGGCGTATCACGATGCAGTTGAAGGCAAGTCCTTGGGAGAGCACAACCTAATCGTCAGGTTCCTCAGAGGTGCGAGGAGGCTAAATCCTCCTCGTCCAAACTCGTTACCCTCTTGGGACTTGGCTCTTGTGCTCAGAGCACTTCAGAGCCCTCCCTTTGAGCCTTTGCAGTCTGTGGAGCTTAAAATCCTGTCGATGAAGACAGTGCTTCTGACAGCATTGGCCTCTATTAAGAGGGTAGGGGACCTGCATGCACTTTTGGTCAACGAATCGTGCCTAGAATTCGGGCCGGACAACTCTCACGTTGTCCTGAGACCCCGGCCTGGATACGTGCCCAAGGTTCCTACCACTCCCTTCCGGGACCAGGTAGTGAACCTGCAAGCGCTGCCTTCGGAGGAGGCAGACCCAGCCCTGGCTTTGTTATGTCCCGTCCACGCTCTTCGCGCTTACGTTGACCGGACTCAAAGCTTTCGGACCTCAGAGCAACTCTTCGTCTGTTACGGAGGCCAGCAGAAGGGAAAGGCTGTCTCCAAGCAGAGGTTGGCCCACTGGATAGTGGATGCCATCGTCTTGGGTTACCACTCCCAAGACGTACCTTGCCC
The DNA here is from genome assembly GCA_023566225.1 of Romanogobio albipinnatus. Lineage (NCBI taxonomy): Eukaryota > Metazoa > Chordata > Actinopteri > Cypriniformes > Gobionidae > Romanogobio > Romanogobio albipinnatus. The sequence continues at coordinate 8,599,101 of CM042239.1, forward strand.
GTTCGGGGTGCGAGCACACTCAACAAGGAGTGTTGCTTCATCCTGGGCGCTGGCTCAAGGTGCCTCGCTGACAGATATTTGTAGAACTGCGGGCTGGGCGACACCTAACACGTTCGCTAGATTCTATAGCTTCCGTGTAGAGCCGGTATCTTCCCGCATCCTTGCCTCCAGGGGCCAGTAGCGCTAAGTGCCTGTTCTAAGTGTCGGCTTGCAACGCCACTCCACCCCTCTGGGCCGGATACGTGCATCTATTGTCTCCAGTTGTGTTCCCCGGAAACGGCTAACCCTGTCGAGCTCCTCTGTCACCCCTGCGGTGCCAGACGTTGCGGTCGTCTGACACCAGGCCTGCACCCGTATGCTTGTGAAACGTGTGTGTAGGCTGGGTTCCATATGTAGCGGTTCCCTCACGGCAACCCCATATGTGTATTCGTCCACGGTACCTGCTACCCTACTTGGCTAGCCCTGTGTCTTTCCCTTGATAGAGCCCGCTCTGTCGTCTCTGGGCGTCTTCTTTCCCCCCTAGAACCAGGCTGGAACCACCCCAGAGATTGCCATATGTTGCACTACCCTGCTAGGTTAGTCCTTATGTATATTCCGCCACCAAGCCTTCCACTGAAGGACGTGGCTCCGCAGCGTACCGTCTCCCGAGACGGGCACGCTTTCCCAGCGTTATCCAATAGTCACACTGGGTGGGTCTTGCAGAAACAGCAGTGACTGACCTCTCTACTTGGAGCCCTGACTTCCGTACCATCTAAGATGGTCCAGTGCGCTCAAGCAGGACGCTGGAAGGGCCAGCGCCTTGGCGTTTTGGTAGAGATCCCAATTTGTCGGTCAGTTCCGACGTACGTCGAACGTGACGGACTGAAAGGGAACGTCTCGGTTACGTATGTAACCCTCGTTCCCTGAAGGAGGGAACGGAGACGTACGTCCCGTCGCCAGGTGCTGTGCTTCCACTGGGAGGCCGAGTCACGAGTTCGGCTCCTCAGCAGAGAAAGCAATGATCATGCATTCCACTTCCTTATTTATACCCGCGCCGGGGGCGGAGCGTGAATCGCATGCCAATCTTCATTGGCTCGTTTCTAAACACTCGAAGTGGATTGGTCTCTGAGGTCAGATCCCAATTCGTCGGTCAGTTCCGACGTACGTCTCCGTTCCCTCCTTCAGGGAACGAGGGTTACATACGTAACCGAGACAACTTTTTTTGATCTCCCTGGAGCTGATCTTTGCCATTTTGGCTATTCTTCGATCCTTTCAAATGGTAGTTTTCCGTTTTCTTCCACATCTTTCTGGTTTTGGTTGCCATTTTAAAGCATTTTATATAATTTTAGCTGAGCCGCCTATCATTTTCTGCACTTCTTTATATGTTTTCCCCTCTCTAATCAACTTTTTAATCAAAGAACACTGTTCTTCTGAACAATGTCTGGAACAAACCATTTTACTCAGGATTTTCATTTGCTGCCTTTGTCCTTAAATAAGGGCCACTTGTTTGACACCAGTTTCTTCATAGAATGAATAACCTCTAATTGATCATTGATTGAACTCCACACTGCTATTATTTTGAATACACCCTTTTCAAATAATGATTAAATTACTCAAAATCAGCAGCATGTATGTCATGACTGTTGGGTCTGTTGGTTTTCTATTACTCTACTACACCTACTAGTAAAATATTTGCCATGTAGAAATGTAATTTTATGATTGAACTTCCAGGCAATAATCAAGTCAAGTCAAGTCAACTTTATTTATATAGCGCTTTTAACAATGTAGATTGTTTCAAAGCAGCTTTACAGTGTTAAACAGCAAAATAATGCAGCCTAATTTTATTCAGCTGTATAGCCATTTGATGTCATCAGTTCATTTCAATTTCCATACGGTGACAGTGTGGGCTTTAGATCAATAATTAGATCAGTAATTTAGTTTACATGGTTAAATTAGTTTATTAATTAGATTTATTTCGATGTTTAGTTGAAAAATATAGTGTCCCCAACTGAGCACGCCAAGCCAGAGGCAACAGTGGCAAGGAAACCAAAACCCCATCAGGTGACCTAATGGAGAAAAATAAACCTTGGGAGAAACCAGGCTCAGTCGGGGTGCCAGTTCTCCTCTGGCCAATTTACAAACAACGTATTATTATTATTATTCTGGCTGCTTTACAGGTCAGAGGTCATAATAGATCGGAATATTCAAAGGACCGGAGGCAACACGCTGGAGACGGGTTTATTGAGGATGATGTTGATTAAATAATTATTAAAGTGCAATATTCGAATGATCGGAGGCAACACGCTGGAGACGGGTTTATTGCGGATGACATATCGATTTAAGTATTATTTAATGGTAATATTCGAACAATCGGAGTCATCACACTGGTGACGGGTTTATTTAGATGCCGTGTCGATGAGGCAGTTGCAGGGGGAGGATAATTGACACGGTCTCTGCAGACACTTCGGGGTCCTGTGTTGGTCTTCTCTGGTCCACCATCTGATTAGGATACGGCCCGGATCTGGCTGACTGCAGTAAACCTCGGGATAAAACAGAGAGAATATCATTAGCGTAGATGCCATTCTTCTGATGATGTAACGAGTACATCAGGTGTTATGGGAAGTGTTCCCGGTTCCGGCTGACCTAGTTAATGCAGCCTAACAATCAATTAATTGAAAAAGTGTTTTATGTGTATGCCACAGTAAAGAGATGTGTTTTTAGTCTAGATTTAAACTGACAGAGTGTGTCTGCTTCCCGAACAGTGCTAGGAAGACTGTTCCAGAGTTTAGGAGCTAAATAGGAAAAGGATCGACCGCCTGCAGTTGATTTGGATATTCTCGGTATTAACAACTGGCCAGAATTTAGAGATCGCAGTAGACGTTATGGAGTATAATATGTTAAGAGCTCGCTCAAGTATTGGGGAGCTAAACCATTTAGTGCTTTGTAAGTAATAAGCAAGATTTTAAAATGTATGCGATGTTTAATAGGTAGCCAGTGCAATGTTGACAGAACTGGGCTAATATGGTCATACTTCCTGGTTCTAGTAAGTACTCGAGCTGCTGCGTTTTGGACCAGCTGGAGTTTATTTATTAAGCGAGCAGGGCAACCACCCAATAGAGCATTACAATAATCTAGCCTTGAGGTCATGAACGCATGAACTAACTGTTCAGCATTTTGCATTGAGAGCATGTGCCGTAATTTTGATATATTTTTAAGATGGTAGAAAGCAGTTTTACAGATGCGAGAAACGTGGCTTTCAAACGAAAGATTGGTATCAAAGAGCACACCCAGGTTCCTCACTGACGACGAAGACTTGACAGAGCAGCCATCAAGTGTTAGACAGTATTCTAGGTTACTACTTGTGGAGCTTTTTTGTCCAATAATTAAAAATTCAGTTTTTTCTGAATTGAGTTGCAGGAAATTACCAGTCATCCAATGTTTTATGGCGGCTATGCATTCCGTTAATCTTGTGAATTGGTACATTTCTTCAGGGCGTGAAGAAATATAGAGCTGAGTATCGTCAGCATAACAATTAAAACTAATGCCATGCTTCCTAATAATATCTCCCAGTGGTAGCATGTACAGGGTGAAGAGTAGCGGTCCTAGCACTGAGCCTTGTGGTACTCCATACTGAACTTGCGATCGGTGTGACATCTCTTCATTTACTGCTACAAACTGATAACGGTCGCATAGGTATGATTTAAACCATGATAAAGCAATTCCACTAATACCTACATAATTTTCGAGTCTATTCAAAAGAATGTTGTGGTCGATGGTATCAAATGCAGCGCTAAGATCGAGTAACACTAATAGAAAGATACAGCCACGATCGGATGATAAGAGTAAATCATTTGTAACTCTGATGAGAGCAGTCTCAGTACTATAATCATGCCGTTGAAGATTACAAAATAGTGTGCAGTGCACACTAAACTGGGTCATTTATGTAGAAGAAATTTGAAATTATTTTTGAATTTGGTGCCTTCTAGACTGAGAAAAGACAGAAAATGTATTTTTGTCTCATGTGGATGTAAGACAACAACTCCCAGAATGCATTTGCTTCACTGCCACTCCCAAAGCCACGGCCACTGGTTATCACTTGCCCATCATGACACTGCCCCCACCATTGTTTTGATCTTCATAATAATAAAATAATTTTGTTCAGTAAGAGAATAAACACTACAATTAAAAACTGAATGTGTGAGTGAGCCGAACGAAAGTCACAGGACAAACACAGCAGGAGTCAGATTTCATTCAGCACGAGTGAAGAGCTGAGCAGAGCTGAGGTAAGGGCGGCAGTCATTCACGATGCGTGTCCAGTCTGACACATTTTCTGATCGCATATGGAAGCGAAACTTTCATAGGAATTCATTGAAAAGTTGAAACACTCACTTTGCTCTGCACCGCTCTGTTATGAATGCCAGAGGCTGAGCGCATTTACATTCTGTGTGTGAGATCCCTCCCCTGTGGGCGGGTTGAAAACATGCATAACTAGCCTGTAGTCTCTTAGCCTGGTCTTAACAGACTCTCGTACATTTAATTTGTACATAGAGTCTGGCCACTCTCCATTGACAAGCGTTTACTTCCTTGAAGGCGGGTACTCTGTTGAAGTTTAAAACTATTGGATCTGCCAAGAGTCACTCTGGATCTGCCTAACCAATCGCTAATGTTTGGTCGTTTGGTGTGTGCACAGTTAATGTGAGAATCAAAGGCGAACGACGAGTGACATACGTTACGTATGTCACGCGCCGTTCGCCTTTGATTCTCACATTAACTGTGCAAACACCACCTCAGTGTCAGTGATACAATCTTGTGCATTCGGATTGTGATTTATTCACGGTGGAGAGGAGAGTTTTGTGATCGGAACGTGCTGCTCTCGTGGTGCATATCTCGTGCAATCATAACATGATTGTATTTGCTGTAAATAAAATGTCATATATGATTGTTTTTGCTCCGTGTAACGGAGTTCGTTTGTTCAGGGAAGAAGACGTTTAACAACTTTTAATCAAATAATAAACACAAAATGAAAGTAAAAGCGGCAGCCCCTCACGGACGACTGCCGCGCACATACATAACCAAATGTAAACAAAACACAACTTAAAATCCAGGCCTGGTCCTCTCTCGTCCTTCACCGGTGTCGCTCATCCTTATATTCCTCAGTGCTCCCTCATGAGAGGACTCGAGACCGGTGTGTCTCATTCTCAACCACTCACACCGATCTCGCTCACTCCTCCCATGTCTCGCTCGCTCGTCCACCTCGCCACATTCTGGCTTTAACTTCTGGACATTCGTCAGCGGTGCTAGTGCCACACACTCACATCTTTCACCGCCGCCATTACTGAACTACAACTCAAACTAGCGCACAACATCAACGTCATCGCTCTCAGCCACTCCCTCTGTTCGCTGATTGGACCGGTAAAAATTGTTCGGGAGAAAGCCTAAGCATATACAGCAGTACCAGATGTAGTACTGGAGGAAAATGAAAATTGAGCGGAAGTACGTAGGAGGGCGGAGCCAGGCTAGTAATCTCTAGCCTCTGGCCAAAAAATCCTCAGATGACACAAAATGACGATATTTGTGTCATCTGAGGATTTTTTCCAGAAATAAAATGCATAATTCTCTCATCTCAGGGGAACATGAGGGGGGAAAGTGCCATAATTTGAATATACTACCGGGTTTCTACTGATACAAAGCATAATGCTAAATCACTGAAGTAACCCTTTAAGCTTCCTTCGGTTTACAATATTAGGAATGTGTGGTTGAACTTTATTTTTAATTAAGTTCCAGCTCACACGGATTCTTTTGTAAACAAGAGACTGAACGATTTGCAGACAGAATAAGATTAAAAACAATGCTGTGCCTTCTATTTTGGATCAGACAGGAATGATGCAACACACATATGTGAGTAAAAATGTTTTTTTATCTGTGATAGTATTGCATGGTTACAGATTGTTTGATTTCTACTGATTATGTGTACGTGTCTAACTGAACATAATTAAGGATAGCTTACCATGCTGTCACAGGCAGGAGTATCCTTTGTATTTGAGGTATTGTTGATTCATTGTCCTGCGATTCGGGATCAGACTAGAACATGTATGGGCCAGGGCTCGCAAAGCCCAACGTCCCGGGGCTAATGTGTTTTCTAGTCGGGCTACCAAAATGTATCACCGGCCTGCCCGAAGGGCTCTCTTAAATAGTTAAGTAACATTCCTTTCTTGATGTGCGTTGTTCACTCTCTTGACTGATATTTGAAGAGAAAATACAATCGCAGAAGTTTTGAACATGCTGATTTGTTTGCAGTGAAGTTTTGAACATGCTGATTTGTCTGCAGTGAAGTTTTGAACACGCTAATTCGTCTTCAGTGAAGTTTTGAACATGCTGATTTGTTTGCAGTGAAGTTTTGAACATGCTGATTTGTCTACAGTGAAGTTTTGAACATGCTGATTCGTCTGCAGTGAAGTTTTGAACATGCTGATTTATTTGCAGTGAAGTTTTGAACATGCTGATTTATTTGCAGTGAAGTTTTGAACATGCTGATTTATTTGCAGTGAAGTTTTGAACATGCTGATTTGTCTGTAGTGAAGTTTTGAACATGCTGATTTGTCTGTAGTGAAGTTTTGAACATGCTGATTTGTCTGCAGTGAAGTTTTAAACATGCTGATTTGTCTGCAGTGAAGTTTTGAACATGCTGATTTGTCTGCAGTGAATTTTTAAACATGCTGATTTGTCTGCAGTGAAGTTTTGAACATGCTGATTTATTTGCAGTGAAGTTTTGAACATGCTGATTCGTCTGCAGTGAAGTTTTGAACATGCTGATTTATTTGCAGTGAAGTTTTGAACATGCTGATTTATTTGCAGTGAAGTTTTGAACATGCCGATTTATTTGCAGTGAAGTTTTGAACATGCTGATTTGTCTGTAGTGAAGTTTTGAACATGCTGATTTGTCTACAGTGAAGTTTTGAACATGCTGATTCGTCTGCAGTGAAGTTTTGAACATGCTGATTTATTTGCAGTGAAGTTTTGAACATGCTGATTTATTTGCAGTGAAGTTTTGAACATGCCGATTTATTTGCAGTGAAGTTTTGAACATGCTGATTTGTCTGCAGTGAAGTTTTAAACATGCTGATTTGTCTGCAGTGAAGTTTTGAACATGCTGATTTGTCTGCAGTGAATTTTTAAACATGCTGATTTGTCTGCAGTGAAGTTTTGAACATGCTGATTTGTTTGCAGTGAAGTTTTGAACATGCTGATTTGTCTGTAGTGAAGTTTTGAACATGCTGATTTGTCTACAGTGAAGTTTTGAACATGCTGATTTATTTGCAGTGAAGTTTTGAACATGCTGATTTGTCTGTAGTGAAGTTTTGAACATGCTGATTTGTCTGCAGTGAAGTTTTAAACATGCTGATTTGTCTGCAGTGAAGTTTTGAACATGCTGATTTGTCTGCAGTGAATTTTTAAACATGCTGATTTGTCTGCAGTGAAGTTTTGAACATGCTGATTTGTCTGCAGTGAAGTTTTGAACATGCTGATTTGTTTGCAGTGAAGTTTTGAACATGCTGATTTGTCTGCAGTGAAGTTTTGCTGATGCACGTACTTCGCTGGTATGTGTGTGTATGTGCACGTGTGTGTGTTAGTGATGCGCGGATTGCGGTTATATCCATTGATTGGGTTGGCCAAGTAATAAAAAAATAGCATTACAATTAATTGTGGGTTGATGAGAGATAAATAATTGTGTTTGTTTGATAAAGACATTTTGTGAACCTTGTGGGTGAATCATTCCGGTTGCCGTTTCTCCACACGCCTTCAAAACAATTCCCACATGTACTAACAGAAGGAGTCGAAACTCATTATAATATGCAAAAGTGTTATCCAATCATAGCAGTGGGCGTTTATTTCCAAGTCTTCAGTGTGGCGCGCCCATAAAAACCGAGCATTCCAGGCAGTCCCACAGATGTTTCAGAGACATTTTCATTCAGTACTTTATGTAGGCTATACTTAATACAGCGTGTGTTTTTGTGCAAGAATAAAGTTCAACATAAGCCTACACTATCAATGAAGTGGGGGTCTACGTTTTTTATCAGTTTTATTTTGATAAACATGACAATATAACATCGCGACTACATGAAAAGAGTTTTTAACGTTATAAAAAACTGATTTATGAGCATTAGTGGAACTGAAGGTTTCAGAATAAACACGAAACACACGTGATCGCTGTCATGCGGTGAATCTGACCAATCGTGAACAGCTGTGTTGTCATCAGAGCTCATGCAGTCGCTCTGGAGAAGCTATGCAAAATGCACCAGCCGGCTGCTCTCGAATCGCTCTCATGGCACTTTGTTGACATTCGTCACAGTCACGTGCCGTCAGCGCTGCCTCACAGCGGACAACATTTCTAACCAGCATGCACTGCTTCAAGTCAGCTGCCGATCGGTCTGTGCATCGCTGCATGGAGTCGAACAAGCCTTATGACGACGTCAGGCTAGGGAGTTTCTAGAATGTCACATGATCTGCCTGTTCTTCATGAGTGCCATATATGGACTAAATGTGCACAGAGCGCCCTCAGGCTGCCAGTATGAACTGAAAACACAGCACATCAGAGTATCCAGCGCTCATAATGATTACATCTGCTCATTTTGGGTAAAAAAATTATAAATATTTCTCCTCTGTATAGAAATTTGACACAAATATATGAGAATCCATCAATATTTCTCCACATCTGCACACTTTTGAACTAAAAGCCCTGAGGGATGTTGTTTTGTCGAGAGACAACCATTTTTCTGAATTGGAGCGGCTGACGCTCATATTTCAGTCAAAAGATTCCGACTCCGATTTTCATATTCATAACTCCTGGCACATATTAACAAATTACAGTCACTATAAGATTATGAGAATAAAACAGAGGTAAACAATAGTTTTTGATCTTTTTAATGATGTATATTTTGTAAATGTAATTACATTGGCCCTCATTTATCAATCTTGCGTACACCAATTTTCCAGCTTTGAGATTTATCAATATGGACGTTGGCGTACGGCACGCTCAAATCCTACACCAGCTCAGGAGGTGGTGTACGCACGTTTTGAGTTAGTGCGAAAATGCGCAGAAAAACAATTCCTAACACCACAAAACGCACTGACAAAGATATGCTATATTATGACCCACTGTAACAACAACAACAACAAATAAAGCCCTATTCGCACGGGATAAGTATTATCTGGGGACCTCGTGTGATTTAGAAATTACTCCCCCACATATGAATTTTGCGTGGCGCATTCGCACGGGATAAACTGTGATTTTACTCGAATTTACTGACTTATCTCCCGGATATGATGTTACTTGAAAATGTTTTTTCGTTATATAGCTGTATGAAATTATAAACAGTCGTATCGATATCATTTTGATTGTTTTAGTAATACAAATAATTTCGTATAATAAAAATATACGACGGAAGATTCAGTTTCAAAGCTAATGTAAAAGTGCCCATTCAAGCGAGTTGTCATTGTACTGTTCTGTTTTTGTGTTTTTCATTAAGAATAATATTAAACACACCATTCAAGCAATTACTCCCAAATTGTGCTCATTCTAAAGTGAAAGTAGTCTATAATCCGCACGGCCGCACGGGAAGTCATAACGGTGCGCATTATATGCAGCCTAGCTCCATTCTTCGTGAAAGATAAAGATAGAAATGCGCACAGGACTAATATTATCACAGGACCTCGGTGTTCGGCGAAATATGGTAGGTCATTTGCGGGGGAATTTTCACTTTAGGCCTACATATTACAGACATGGCCGATTTGCACGGGATTAAGATCACAGACATTCTCTGCAATTATTACAAATCACCAGAGCTCCCCACATCCCGTGCGAATAGGGAAGTAATTATAAACTTAAGTGTTTATTTTTGTGCAACATGGACTTCAATGTTTAATTTGTGTGACTTTACCAAAGCATTTGATATGTATTCCTCCAGTTGCGAGCCTGTGCGCTTTACCTGATGTTGGTTAGGCCCGGCAGCTGCGCACGGACTGGGACTGAACATAATTCAGACTGACAAAATAATAAAAATGACATTCTTCTTCTTTTAAATAATAATAAAATAAATAATAATAATAACAGCATTCTTCTTCTAAATAACAATAAGCGTCATTAATAATACAAATCATAATAATAATAAGAATCTAACAAATTGTCATGCAATTATATTAATGTGAATGAATGGTACTCCACATCACATCATCATCACTATTGTACACCCGAATACATGTGATGTGATACGAAATTAAATGCATATTATTTCAAAACACGTGCTGTAAAATAATTAATTGTGATAGGTAATTTCTCATCCAAAAAGCTATTTAAACTGGATTTCCACCGTACACCTTTTTGTGGGCGCATTTAATCCCACTCTTTAAACTCCCAAATAAAACAATTTAGTTTTTTTTCCACTTCCCTGGTGATGGTCTCGATCTCCACGTCAGAGAAGTTTCGCTTCATTGCCGTCTTCCGAGTGTCCATGGCGTAAAATGAGGGCGTGGGGGAGGCAGAGACTTGAATATATAGGGGCGTGTTATTCTAATGACGATCGTTTTCAGCCACGGCATTTATCAAGGGCAGGTTTTGCGTACGCCTGGATTTCAGAGGTGCGCACAGCTTCATAAATCAGGTGGTGAGAGGAGTGTAAGCATAATCTTACGCCAACATATACGCCCGTTTCTACGCAAGATTGATAAATGAGGGCCATTACATCTGACAGTAATTTTGAGCTAATTTAAACAAAGAATGCTTCAGTGTGTCGGCGTCCTCGTGCAGGTTAACAGGTTAAACCATTAGTCTCCATCTGTGTCAGTCTCCGACCCTGTTCACATAGTAAACACAGTGCAGCACTTCCGGGTTCCAGGGTTATTTTCGTAAATGAAAACTTAAACTAAGTCTAAAACATTTTTGTAAACTGAAATAAAATGTAAAAATCATAATAAATGAAAAACTAAACAAAACTAACAACTCTTACTGAAAAACTTAAACTTAAATAAAATAATAATTAGCAAAAATAAATATTCATTTTTGTAATTAATAAGCTCTCTTTACTGTGGCGGAAAATCTGACCTGCACTGTAAAAAAAACCCTAATTTTACGGAAAATAACTCTAAATTGTTTACAGTATTTTCCTGTAATTTTGAATTATGTTTAAAACTATGCAAAATTACAAACAATATCTGTAAATAAACATGTTGACTGTTATTTTAAGGATTATATCATTAATGACAAATTACAGTAATTCTCATTTTTATACAGGAAAATTACTGTATTATTTATACAGTATTATTCTGTTTTCATAAATTACATACAAATTCATGTAAAATTACAAAAAATATCTGTAAATTAACAACTTGACCATTATTTTATCATTAATGACAAATCACAGTCATTCTCATTTTTTATACAGGGAAATGACTGTATTATTTATACAGTATTTTTCTGTTTTCTTAAATTACCTACAAATATATGTAAAATGACAGAACTAATCTGTAATAAAATATTTAGCTCATTATATTAAAGGTTTAAATCTTATTAGTTTCACTGTAAAAAAAAAATCTTAAAAAATGGTAAATGTCTGGCAGCTACGGCTGCCAAACAAAAACCGTAAAATTAAAGTAAAATATCTTAATTCAAATAAAGTGCAAAAACTTTATGTAAATTTACATTAAAAGTTTGAGAGAGAACTGTTATTTTACAGATTTTTCCTTATTTAAATTAAGATATTTTACTTTAATTTTATGTTTTTGTTTGGCAGCCGCAGCTGCCAGTCATTTGACTTTTTTAATGATTTTTTTTTTTTATAGTGTAGGTGTACTTTTACATTCAAACTGTAATTCTGGATACAAATATAACAAATTATATAGCAAACTATATCAAACAATAATCTGTTTTTAAAGAGTACAAATCTGCACTGCTCTCCAGATTGAAACTTTCAAGCCTCTGCCCACACCACAAAACACCACTTGACCAATTTAATGAAATATTACAGCAAATCAAAATAAATATACACATTTGCTAACTGTAGTTTAAAACAAGTTATTTCTATAGTCGCAAGGTTATTTAGGTTATTTGCCGTCTTTCCGTGTTCACTTGAGCATGATTGGTCAATCTGAACGTCATCTAGAAATCTATGGAATTAGATTTGTTTTAAAAAAAAAATGAACGAAACTTTATGAAACGGAACGAAACTTTATAAAACTGAACGAAACTTTTTCAGAAACTATCAAAAATATCCATTACAAAAGAAGAAAAAAAAAAAAAAATGAACTCAGTCGCACAAATTTAACAGGATATTCAAATATGCTTCATTCTTTGTTAATGTTTTTCAAAGATTAGTTCTCTTACGAGAGGTTCTCTCGTATTGCGTAAGTTCCTTACGCTACGGGAAAGTATTCTTTCTTCGAGATTTCTGAAAAACCCAAAATTATCCTTAATTTTGTAACATTGTCAACGCAGTGCGGCAGCCTGGCAGACCATAGCAGGCTATTCCAGCGTGCCATTGGCTGCTCTGCTGGCAACTGCAGCAGCCTATCGGTGAGCCCGCGTGACGTGGCGACCAATGAGGGCGCTTCGCGCCCACCTGGCTTCATTTGCCTACAGGTGGGGCGTGGCCACGTGTATATAAGCAGGGCTCACGGGCTGCATATTCGATTTTCTTTTCTTCAGCGAAGCCCTTCGCATCGCTGGATCTGGAACCCGCCGCCGTGATCGTGCAGACGAGCAAGCAGAGGACAGCGCCTGGAGAAGCCGGCAGCATCGCGCCACCTTCAGCCATCCGTGCCTGCTCTGCTATCCGGCAGCATTATATCCTTTCATTGCACGTGTTCTCGCCGTTGCGTCACACGTTTCATAAAAGAGCACGAGCGTTTTTATCAAAACGCCTCGTTCCACCTGCGGCTCGTGCCACGTGCAGCTCAGCACCAGAGACCGCCATGTGTCTGCGCTCTCTGTCTGGGCCGTGACCACGCCGCCGCCGCACTCCTCGCGGGCGAATGCCCCGAGTGTGAGGAACTCTCTATGTCGACCCTGCGGGCTCGACTCGAGCAGTTTTATGACGACATCACTCCGCTGTTCCCCCCCCTCTGTTCAAGCCGCGCCACCGCGCCGCTTACAAGAGATGGTTGAAATGAACGGTCTCGGAGCGAGCCTCCTCCCCCTCTGTTCAAGCCGCGCCGCACTCACCGGGAAATTAACAGAGGGTGTTTTCGTCCCGCTGTGGCCGGACGAACCGCCATTCTCTAGCATTTCTCAGCCCCCTCTCCAGTTCAGGCGGCTGGAAATATTACTATTGCAGTAACGAGCCTGTCTTTTATGCACGCACGACTGCCAACAAGCACGAGGACGTACTGCTGTATGCTCGCGCTAACTGAACGCTATTGTGTCCCTCCCGGTAGCACAGTGGCAAAATCAGCGGCTGAAACGCCGGAGACCCGAGTTCCAGCCCAGCTCTCGCGGCAGATAAAAATGTTTTACTGTCCGCTTCCCCGGGCTCGCGGCCAGCTTTTCTTACATACAGAAAGCTAACTCGCACCACGTGGTGCTCGAGTATTTTTGGACGTCTATACATAAGGAGAGAAAAGACGGTTAAGTCCCGCTGCGGCCGGACCACCGTTAAAACTCTGTTTTTCCTGTCAGTCCCCACTCCTGTGGCTACTGCAGATGTTTTCCACGCAGCCTACGAGCCGGCGAACTCGCCCTCTCGCCTGTTTCCAACTGTAGCCCCTCCAAAGTCCTCCTAGCAGAGGGGGGAAGCGACGGTTAAGTCCCGCCGTGGTCGGACCACCGTCAAAACTCTTCTTCCTGTCAGCCCCCACTCCTGTGGCTGCTGCAGATGGCTCTCACGCAGCAAACGAGCCGGCAAAACTGCCCTCTCGCCTGTCTACAACCGCCGTTTTTATGACGAACCAGAGAAATCACGAAGTTGCCTTTTTTCTGGTTGCACGGCTCACGCCGTATGTGTTTTCAAATGCAGTAAACGTGCCCACTTTTGTGTTCACCCCTGCACCCAAGCACCACAAATCCCGTGTCTCTCACTCACATAAAGCGGCCACCGGCCGCTCGAGTGCTAGAGTTAGGTCACGTGTCCGCTTATTTGCGCCCACGCCTAATCACCACACGCGCTGTCACACAGCCACTCTTAACCGGTCATGTTCCACGCGTAAGAGTTGTGCCCGCTCAAACGCGCTCACACATTTTCGCGAACATTCTGCCCCCGGCGCCATGCGCCGCGCCACACACCATTTGTTCTCCGCCCAAGGTGGCCGGAACGACGAGTGTAAGGCCACACACAAGCCACTCCCTGCTCGAAGCGGCAGAGATACAGTGTGTAGGGCGGCCAGCCATCGCGAGCGATCGGCTGGCCCACAGCACAGAGAGCGCGCGCACTGCGCCCGCCCCTCCTATACAGGCCGTCGAACCCGCAAAGCGCGGCGTTTCGAGCCCGGAGGCCGTTCTATCCCGTGTGGCACACGCGAGAGCGTGGGAAGCCATTCCAGGTGTATCAGAATGGGTGCTGAAAACAGTGAAGCACGGCTACACTCTGCAGTTCGCTCGCCGCCCTCCGCGCTTCTGTGCGCGTACGGAGACGAGAGTGAGCGAGGAAGTAGCACATCTACTTCGAGCGGAGATAGCCACACTGCTGTGCGAAGGGGCTATAGAACCGGTTCCCCATTCTATGAGCGAGTCAGGCTTTTACAGCCGGTATTTTCTCGTGCCAAAAAGGGTTGGGTCGCTCAGACCGATTCTGGATCTGAGGCGTCTGAACAAAGCTCTTATGAGAAGATCGTTCAAGATGCTCACGACCAAGCAGATCCTCGCGCATATTCGCCCGAGAGACTGGCTAATCTCCCTAGATTTGAAAGACGCATATTTTCAAATCAAGATAACGCCGCGTCACAGGCCATTCTTACGATTCGCCTTCGACGGCCAGGCTTATCAATACACCGTCCTTCCGTTCGGCCTGTCACTAGCACCCCGTACATTTACGAAGTGCATGGACGCGGCCCTCGCTCCCCTGAGAAGTCGAGGGATGCGAGTGTTGAACTATCTGGACGATTGGCTCATCCTGGCGCAGTCAGAGGCCGAGCTCCTCGCCCACAGGGCAATGCTGCTCAGCCATCTGGACAGCCTGGGGCTCACGGTCAATTGGACCAAGAGCTCATTAGTGCCCACGCAATCAACCTCATTTCTGGGTTTGAATCTGGACACTGTGGCAATGTCAGCCCGCCTGTCACCCCAACGCGCGCGCCAAGTTCGGCGCATGGATGCGTACTTCCGGCCGGGCAAAATCGCACCTCTCAAGCTCTTTCAGAGGATGCTGGGACGTATGGCCTCAGCTGCAGCTGTGCTCCAGCTGGGCTTAATGCGCATGCGCCCGCCGCAATGCTGGTTAAACGCCCGAGTGCCTCACAGAGCCTGGGCGTCCGGAGGCTTCAGGATCAGAGTGACTCAGGGCTGCGTTTCAGCCCTAGAGCCCTGGTTAGTAGCCGACTGGTACCAGCGGGGAGTGACGATGGGAGCCATCTCACACCGCAAGGTCATCTCGACGGACGCCTCCACCACGGGTTGGGGCGCCGTTTTCGAGGGCAGATCGGCCTCGGGCCTCTGGTCGAGCGGGGAAAAGCTCCTACACATAAACTGTTTGGAGATGATAGCGGTAGAGAACGCGCTCAAGCAGTTTCTCCCGCTTATACGAGGACACCACGTGTTGGTCCGGTCGGACAATACCACAGTGGTGCCCTATGTGAACCGGCAGGGCGGTGTCAGGTCCAGGTGTCTGGGCAATCTGACAGAACGCCTGCTCGTGTGGGCACACAGCTCGCTGCGCTCGCTGAGAGCTGCGCACGTACCGGGCCACCTCAATGTGGGCCCGGACAAGCTGTCCAGGGGCCTCATTCTCCCAGGAGAATGGTCCCTGCACCCCCAGACAGTCCAGCTGGTATGGCGCCTATTCGGCAGAGCGGAGCTCGACCTCTTTGCAACAAAAGAGAACGCCCGCTGCCCGAGGTTTCTGTCCAAAAGCGAGGATGCGCTGTCCCAACCTTGGCCCAGCCTCCCGCTGTATGCTTTCCCGCCGATTTCCCTATTGCCCCAGTTCATAGCGAAAATCAGGGAGACGCGCCGCCTGGTGCTCCTTATAGCGCCGCGCTGGGAGAACCAGATTTGGTACCCAGAGCTGGTGAAGCTGTCGCACTCACCCCCCTGGCCAGTTCCGCTGAGAGCAGACCTCCTCAGGAGGGTCAGTTTGGCATCCCCATCCAGAGCGTTGGTCTCTGCATGTATGGGTGACCAACGGATACCCGTTGACCTGCCCGAAGGGGTTATGAACACGATTTCACACTCTAGAGCCCCCTCGACGAGGTGGTTATATAGTTCTAAGTGGTCGGTGTTCACTGAGTGGTGTGTTTCCAAGGGATTGGACCCACAGCAATGTGGGGTCCAGCGGGTGCTCTCCTTCCTCCAAGAGCTTTTGGAACTGGGCAGGTCCCCTTCCACGCTCAAAGTGTATGTGGCGGCTATAGCAGCGTTCGCTCAGACGACGCTAGGTAGCACGCTAGGAAGGAACGAGCTCATCATCCGTTTCCTCAGAGGAGCCAGACGGATGAATCCCCCGCGGCCCCCATCGGTTCCTATATGGGATCTGGCCTTGGTCCTAGAGGCCCTGAAGGCCCATCCTTTTGAACCGCTCGAGACTGTGGAACCAAGGTTCCTTTCGCTAAAAACCGCGTTCCTGATAGCTCTGGCTTCAGTGAAACGCGTGGGGGATCTACACGCGCTCTCAGTGAGCCCGACGTGTATGGAGTTCGGTCCTAATGACTCTAAGGTCATTCTCAGACCGAGGCATGGTTATGTCCCCAAAGCGATTGGCACTCCCTTCAGGGCGCAGATTATCTCCCTCTCGGCTCTGCCAGCATCCGACGAGGGGGACGGTGGCAATATCCTCTGCCCTGTCAGGGCATTGAGGGTTTATGTCACACGCTCCGCCGCCTTCAGGCGTTCTGAGCAGCTATTTGTTTCGTTTGGTGGGCGCACTAAAGGTCTCGCCTCCTCGAAACAGACCCTTTCCAGGTGGATAGTGGACGCGATTGCAACTGCATACGCTTCCAAACACCTGCAGTGCCCGCTAGGTGTCAGAGCACACTCCACCAGAGGCATGGCCTCTTCGTGGGCTTGGGCCAGAGGGATTTCCATCCACGATATCTGTATGGCGGCAGGCTGGGCCTCCCCGTCTACGTTCGTGAGATTTTACAATCTGGAAGTTCCTGCCTTACAGGCGAAAGTGTTACCAGTTCAATAGGGCTGTTGGTCCTGCCCAGTGATTCTGCGCAGACATAGCTCACATACTGGTAGTAAGTTCGGTACTAGGCTCATGTGAATTTGAAGGAGACCGGCGGTGCCGTTTCCTCATTTACGAGACGAGCTGTTGTGAGTTTGAAGGTGACCGGCGGTGCCGTTACCTCACTCATATAACAAAATATTGTGAATTTGAAGGCGACCGGCGTTGCCGTTCCCTCATTCATGAGACAAGGTGTGGTGAATTTGAAGGAGACCGGCAGGTGCCGTTCCCTCATTCATGGGACAGGGTGTTGTAACCACCCGTTGTAACCACCCGTCAGTTCGAATGAAGTGTCTGTAGATGTGGTGGCCCGTTTTCCTTACCGGCCACCCTGCCCGAGCAGTGTTATGGTCCCCGGTTCCCTGGGATACATATGCTGTACGCGAGGTGCGCACGGCGTTGACAATATGTTCCCGTAGCGTAAGGAACTTATGCAATACGAGAGAACCTCTCGTAAGAGAACGATACTCGGTTACTTAACGTAACCTCGGTTCTCTCTAGAAGAGGGAACGAGTATTGCGTTCCTTGCCGTGCGCCCCGCGGGCTTTTACGCTTCAGAACTACGAAAACCGAATATGCAGCCCGTGAGCCCTGCTTATATACACGTGGCCACGCCCCACCTGTAGGCAAATGAAGCCAGGTGGGCGCGAAGCGCCCTCATTGGTCGCCACGTCACGCGGGCTCACCGATAGGCTGCTGCAGTTGCCAGCAGAGCAGCCAATGGCACGCTGGAATAGCCTGCTATGGTCTGCCAGGCTGCCGCACTGCGTTGACAATGTTACAAAATTAAGGATAATTTTGGGTTTTTCAGAAATCTCGAAGAAAGAATACTTTCCCGTAGCGTAAGGAACTTACGCAATACTCGTTCCCTCTTCTAGAGAGAACCGAGGTTACGTTAAGTAACCGAGTATCGTTTTCATTGCCACAGATTTCTCTTACGCTTCGCAGTTTTTCGTTTGCATTTTTGACACAAACGTCTCGTGGGGGCGGGCTTAACAGTGATCTACTCTGATTGGATAGTGAGCTTTCGATGGATAGGTGCTCTCTGACCTGGAAGTATAGAGGTCACTCAGTGGCGCACACATTGGAAAACCTTCGCGTTGCTTTGCATAAAGTTTATACAAGTTTGTAAAGAATTTCTAAACAATTTAGTTTATTAGTTTGTAAAGATGAGCTCTCAGGAGAGACACGGAGCGGCGGCGGCGGCGGCTTCATCTTCATCATCTTCTTCATCATCTTCCTCCTCCGCTTGTTCTTCAAGGCAGTTTGAAGTTCTGTGTTACTGAAGGAACCAATGACATCGATTAAAGTTGTATCCATGTACAGTGTGCAACCGTTCGTTGCGGGTTATTATTGTCATTCACACGTTTGCAATGCACTGTGTGTTATGTCATGAAGTTTGATTGTTTGCTCTTTTGTACAGTTATTACTGTACAAATTATGCTGTAATAGGTCTTCTTGCACTTGTTCCTACAGGTCAAAAACAAAACAGCCCCTTTAGGATATTTAAGCTAATAATCCTTCTTTCTCTCTCTTCCTCTCCAGTTAATTTGCACTAAGTCAGCCACCATCATGATAACGACAAGCAAACCATTTTTTTAAAGCTTTATAACTTATATACCATCATTCAGTGCCTACCTGGAAAATTGTCTTGGGTCCTGACAAATAGCATTAAAAGAAAAGAAGATTAGGCAAACATATTGTGTGTGTGTATATATATATATATATATACACACACACACGTTACACTGTATATTGAGATATATAAAACGTTTTTAAACAATGAATGTGTCAAATAAAGCCAGAACGGTTGCACACTGTACATGGATAGAACTTTAATCGATGTCATTGGTTCCTTCAGTAACACAGAACTTCAAACTGCCTTGAAGAACAAGCGGAGGAGGAAGATGATGCCGCCGCCGCTCCGTGTCTCTCCTGAGAGCTCATCTTTACAAACTAATAAACTAAATTGTTTAGAAATTCTTTACAAACTTGTATAAACTTTATGCAAAGCAACGCGAAGGTTTTCCAATGTGTGCGCCACTGAGTGACGTCTATACTTCCAGGTCAGAGAGCACCTGTCCATCAAAAGCTCACTATCCAATCAGAGTAGATCACTGTTAAGCCTGCCCCCACGAGACGTTTGTGTCAAAACTGCAAACGAAAAACTGCGAAGCGTAAGAGAAATCTGTGGCAATGAAAACGAATCTTTGAACAACATTAACAAAGAATGAAGCATATTTGAATATCCTGTTAAATTTGTGCGACTGAGTTCATTTTTTTCATTTTCAATGTGTTTTTCTTCTTTTGTAATGGATATATTTGATAGTTTCTGAAAAAGTTTCGTTCAGTTTTATAAAGTTTCGTTCCGTTTCATAAAGTTTCGTTCATTTTTTTTTAAACAAATGTAATTCCATAGAAATCTGGCCAATGACAACTGTGCGCGCCTTCTACCGATCAAGTTTGAAAAAACACCCGTTGCCGTTGGAGTGCTCGCGGGCGCAGCTTCTAATCTGCAACAGGACTGCTTCGGTCCGTCCATTAATGGCATTACATGGATCATTTTACATCTGTTAAAATCTTATTTTGGACGAATTTTGATTGTGGGATGTCGACTGAGAACGAAAAACATGAATATGAACAGGTTTAAGTTACCAATGGCGACAACAGACGGCAGAAGGTAAATTTATCCCTTTATATTTTTTCTACTGTCACATCAATATATAGTGCATTGAAGTTATAATTTCTGCTAATCGCGATTACTTTAAATATTCTGTTTCTGTGTTTTGTTATGTTGTAATACTGTTAAGCTAGGGCTGGCCGCTATGACGATGATAGTGAGAGATTTTACAATTATGTTAACTTTTTATATCGCGGAATGTAAATATATCCACATAGCACTGCACTAACGTTACTTAAAGTTATTGACATTTTGATAAAGAAACATGCATGAATGAAGAATAAAGAGTAATGTTAAGCCGCCTCTCTCAGACAGCATGCGATCCCGAAATCAATTATCCTTTCGGTAAAATGCACACAATTATCTCAAAATCCCTGTCATGTGAGGTATTCACTTGATTTAAACAGTCAGTTAACGTTATGTTTAGAGTTAAACAGTTCAAGTTAACGTGGGGAATCCTGGATGCGTGACATTGTGCATCCGTTCTTAAAGGGGCAGCAGATTAATAAACTGCCGTCTCAAAATTTGAATCAAACAACAAAAGACTAGAGGAGACCTTCTGCGTTTTTAAGAATCAGTTATATTAATGCATAGAATATCATACAGTGAAGACTAAGCAGTTTTATTCTGTAGTATTTCTTAATAAAATATCTATAAAATGAAATAACTATATTGTAATATCGTTATTGTGAAATAAAATGTCTCATGTATGTAGAATAATATGGTCATAATGCCCATCCCTACTGGTAGTTTTAAGATCAAGTTTTAAGCTAGTTTTAAGTTAAGATCAAGCTTGTCATAAAAAGTATAGGAGCTTTGGAATGAGTAATCTAAGAACACTGTCATGTTCACTCGTTCAACAGAGAGGACAGGAAACCACCATTCTTGGACTCTGAAGAATTATAGGCAAACCAGGATTTTGGATCTACTGTGAAGTTTTTGGATGGACCTGGTGAGTACATTTTGCAAGTCCATGTCTCTGTCAGTAAGTTGATAATTAATATTAATGTTTTATCAAACAAATTAATATTAATTTGTGTGTGTGTATGTTTCTTCCCCCCTCATGATCCAGAAGTTTTGGGAATGGAAATCTGCCACATGATCTTCAGAGGAAGTGAGTATTCATGTCATATCCAACATTAATACTGTTACGGTAGCCTTATATGTGTGGAAATGTGAACACAGGCAACTCAGCACCAAGCCACAACTCTGGTTCAAACGTACCTTGAGTTTAAAAGCATATGTAACCGGTGTTAGGGCCGAGGGACGATTACCACACTCCGGAGGAGCAGACACCTGAGGATACCAAGAGGCGGACAACAGAATGACTTTCAAAGGTAAGTTTTTTTTATTAATTTAAAACAATAAAAACAGTGCTGAGAATGTTCGTGGCTGGAACCCGATTTGGGAAGAGGAACTGGGGGGGGGGATATTCCTCTTCTCTACTGACTCGTGGGTGGGACAGTAATTTCTTCGACTCGTCAGAAGGTGCTTGTAGGACGGACAGAGGCTTCTTCTCGCCTTCAACTTTCCCCACGGACAGAGCAGGTAAGTATTTGGCCCGTGAAGGTGTTCTTAGGACAGCCGATCGAATGAACAGTAGCTTCCTCACCTCTTCTGAGGGACAGACAGTGACGGTGCTCAGACTCGGCTTGTGGACGTGTTCATAGAACAGCCGATCGAATGACAGCAGCTTCCTCACCTCTTCTGAGGGACAGACAGTGACGGTGCTCAGACTCGGCTTGTGGACGTGTTCATAGAACAGCCGATCGAATGACAGCAGCTTCCTCACCTCTTCTGAGGGACAGACAGTGACGGTGCTCAGACTCGGCTTGTGGATGTGTTCATAGAACAGCCGATCGAATGACAGCAGCTTCCTCACCTCTTCTGAGGGACAGACAGTGACGGTGCTCAGACTCGGCTTGTGGACGTGTTCATAGAACAGCCGATCGAATGACAGCAGCTTCCTCACCTCTTCTGAGGGACAGACCGTGACGGTGCTCAGACTCGGCTTGTGGACGTGTTCATAGAACAGCCGATCGAATGACAGCAGCTTCCTCACCTCTTCTGAGGGACAGACAGTGACGGTGGATCAGGCAATAACAAGTGAGACAGGACCGTGGTAATTTACCCGCCTTTACTCTCGTTCCGTGCGTAGCAGAGCGGCGTCGTTGGGAGAGTTCGTGAGACTGGACTTTCGTGGACGTGAGAGACAGTGCTCGTGGAGTGTGGTACTCGGGGTGCGTTGAGCTCTTTCCCTCCACACCGTACACTCAAGTGGGAACCTGGACACAGCTTTAGACAGATCAATTTGAAGGGATCTTCACAGTCATAAGTCAATATTCATCCATCAAAGTTTCAGAGGGAAACGCAGTCGTTTGATCTCACCAAACTTGTGCATAAATCACTCTTATAAATCTTCACACGTGTGCACTTCACTCTTTCAGACACTGCAAACTCACTTCATCTCCACAGTGATTAATCGACTCGTTTCTCTTCTCTCTGTAGGGTGGATGACTCGAGGAATAACGTTTTCAGAAGATCAGCATGAACACAGCAACGATCCTCCCAGCTGTTCCAGTTACTACGCTTCGTTCTGTCAACAAGATCACACACACTGCCCACAAACAAAGGTTAGTTGCACTCTGGTGATGGTCAATCTTCAACTGTGGTTTTCTCAACGGGTAATCAAATGAAGGGTGCACTTAACTTTTCCTCCGTGAGTCACTCAATATCCTGCAGTGGTTTCCTCTCTCACTTACTTCATTACGTTGCTGTTCGTGGTTTCTTCAGAAAATCACTAAATGAGCATGCCTCGGGGAATCTCACAGTAGAACTCCGATCCGGCATTAAACCTTCAGCCTTCCTCTTTCACCGCCGCTGTCAGAACACACACTGCTGCCTACCCGTCCTCCCACACTGCGCAAACACTGCCTTTTTATGCTCCTTTTCCTGAGCACATGCTTCAATGAAGCACAGCTGATTTGCTTCAGCTGGCGCTCGTTATGGCCAACACTCAGAGCCAGATTTAGAACCAATGAGGAATCTTTTTGGATTTACCAGGTTTTCACCCGGTGACACCCTCCCCCACCGGATCCGTTCTAGTCCCGAGAACGGGGCCCAGACTCCTAATCTCCGTATCTTGCAGGGGGCACTCCTCGGGTCTCCCGCTGGGAGCGTCGAGCTGGGGCAGCGGGTTCTTCCTCTCTTGGCTCCGGAGTGGGGGCTCTACAGATCATAGCCCAGCCCACCCAAGGTGGCGCAGGGGCCACAGGCGCTAGCGCCTCTGGCTCTTGTCTCGGGTAATTGGGACAGGGGCGCAGCAAGTTTCGGTGCAGGACTCACACAGGGCCGGGCTTACCCTCGGGACGGATGGTGTACACGGGCTGGTCAGGCCTCTGCTGTTGCTCCACTACGTAGGGGGTGGTCTCCCACCGGTCGCTAAGCTTCCCCTTCCCTTGGCGCCGGTTATCCCGGACCAGCACCCGTTCTCCGGGCAACAAAGGGGCCTCTCGGGCAGTGCGGTCATACAAGCGCTTGTTTTTCTTGGCTGCTACATCGAGATGTTTGGATACCTTGTCGTAGGCAGAGTGGAGTTGGCGGTGGTGTCGGTGTACCCATTCGGTGGTAGTGGCGGGGGCCTCAGCTGGAGCCGTCCCCAACAGCAGATCCGTGGGCAGACGTACATGTCTCCCAAACATCAGGTAAGTAGGGGCATACCCCGTTGTGCTGTGAATGCTGTTATTGTAGGCCTGTACCAGGGCTGGTAGACTGTCCGTCCAGTACCCTTGGTGGTCCGCATCCAATGTCCCTAACAGACTCAGGAGCGTCTGATTAAAACGTTCACACCCCCCGTTCCCCTGTGGGTGATAAGGCGTGGTGCGGGTCTTCCGGCATCCGTACAGATTACATAGCTCCTGGACGACACGGGACTCAAAGTTCGGCCCTTGGTCGGAATGGAGCGTCTCAGGGCATCCAAAGGGCTGAAAGACGTGTCTCCATAGAGCACTGGCAGTGGTGGTGGCGGTCTGGTCTAAGGTTGGTATGGCCCAGGCATATTTGGTGAATAAATCGGTGACTACCAAGATGTTCTGGTAGCGATCGGTAGGGCGACTTAAGGTCAGAAAATCCATAGCCACCATATGCAACGGGGCTCTAGGTCTCACTGGGACCATGGGGGCCCTCACGTCTCGCCGGGACTTGAACAGCGTACAACGGGGGCATCCTTGTACATACCTCCCCACCGACTCTTCCATCCCACTCCAAAAGAAGTGCCGGCGCAGTAGTGACACCGTCCGTTCTTGGCCCTGATGTCCTAGCTGGTCATGATAGGCCTGGAGCAACGGCTGGATTTGGGCTTCGGGCACCACCACTTGGGATACCAGCTCGTGGGTCCTGGAGTCCAGAACGGATCTGCAGATCACACCATCTCTGAACTTCAATCTTTTCCACTGCCCCAGAAGCTTCCTTACTCTCCCCGGATGTTCCCGTCGTTCTTCCACCCCAGGGAGTTTGTTCCGCTCCAGGTAGGTACGAAGGGTAGCCAACCCTGCATCCTGTTCTTGCCGTTCCCTCCATCGACGGGGGTCCCATCCCCAACTTACTGGTACTCCCTCCGCTCGTGTTCCAGGTGCTTCCACTACTCCCACCATCAGCCCTTCTTCTGGTTCTGGCCCTGGAGTTCCCCCTTTTCTAGCTGGTGGTAATCGGGACAGGACATCGGCATTTATGTGCTCTCGGCCTGGCCGATATTGTAGCCGATAGTTGAAGTTGGCGAGCTGGGCCACCCACCGCTGCTCCACCGCCCCTAGCTTCGCGGTTTGGAGATGCACCAGTGGACTGTTATCGGTTACCACCAGTACTTCGGCTCCCCACAGGTAATCCTTAAACTTCTCACATAAAGCCCACTTCAGGGCCAACAGCTCGATTTTGAAAGAGCTGTAATTAGCATCGTTCCGTTCAGCAGGGTGGAGGCTCCGGCTGGTGTAAGCAATGACCCTTTCCGCTCCATCTTGCCGTTGGGCCAGTACGGCTCCCAATCCGCTGTTGCTAGCGTCGGTGTAGAGGATGAAAGGCTGGGTGAAATCGGCATAAGCCAGAATGGGGGCCTGTACCAACTCCTGCTTAAGTCGGTGGAAGGCGGTCTCGCACTCCGGACTCCAGGTGATGGTGGGGGAACTCCGGCTCCGTGACACTCCAGCCCCGGCCAACAGCTGATTCAGGGGTTTTGCAATTTTTGCGAAGTCTTTTATGAAGCGCCTGTAGTAGCCGACGAATCCCAGAAAGGATCGCACCTGCCTCACGGTTTTCGGGGGAACCCAACCCTGCACCGCGGACACCTTCTCTGGATCGACGGCCACCCCTGCAGCGCTCACTCGGTGCCCCAGGAACTGAACTTCCCTTTTGAGGAGCTGGCATTTCCCTGGCTGGAGCTTCAGCCCGTACCGCTCCGTCGCCCGGAAGACTTGCTCCAGATGTGACAAGTGGGAATCGAAGTCGGGGGAATAGACGATCACATCGTCCAAATAGACAAGGGTGGAGTCCATCAGCTGCCCTCCCAGGCATCGCTGCATAAGCCTCTGGAAGGTCGCAGGGGCGTTGCAGAGGCCGAAGGGCATGCGATCCCATTCAAACAGGCCGAAAGGGGTGGTAAAGGCAGTCTTCTCACGGTCTTGTTCCTCCACTCTCACCTGCCAGTAGCCACTCGCCAAGTCCAAGGTGGAATACCAGCTGGCGTTGGTCAGCCCCGTAAGGGAATCCTCGATCCGGGGCAGGGGGAAGGCATCCTTCTTCGTCACCAAGTTCAGTTTGCGATAGTCTACGCAAAATCTCCAAGAGCCCGTCTTCTTACGGACTAGGACAATTGGGGCGGCCCATGGACTGCTGCTCTCTCGAATGACTCCACGTCCCAACATTCCTTTTAGTAAGGCATGGACTTCTGTATATAAAGTCGGGGGTACCGGACGGCGGGTTTGTTCCTCTAGTAGGCCCTCCCCCTGCAGGGACTCGCTCAGTAGGTGGATTGGCATGCCTCGTGTAGCGGGAGCAGGACAAGACTCTTCCCTTGCCAAACCGACTTCGACCACTGTTGCGCTCACCTGGCAGAAGCGGACCTCCTGCTCCTCCCTCACCTGATGGGGACTTACTGGCGTGATACGGGTCAGTCGTTGGTGCCGGTAGAGATGAACAGGGTAAGTATTCGTGTTCCTCACTTTGACTGCAATTCGGCCCCGAAGGGCTACTGTTAACCCCCGAGCGACTTCAATAGTCTGGCACTCCCAGTGGGGCTCAACAAGGATGCAATCTTCGGGGCCATAGGCCCGCTCTGGAAGCCGAACCCAGACCACAGCCTCGCTCCGGGCAGGGACAGAGACAGCATGGCGACAGGCTACCCGACCAACGTCTTCCCGATCTCGTTGGGAGCTTGCGACCTGCACTCGCCGACAGTCGGTCACAACACGCTCCCACTCGTTCTTCACGGCTGCGGAGGTGTAACGTAGAGGACCAGCCCGAAACAGCTCTTCCCAACAGTCCATGATCACATTCATCCCCAACAGGGCTCGATGTTCCCCCAGACAGGAGTCTCGCACAATCACGACTCCCTTTTGTGGGATCGTGGTGCCATGGATCTCGAAGTTGGTAACCTGATATCCGATGTAGGGGATGTTCAGGCCATTTGCTCCTCGCAGGGTGAGCCAGGGGACTTCAGCTTCAGGTAAGTGGTGAGCATCGAACAGGTCTTTGGACAGACTCTCAGCAAGCATGGTAACCTGGGATCCTGTGTCTACCAGGCACCGAACAGTGACACCATTGATTTTGATCTCCATGAGGGGGCAACGTCCCACCAGGCCATCTCGTGGGAATCTCACAGTAGAACTCCGATCCGGCATTAAACCTTCAGCCTTCCTCTTTCACCGCCGCTGTCAGAACACACACTGCTGCCTACCCGTCCTCCCACACTGCGCAAACACTGCCTTTTTATGCTCCTTTTCCTGAGCACATGCGTCAATGAAGCACAGCTGATTTGCTTCAGCTGGCGCTCGTTATGGCCAACAC
Organism: Romanogobio albipinnatus; assembly: GCA_023566225.1. Lineage (NCBI taxonomy): Eukaryota > Metazoa > Chordata > Actinopteri > Cypriniformes > Gobionidae > Romanogobio > Romanogobio albipinnatus. Next base: position 8,626,182 of record CM042239.1, read on the forward strand.
TCAGAGCCAGATTTAGAACCAATGAGGAATCTTTTTGGATTTACCAGGTTTTCACCCGGTGACACATAGCTCACTCAAAATGAAATCTCCCTCATCGTTTTCTCACCCTCATGTCTTATCAAACTTGTATGACTTTCTTCTGTGAAACAAAATATTTTGAATAATGTTGGTAACCAAGCTACATTGGACCAAATTTTATGGACAATAATCACCAATAACCATCTCAAAGCTGAGCGGACTCTGTGTTCATATAGCCAGAATATCTCAATGTCAAATGTTGTTAAAAGGAAAGGTACAAAAACAAAATCCTCCCTTTTTAAAGACTTTTCAGTGAATCAATGTATTTTTCTTTCTTTCTTTTACGGATCCAGCTGATTATTGGAGATTTGGAAGAGGATTGCTCTTTATCTGCTATGTCTGTCCCTTCTGGAGCAGAATCATGGACCTGTTGTATGTTTTGATTTATATTTCTTATTACACTATATAGCTTGGATTCTGAATTAAAAGTTATATGTTTGTCCACATATATTATCAGAGCTATATGGAGCCCTCGGGGCTCAGTTGAAAATAGAGGAAAACAATATAAAACTTATTTGGAAAATGCAAAGCTAACAGTAAATGGCACAATTTGTTATTTTGTTATAAGGTGAAATCATAACCTCATCATGATATTAGTAACCCTGACTTACAAGATGAATGCAATTTTTAGTTTTTCAATTCCTCCTGGGGGCTCTGAAGAATTTGTTTACATAAATTTATATCTGAATAATACAAGTTTCAGAATTTTATTATTATTCTTTTTATTTTATTCTCTTTTCATGGTAATGCAACATGAAGTGCTACAACAACAATCCTCAAACACAACAACAATACATTCCATGACAAGAAGAACAGGAGTAGGATGAAGAAAAAAAATCTTATAAACTCCTACCCCAATCTTATATTAAGAAAGTCACAAATTAGATGGCCTCACCAACATAAGAAAAAGAAATATGCATATACATATATACACACATTTAAACAAGAATAAACAAACAAACAAAAACAAAAAACAACAATAATGCGATAATGACAACTTTCAAAACATAAACAATGACAAAACCATGGTTGTTATAAATTTTAACAATTTTTACATTCATCTTTGTACAGATTAAATATCTTCTGTTTATACTGATATTTAAATTGAAGAATATTTGAACAACATTTTAATTCATTTTCTAGATAGTTCCATCTTTTCACACCAGAAACTGAAACATACATTTGTTTGAGGGTATTTCCAGCAAAAGGTTGTTTAAAATCATTATTTCTTCTACTTGTCTCACTATTTAAAGTAAAAAGGGTTTGCAATCCATGCGGTAACATGCTGTGTTTTGCTTTATATAGAACTAATATAGTTTGTAAAGAAACCAAATCCTTCAATTTAAGTAGTCGTGACCTCAGAAACAGTCCTGTAGTATGTTCTCTTGGAGCAACTCCATTAATTATTCTTATTACCCTTTTTTGCAAAATAAACAAGGGCATTAAATTAGTGAAATAAGAGTTTCCCCATACCTCTAAACAATACATAAAATGTGGCAAAATAAAAGAACAATATAGGATTCTCATTGCCTCATAATTTAACATAAACTTTACTTTGCTCAAAACCGCAATGTTTTTACTAATTTTACTTCTTACATAAGCTATATGTGGCTTCCATTTAAATTTTTCATCAATGAGTACTCCTAAAAACTTAAATTCTGACACTCTTTCAATAGTTATTCCATTTAAAGTCAAACGAACATTATCACAACATTTTTTATTTGTAAACAACATAAATTTTGTTTTACTTAAGTTCAATGACAATTTATTTGTGTTAAACCATTTCTGAAGTAGGACCAATTCTTGTTCAATAGTTTGCATTAATATTTTTAAATTCTTCCCTGATACAAAAAAAAATAGTATCGTCTGCAAAAAGAACAAACCGTAACATCTCTGATTCCTCACAGAGGTCATTAATATATAACGTAAATAATTTGGGCCCCAACACAGAGCCTTGAGGTACTCCACACAGTATTGTTTCCAACTTAGATTCATGGCCTATATACTCTACATATTGTTGTCTATTTTCTAAGTAGCTATTAATCCAATTTAATACTACACCTCTAATTCCATAAGTCTGTAATTTAGATATCAATATACCATGATCAAGAGTATCGAAGGCCTTTTTAAGGTCAATAAAAACTCCAACTGTGTGATTTTTATTCTCCAGTTCTGTAGTAATGTCCTCTGTGATTTTCATCAAAGCCATAGCTGTTGAGCGGGTACTTCGAAACCCAAACTGATTATCATTTATTAAAGAATGTTTTTCAAGAAAATAATCCATTTTTTTAACAAAAAGCTTCTCCAGAATTTTTGAAAATTGAGAAAGCAAAGATATAGGCCTATAATTTGTGAGACTATACCGGTCACCAGATTTAAAAATGGGAATAATTTTAGCCACCTTCATTTTATCTGGGAAGAGACCTGTATTAAAAGACAAATTAATTATATATTTTAATGGTCTAGTAATACAATGTATAGTTTCTTTGACAATATACATATCTAAGCCATCACTATCACATGAAAATTTACTTTTTAATTTAGAGACAGTTGAAATAATTTCACTCTCACTAACTTTATTTATAAAAAGGGATTGCATGACTCTGCTTTCACCTGTCCAACTTTTGTTTTCATTAGGTAGTGGTATAGTTTTGGCAAGATTTGGACCAACATTTACAAAAAATAATTAAATTCATCAGCCATTTTTTCACCACTTATCGCGACGTTCTGTTCATTAATTAAATGTAATGGCTGACAATGCTTCACTTTACTGCCCATAACCTCCCTTAACTTCTTAACCCGCACCGGATCGTGGGCGGGGGGGTTGACGGAAGTGGGCGTGTGTGTACTTTTATTTACTTTTGTTTTATACAAAATATTCAATCAACTATCACAAACTATGCATCATTTGAAAGCTAAAACACTCAAGATTCATGTTCTGAACTTGTTTTTGCAATAAATACACCAGAGAGGAAAGGGTTAAATGAAACGCTAAAGGACCGGCCATGTAAACATTAGCAAAATATTAGCGATACTCATCTTTCATCTCCTGTCGTTCGGATCAGATCGGACGAATCCAATAAACACCCGCATACATCTCTGTGTAAGAGTCCACTCTTCAAAATGCATCCCACTTTTTAATCCAAAACAACGAAAAAATAGGGAAAAAACTAAAAATCCTCCGTTGTTTGCAAGAGAGTTTTGAGTTAGCGTAATCAATCATGTCCATTTTCAATGAAATATCGATTCTAATTAGTGATGTCCGGTTCGCGAACGAATCGTTCTTTTGAACCGGTTCTTTTTAGTGAACCGGTCGAACCAGTTCACCAAATCGGACTGAATCGTTCTAAACAGTTCGCATCTCTAGTAAGCACTAATCCATAAATTTATAAAATTAATCACTTTTTGACGTGTCTGACTGTCCCTCTGACTCGAAATAAACCATTTATTCAGTTACTCCAACAGTACACTAACCTATTATAAGAGAGAACTGATGATGATTGATGTCAGCGAGCAGCAGCTGATGATACTGCGCATGCGCAGCGCACACGAACGAGCGTCACAGTTCTCGTTCTCGAGTTAAGAATCGGTTGCAGCGGTTTTCGGATCAGCAGTACACTGAATCGAGAACGTACGCAGACCGGTCTGTCACAGTTCTCGTTCTCGAGTCAAGAATCGGTTGCAACCGGTTGCAGCGGTTTTCGGATCACCAGTACACTGAATCGAGAACGTACGCAGACCGGTCTGTCACAGTTCTCGTTCTCGAGTCAAGAATCGGTTGCAGCGGTTTTCGTGTGCGCTGAGCATAGAGCATATGTATCCCAGGGAAACCGGGGAAAAACAAAGCTGGAGACAGGTGGCCGGTAGGGAAAACGGGCCAACACTTGTAAAAGCACTTCATTGCACTGATAGGTGAACACCGCACCCCATCTTGCGAATAGGGGGAGCGGCACTGCCGGTCCCCTAGAAATTCACATAAGCACAATACCGAACGTATAACCAGTACGCGAGCGTTGTCTGCGCAGAATCACTGGGCAGAGCTAACAGCCCACTCAAACTGATAATACTTTAGCAGGAAGGCAGGAACTTCCATGTTATTGTAAGAGTGGACTCCTGCAGATGGTTCAATCTGCAGGGTTGCCAGAAGACTCAAGAAACGTTATCAGTAAGATGGAAGAAAACTGTACATTTCTCGTCTATTTCCACCCACTGCAACTTATACCAACGACGGAAATAAGTGCAGTTACAATAGCAAAATATGTGGGAGAGCGTTGCTATAATGTGACTATATTGTATTGCAATAGGGAGCACTTCAAAGTCAATACTAAATCAAAACTAGTTAGCACAATTCGTAATATAAAAGATTTAATGACAAAATCTGGTTATGGTTACACATAAAATAGTTTCAAAATGGATGTATGAGATGATAAACTTATACCATTAATCGTACACAGCATGAATTACAATGTTACCTGAGAGAGAGAGAGAGAGAGAGAGAGAGAGAGAGAGAGAGAGAGAGAGAGAGAGAGAGAAAGAGAGAGAGAGAGAGAGAGAAGAAGAGAGCAAAGAATAGAAGCCCCAATCACCTCAAGAGCCAGAGAGTAAGAACCCCAGAGGAAAAAAAGAGAGAGAGCAATAGTTCCATCTGCTTTTATCTATTCCTTGACCATGTGACTGAAACCAAATGTATTCTTTTCAAACTGACCAATGAGACCAAACTCAAACATGACATTCAAACCAAACTTCCCCCGCAAGGTGTGACCCACATGTGGCCTAAACGCCTCTCTATTATCTTCCAGGTCGCCCTTCTGATAAGCAAATGGTGGGGGGGCAACAGTAAAGCAAATGGATTTCAATTATCAAATATCTTTGATTATTTTCAATTCCTTCATTATAAATCCTCACGAATGTAGACGGGGAGGCCCAGCCGGCCGCAATACAGATATCGTGGATGGAAATACCGCTAGCCCAGGCCCACGAAGAGGCCATGCTTCTAGTGGAATGAGCTCTGACACCCAGCGGGCACTGCAGGTGTTTGGAGGCGTAAACTGCTGCAATCGCGTCCACTATCCACCTGGACAGGCTCTGTTTCGAGGCGGCGAGACCTTTAGTGCCCCCACCAAACGAAACAAAGAGCTGCTCAGAACGCCTAAAGGCGGCGGAGCGCGTGACATAAACTCTCAACGCCCTGACAGGGCAGAGGAAGTTGCCACCGTCCCCCTCATCGGATGCTGGCAGAGCCGAGAGGGAAAAGACTTGCGCCCTAAAGGGAGTTCCGATCGCTTTGGGGATATAGCCGTGCCTCGGTCTGAGGATGACCTTGGAGTCATTCGGACCGAACTCAAGACACGCCGGGCTCACAGAGAGTGCGTGCAGATCCCCCACGCGTTTCACTGAAGCCAGAGCTATCAGAAAAACGGTTTTGAGTGAAAGGAGCTTTGGTTTCACAGCCTCAAACGGTTCGAAGGGATGAGCCATCAGGGCCTCCAAGACCAAGGACAAATCCCAAATAGGAACCGAGTGGGGTCGCGCAGACGAGGCCAAAAGCCGGTCTGCCCTCGAAAAGAGCGCCCCAGCCTGAGGTGGAAGCGTCTGTCGAGATAACCTTGCAGTGTGAGATGGCTCCCATCGTCACCCCCTGCTGGTACAAGTCGGCTACTAACCAGGGCCTCAGCGCTGACGCGCAGCTCTGAGTCACTCTGATTTGAAAGCCTCCGGAAGCCCAGGCTCTGTGAGGCACTCGGGCATTCAATCAGCGTTGCAGCGGGCGCATGCGCAGTAGACCCAGCTGGAGCACTGCTGCAGCTGAAGCCATACATCCCAGCATCCTCTGAAAAGCTTTGAGAGGTGCGGTGCTGCTCGGCCAGAAGGACGCAGCCATGCGCCGAACGTGGCGTGTGCGCACAGCACTCGTGTTTAGAACATGACCGGTTGTGAGGGGCTGTGTAGCAGCACGTGTTGTGAGTAGGCGTGGGCGCCGAGAGGCGGACACGTGACCTAACTCTGGCACTCGAACGGCCGGTGGCCACTTTATGTGAGTGGGAGACACAGGATTTATAGTGCTTGGGTGCAGGGGTGAACACAGAAGAGTGGGCACGTTTACTGCATTTGAAACACATGCGGCGTGAGCCGAGTAACCAGACATACTGCACTTTTTGTGATTTCTCTGGTTCACCGTGAGAACGGCGGTTGAAAGCAGGCGAGAGGGCGAGTTTGCCGGCTCGTTGGCTGCGTGGAAAACATCTGCAGTAGCCACGGGAGTGGGGACTGTCAGGCAACGAAGTTTTAACGGTGGTCCGGCCGCAGCGGGACGCAACCGTCGTTTCTCCCCTCTGACTAGGAGGACTTTGGAGGCTTGGGTTTCAGCACAATCCTCGGCCGGGGTCCCCGGGGGGGAGGCGGCTTGCCTCGACTGGAGGAGCGCGATCTAGGGCGGCCGCCCTGTCGTCGCTGCGAGGACGGGGGCCGGGCTGGGCGCCGGGCGGGACTCTGCGCAGGCTGGTCGCAGGGACGGCGTGCAACAGAGCTAGCGCCAGAGCTGGAGCGTCGAGGCAGGAAGAGGTTCATAGCTTGAGTCGTCTTCTGTACCTCAGAGAAGCGGTCGACAATCCCATTGACCACTGGGCCGAAGAGGCCGGAGGGGGAGAGGGGGACGTTGAGAATTTCTGCGCGGCGAGAGAGAAGCCGGCGGGAGGGGTTCCGGCGAGCTTCTCGTCGGTTGACTCCGGTTCCGGTGGTCGCTGCGAGCGGCGCTTCTTTTTGCGCGGCCCGGCAGGGACAAGCGGAGTGATGTCGTCATCAAACTGCTCAAGTTGAGATTGAGAGTTCTTCGCACTCGGGGCAGCCCAGGCAGAGAGCGCAGATGAGATGACGGTCTCCGTTGCTGAGCGGAGCGCGGCACAAGCCGCAGTTGGAACGAGGCATTTTTATAAAAACGCTTGTGCTCTTTTGTGAACCGTGTGACGCGGGGCGAGCACACGTGCAAAAAAAGGATATGTTGCCGGATAGCTGAGCAGGCACGGATAGCTGAAGGTGGCGAAGGCGGCCGGCTTCTTCAGTCGCTGTCCTCTGCTTGCTGATCGCTAACTTCGACGGCGGCGGTTCCAGATCCAGCGATGCGAAGGGCTTCGCTGAGGATAAGAAAAATCGAATTTCCAGCCTGTGAGCCCTGCTTATATACACGTGGCCACGCCCTACCTGTAGGCAAATGAGGCGAGAGGGGCGCGAAGCGCCCTCATTGGATGCCACGTCACACGGGCTCACCCATAGGCTGCAGCAGTTGCCAGCCGTGCAGCCAATAGACACGCTGGAATAGCCTGCTATGGTCTGCCAGGCTGCCGCACTGCATTGACAATATGGCAAAAATTAAGGATAATTTTATGGTTTTTCAGATCTCGAAGAAAGAATGCTTTCCCGATGCGTAAGCAACTTACGCAATACGAGAGAACCTCTCGTAAGAGAACAATACAATACATAATACATTTCAAATACAGATAACAGTGGAATAGTTTCATCAAATTTAAAAAAAAAAATACAAAACTGATACATTTACTAGATTGTCACAAATTCACTATTGATAAATACAGTATTTAATAACAAGCTGGAGCAATTATTAGTTGGAATGAATGAAAATAAAGTTTCTATGATGTGTGGGGACTTCAATATAAATTTAATGAATGTGTCTAATCATACTGGTAGTTTAGATTTCCTAGATTTAATGTATAGCAGAGGCCTTTATCCTACAATTACTAGGCCTAGCCGAATAACCTCCAGTTGTGCCACATTAATTGATAACATTTTTGTAAATATATTGGAAAAAACGGTCAAAAGTGGTCTTTTGATAAATGACACAACTGATCATTTGCCGATATTTGTAACTTATTTATGTGAACTAAAAACAAAAAAAGAAAAGCTTAGTAAAGTTATTAGGTTGAGAACTGAGGAAAGAATAAATAGATTTAGGGATGATCTTATGAAAGAACACTGGGACAATGTTTATAGTACAAATAATGTAAATAAGGCTTATGAGTTATTTTTGGAAAAGTATCTATGGTTATATAATACAAATTGCCCAATAAAAATATTGAATGATAAAGTAAGAGATAATAATAAACCTTGGTTAACGAAGGGTATATTGAGATCTTGTAAAAAGAAAAATAAGCTTTATCGGAATTATGTAAAATATCGGACAGTAAATTCAGAAAAAATATATAAAGCCTATAAAAATAAGCTGACTAATATAATGAAACGTGCAAAGAAAGATTATTATACTAATTTGTTGATGGAAAACAAAAGTAATATCAAAAGAATGTGGAAAGTCTTAACCTCTTAACAAGCGCCCCATTTTTGAGAATTCTTTGAAAACGATACCCAAATGAAAATGTCTGCAGCTCTTAAACCCTATGGTCTATATTCATAAACCTGGTCTTATTTTAAACTAGACACTTGAAATATTGCTACCCAAGAGTCATAATAACTCAAAGTAATATGGGAACAGAGTAATATACATGTAAATATACATGTAAGTGACTCACGTTTTTTTTTTTTTTTTTTCACTTAGGGAAAAAAATATTATAATTTAATGTTAAGAGCCTGAAAATAACTTAAATATAAAACTGAATGTCTAATCATGTCATGATTCAAATATGAGGATGATTCTCTCAGTAATGTAGCTCCTGTGAGCTTTTATGTCAAGAAAAGTCTAGGCGTCATTTCAAAAAGGCCATTTATTTCAGAACATTTGCTATTGTAAAGAGTAGTTTTTCATTCAAATAAATCTGCAATAAACTACTAATTATAATGGATAAACAGTTACTGAAAAACTAAAGCAACTATTTACAGAGATTACAAAGTGTAAAAAACTCATTTAGCTGATGGGAAGCGTCAGTAAGAGTCTGCGCGCTCCACTGCAGTTGCGCCATGGAGAACGCGCAGACTGCGCACAAACAGTATTCACCAAAGCCTACTTACGTAAACTGCGCAAGATAATGCCTTTTGATTGGTTACTAAGTCCATCAATCAAACCTTTGTTGGAAAGGCATTGGCTGGGCACCGAGTGCCTTTATCCAACGAAAACCATGGGCGCAATGATTGACAGCTCACCAAGCCTGTAAAGCGCTTCCTCTATGATGCATCCCAGGAGAGTCTCGGATTGAAGGAGAGAGACGAGGGAGGGTTTATAATACGTGGGAGAGGCTATTCTAGCAGGGGGAGTTTGCCGGAAAAGGATTAGAATTAGTGATGGGAAGTTCGGTTCTTTTCCGCGAACCGGTTCTTTCGGACAGTTCGTTTCAATGAACCGGATCAAAAAACCGGTTCACCAGTTCTTTTACGCTCAAACGCAATGACGTCATTTCGCGATGACGTCATTACGTCAAGTCTATTGCGGGTTGGATAAACACACTTTACACATTAAAATATATAAAGTCAGTAATTATAACATCAGTCAGATAAAAATATCATCATAATCTGATAATCATAATCATCATAATCCAAAGTTTTACATCTAAAGCATCCAAACACATGCAGTGATGCAAACAATCTTTACATTTATAAAATCAATAAATCAGTCTTCATCAGTGCAGAAACCATGATCCACTTACTATGTTTTTGTAATTAAATAAATACGGTTCGCCAAATGTTCACCTCATTCATGTCGGAGTCGTTTCACAGACACGCTCATATCAGCTGATGTTCGTTCGGTTCAGACTCAGAGAGACTCGCCGTGCAGTCAGTCAGTCAGTCGCTCGACGCATGCTCAGTATCATCATCTCATCGGTTCTCAATCGGACATGTCCGAAATAAACAGTTCTCGATTCAGTGTACTGCTGATCCGAAAACCGCTGCAACCGATTCTTGACTCGAGAACGAGAACGAAATTGAGATTCGAGAACCGCCAGAGCGATTCAAAAGGAGTCGCTTGCTTCACCTTCGCTGTAGTTTGATTAGGGTCGTCATTTTTATCTTTATATCACCTTGTTTACAAATTAAATACAATGGAGTCCTAACAAAGTTAGGCAGAGTGTTTTTCTGAATTCAAACCTATTATAAGAGACAGTCAAGCTGTATATGGTAACTTAACCTCTGTTTAAAACTGCCTTTGCATTTTGTTTTTGCTATTATTATTATTTATAATTTTTGATAAAGCACAATAACTTTTTAAAAAGTTTTTTAAAAACAGGCAATACCTGTTAAATATAGTGTGTAAGACAATTACAGTGTGTAAGTGCACTTTTCCAGCAATTGTTCTTTTTAAAATGTGTGTATTATTTGAACACTTTAATATTTTTTATTAAAACATTGTTTATTTAATACTAACCCAATTTGTGAATGTGTCCTCATAAACTGTAATTACACGTAAACATTAATCTTTTAAATAAATAAATACTTCAATCATAAATAGTCAATCACATGCTCAAACAGTGATAAGACAGTAACTTGAAATGATGAAAACATATTTCCACAATGTTTTATATTATAACACGTCTCAATGTTCAACAAAACTTGCTTTTCGTTCTCTTGAAGAATCACACGCATGCTCAGTCAGTATCAGTTCATGGGTTCTCAAATCGGACATGTCCGAAATAAACAGTTCTTGATTCAGCGTTGACAAAGAGTTCCCGATGCGTAAGCAACTTACGCAATACGAGAGAACCTCTCGTAAGAGAACGTACTCGGTTACTAGACGTAACCTCGGTTCTCTCTAGATGAGGGAACGAGTATTGCGTAACCGGCCGTGCACCCCACGGGCTTTTGCGCTTCAGACTACGAAAACCGAATTTCCAGCCTGTGAGCCCTGCTTATATACACGTGGCCACGCCTTACCTGTAGGCAAATGAGGCGAGAGGGGCGCGAAGCGCCCTCATTGGATGCCACGTCACACGGGCTCACCCATAGGCTGCAGCAGTTGCCAGCCGTGCAGCCAATAGACACGCTGGAATAGCCTGCTATGGTCTGCCAGGCTGCCGCACTGCGTTGACAATATGGCAAAAATTAAGGATAATTTTATGGTTTTTCAGATCTCGAAGAAAGAATGCTTTCCCGATGCGTAAGCAACTTACGCAATACGAGAGAACCTCTCGTAAGAGAACCGAGGTTACGTCTAGTAACCGAGTACGTTTTACAGACTGTATTTTGTCTTCCAAAATAAAACTGTAAATGTAACACTTTATTGAATGTTTTTTTATTGTAATAATCTGTAAAATAACAGTGTTTTTCTGCAGAATTTTTAGTACTGTCACTTTATTGAAGGTGTTTGATCAAAATAATCTAGGAAAAATAAGTAAAATAACAGTTTAACACTGTTAAAAAATGGTAAATGACTGGCAGCTATGGCTGCCAAACAAAAACCCTAAAATTAAAGTAAAATATCTTAATTTAAATAAGGAAAAAATCTGTAAAATAACAGTGTTCTTCACTAAAACTTTTAATTTAAATTTCTGTAAAATTATTGTTTTTGCACTTTATTTGAATTAAGATATTTTACTTTAATTTTATGTTTTTTGTTTGGCAGCCGTAGCTGCCAGTCATTTACCTTCTTTTTACGATTTTTTTTTACAGTGTAGTTTACCATGACTTACCACATTCACGATTTAGCACGTTCTAGTATGATTTACCATGTTTAACATCGTTCTAGTATGATTTACCATGATTCTAGCATGATCTCTAGCAATCCTGCATTGAGAGAGGTTAGGACCGCCTACCTTATTAAAGGGGTCATGAATTGGCTTTAACATTTTTTTTATACTGTTGTCTGAGGTCCACTTATTGCGTTCGTGTGGTTTTTACATTCAAAAACATCATAATGAATAAGTAATAGGCTATTTTCTGCCCTGGTTTTGAGGCTCTATCGAGACACACTCGGTTTTGATTGGCGTGCCGCACTGAAGACTTGGAAGTAAATGCCCACGGCTAGGATTGGATAAGATTTGCATATTTAATGAGCTTCAGCGTATGGCAAACGGCAACCGGAATGAATCGCCCACAAGGCTCGCAAAATGTCTTTATCAAACAAACACAATGTTTCTACTCTCATCCACCCGCGATTGATTGGAATGATATTTTTTTATTAACGTTACGGCCAGCCCGATCGATGAATATAACCGCGCCCTTGAAATATCGAGTGAACAACGCACATCAAGACCAAGAACACCACAAATAAAGGATTCTCCAGCCTGTGACAGTGTGCTAAGGTATGTTCTGTAAGACATGTACACATAATCCATAGATATCAAACGATCTGTAACTATGCAATACTATCACATTTAAAAAAAAAAAACATGTTTTACTCACATTAGTGTGTTGCTTCATTCGTTCATGTAATCTCATCCTGTCTGCAAATCCAGTCTCTTGTTTACAAACGACTCTGTGGTTAAATGAACACACGTGCAATGTCTTCCCCACGTGAGCTGGATATTCATTAAAAATAAACTTCATCCATGCATTCATAATATTGGAATCCGAATGCTTAAATCTGAATCTGAATGAAGCTTATGTGGTATGTTTACTGCTTAGAAATTTGATGTTGTTTAGCTCTATGCTGCTCTTAGCTGTCATGTCAGGCACGAGTCGTGGGCGGGGCTTCAGAATCAGGCATTGTTCTTCTTCTGTTGAGGCGCTGCTTCACTACACTCTCACGTCATAGCCGGGCACATTCTGAGATCGATTGTTTGCTGGGCCTGGTGTCAATAAAAGCTTTTCTTTTACTAACAAGGAAGTTTTCAGCTCTGAAACTTACAGGATATTCTTATATTACCATGACCTTTTAAATATCAAAAGCTCAAGGGAAAGTTGATTTCTCAATTCATCACCCCTTTAACATACGTACACATAACAAATAAATGTAGAAATGCATAAATAAATGTAGAAAAATTATAGTATAACACAAATTATACAAAATAGCACAATTTAAAACAATACTTTTGACAAAATTATTATTATTATTATTATTATTATTTTGAGTACTCCCTCTGGTGCGAGGAAGACCCGTTTAGATCTGCTCTGACGGGTAAAACATCTAGAGAACGCCCTCGAGTTAGGCCAAGAAGATTTGTCTGTAAGGGACCTGTCTAAACGCACAGTTACCTGACAAATGTTTTTAAAGTAAACCTGACTCTCCATTTTCTTCCACCCCAGGTAGGGGATTTCATTTTTATTTTTTATTTCTTTTAATTCCTATTATAACTGTTATACTATATATATATATATATATATATATATATATATGTGTGTATTTTATTCACTTACAAATATTTTAACTTAATTTCTGTGTAAAGCACTTTGGATTGCCACTGTGTATGAAATGTGCTATACAAATAAACTTACCTTGCCTTGCCTATTTATTCATTCATTTATTTCTGCATTTATTTATTTGAGCATTTAATTATGTATTTATTTATGTAGTTCTACATTTATTTATTTCAGCATTTAATTATTTATTTATTTATTTATTTATTTATTTATTTATGTATATATTTATTCATTTATTTATGTATTTCTTTATTTATTTTTTCATATATTTATTTATTTATTAATGTATTTCTACATTTATTTATTTATTTATTTATTTATACTTAAGTAATTTCTCGTCCTCCATAGACATAAACATCAGCAAAGAGCAAATGTGGGATGATTATGTATCCATGTAGATAAATAAACAAAAAACTACAACAAAATTCACCTTTGTTAAATAAAATGTATTAGACTAATGCACAGTACCTTCAATGATTTTAGAAGACACGTCAGAATCAGATTCAGGTGGAGCTTCAGCATCTTTCTCATGTTCTTCAAACTCTGCAGATTGAATGAGGGCCAGCAGCACTACAAGCAAAAGAAACACAGATATAAATTATTTCCATCCATTCAACACCATAAGAATCACACACTGAAACATGTCTAGAGTTTATTCTACATGAGCTTATGGATTCACTGATTCACTGATGGATTCACTGATGGATTCACTGATGGATTCAATGATGGATTCACTGATGGATTCACTGATGGATTCACTGATGGATTTACTGATGGATTCACTGATGGACTCACTGATTGATTCACTGATGGATTCACTGATGGATTCACTGATGGATTCACTGATGGATTCACTGATGGATTCACTGATGGATTCACTGATTCACTGATGGATTCACTGATGGATTCACTGATGGATTTACTGATGGATTCACTGATGGATTCACTGATGGATTCAATTATGGATTCAATTATGGATTAACTGATAAATTCACTGATTCACTGATGGATTCAATTATGGATTCACTGATGGATTCACTGATTCACTGATGGATTCAATTATGGATTCAATGATGGATTAACTGATTCACTGATGGAATCACTGATGTATTCAATGATGGATTCACTGATTCAATTATGGATTCAATGATGGATTAACTGATGGATTCACTGATAGATTCACTGATGGATTCAATGATGGATTAACTGATTCACTGATGGAATCACTGATGGATTCAATGATGGATTCACTGATTCAATTATGGATTCAATGATGGATTAACTGATGGATTCAATGATGGATTCACTGATTCACTGATGGAATCACTGATGGATTGAATGATGGATTCACTGATTCAATTATGGATTCAATGATGGATTAACTGATGAATTCGCTGATAGATTCACTGATGGATTCACTGATGGATTCACTGATTCACTGATGGATTCACTGATATATTTACTGATGGATTCACTGATTCACTGATGGATTCACTGATAGATTTACTGATGTATTCACTGATGGATTCACTGATAGATTTACTGATGGATTCACTGATTCACTGATGGATTCACTGATAGATTTACTGATGGATTCACTGATTCACTGATGGATTCACTTATGGATTTACTGATGGATTCACTGATGGTTTCACTGATGGATTCACTGATGGTTTCACTGATGGATTCACTGATGGATTCACTGATGGTTTCACTGATGGATTCACCGATGGATTCACTGATGGTGTCACTGATGGTTTCACTGATGGATTCAATGATGGATTCACTGATTCACTGATGGATTCACTGATGGATTCACTGATTCACTGACGGATTCACTTATGGATTCACTGATTCACTGATGGATTCACTGATGGATTCACTGATGGTTTCACTGATGGATTCACTGATGGATTCACTGATTCACTGATGGATTCACTGATGGATTCACTGATGGATTCACTGACTCACTGATGGATTTACTGATGTATTCACTGATTCACTGATGGATTCACTGATTCACTGATGGATTCACTGATTCACTGATGGATTCACTGATTAATTCACTGATTCACTGATGGATTCACTGATAGATTCACTGATGGATTCAATGATGGATTCACTGATGGATTCACTGATGGATTTACTGATGGATTCACTGATGGACTCACTGATTGATTCACTGATGGATTCACTGATGGATTCACTGATGGATTCACTGATGGATTCACTGATGGATTCACTGATGGATTCACTGATTCACTGATGGATTCACTGATGGATTCACTGATGGATTTACTGATGGATTCACTGATGGATTCACTGATGGATTCACTGATGGATTTACTGATGGATTCACTGATGGATTCACTGATGGATTCAATTATGGATTCAATTATGGATTAACTGATGAATTCACTGATTCACTGATGGATTCAATTATGGATTCACTGATGGATTAACTGATGGATTCACTGATTCACTGATGGATTCACTGATGGATTCACTGATGGGTTCAATTATGGATTCAATGATGGATTAACTCATTCACTGATGGAATCACTGATGTATTCAATGATGGATTCACTGATTCAATTATGGATTCAATGATGGATTAACTGATGGATTCACTGATGGATTCACTGATAGATTCACTGATGGATTCAATGATGGATTAACTGATTCACTGATGGAATCACTGATGGATTCAATGATGGATTCACTGATTCAATTATGGATTCAATGATGGATTAACTGATGGATTCACTGATGGATTCAATGATGGATTCACTGATTCACTGATGGATTCAATGATGGATTCACTGATTCAATTATGGATTCAATGATGGATTAACTGATGAATTCGCTGATAGATTCACTGATGGATTCACTGATGGATTCACTGATTCACTGATGGATTCACTGATATATTTACTGATGGATTCACTGATTCACTGATGGATTCACTGATAGATTTACTGATGTATTCACTGATTCACTGATGGATTCACTGATAGATTTACTGATGGATTCACTGATTCACTGATGGATTCACTGATAGATTTACTGATGGATTCACTGATTCACTGATGGATTCACTTATGGATTTACTGATGGATTCACTGATGGTTTCACTGATGGATTCACTGATGGTTTCACTGATGGATTCACTGATGGATTCACTGATGGTTTCACTGATGGATTCACCGATGGATTCACTGATGGTGTCACTGATGGTTTCACTGATGGATTCAATGATGGATTCACTGATTCACTGATGGATTCACTGATGGATTCACTGATTCACTGACGGATTCACTTATGGATTCACTGATTCACTGATGGATTCACTGATGGATTCACTGATGGTTTCACTGATGGATTCACTGATGGATTCACTGATTCACTGATGGATTCACTGATGGATTCACTGATTCACTGATGGATTCACTGATGGATTCACTGACTCACTGATGGATTTACTGATGTATTCACTGATTCACTGATGGATTCACTGATTCACTGATGGATTCACTGATTAATTCACTGATTCACTGATGGATTCACTGATAGATTCACTGATGGATTCAATGATGGATTCACTGATGAATTCACTGATAGATTCACTGATTCACTGATGAATTCACTGATTCACTGATGGATTCACTGATTCACTGATGGGTTCACTGATGGATTCACTGATAGATTAACTGATGGGTTCACTGATGGATTCACTGACTCACTGATGGATTTACTGATGTATTCACTGATTCACTGATGGATTCACTGATTCACTGATGGATTCACTGATTCACTGATAGATTCACTGATTCACTGATGGATTCAATGATTGATTCACTGATAGATTCACTGGTGGATTCACTGATGGATTCACTGATGGTTTCAATGATGAATTCAATGATGGATTCACTGTTGGATTCACTGATTGATTCACTGATTCACTGGTGGATTCACTGATTCACTGATGGATTCACTGGTGGATTCACTGATGGATTCACTGATGGTTTCAATGATGAATTCAATGATGGATTCACTGTTCAAATCACTTTATTGTCACTCTACATATGCACAAGTGCAACAGTAGGTGAAATTCTTAGGTGCAGTTCCGAGCAACATAGTAGTCATGACATGACATGTACAACATTTAAAGCAGCATCAGATTACACATCTGATGCGCACACAATTACTCACAGCACAGTATACACTACAATGAACAATAAATAATTTACACAATGTGAGTGTAGTTCTCACAGCTCTAAACAATATACACATACTTACAATATACATATACTTTAAACAATATACACTAAACATACACTAAACAATATACATTACGCTATAATAGTAATAATAATAATATACAATGTATAGTATAAAATATTATTCACAGATTGAAAAATTGAAATCCAAAGTGCAATAGATGCTGTATGATAAATAAATGTGTATATAATGTGTGTGTATCTACAGTGGGTTGTGCTGAGTGATATTCTGTCCAGTGTGTGTTATGATCCTGATGGATCAAGAGTTAAGTAGTCTGATTGCTTGTGGGAAGAAGCTGTTCTGGAGTCGGCTGGTGCGTGTTCTGATGCTGCGGTACCGTCTGCCTGATGGCAGCAGTGAGAGCAGCCCATGGTTCGGGTGGCTAGAGTCTCTGATGATCCTCTGAGCTCTCCTCACACACCGCCTGGCGTAAATGTCCTGGAGGGAGGGAAGCTCACCTCCGATGATGCAGCTGGCCGTGCGCACTACCCTTTGCAGGGCCTTGCGGCTGCGGGCGGTACTGTTGCCGTACCAGGTGGTGATGCAGCCAGTCAGCAGACTCTCTATGGTGCAGGTGTAGAAGCGTGTGAGGATGTGGCGGTTTATTCCAAACCTCCTCAGCCGTCGCAGGAAGAAAAGGCGCTGATGAGCCTTCTTCACAACGGCCTCGGAGTGGACGGACCATGAGAGTTCCTCTGTGATGTGGACACCGAGGAACTTGAAGCTGCTGACTCTCTCCACCGGTGCTCCATCGATGGTGATGGGGCGGTGTTCTCTCTCATTCCTCCTGAAGTCGACCACCAGCTCCTTGGTCTTGCTGACGTTGAGGGAGAGGTTGTGCTCCTGACACCACCTTGTCAGAGTGTGCACCTCCTCTCTGTAGGCCGTTTCATCATTGTCGGTGATAAGACCTACCACCGTCGTATCGTCAGCAAACTTGATGATGGTGTTGGAGCTGTGGGTTGCCACACAGTCATGTGTGTACAGGGAGTACAGGAGTGGGCTGAGAACGCAGCCCTGAGGGGCTCCAGTGTTGAGAGTCAGTGATGAGGAGATGTTACTGCCCATTCTGACCACCTGGCGTCTGTTTGACAGGAAGTCCAGGATCCAGCTGCATAACAGGCTGTTTAAGCCTAGAGCCCGGAGTTTCCCGTCAAGTATGGAGGGCACAATGGTGTTGAATGCTGAGCTGTAGTCCACAAACAGCATTCTCACATACGTGTTCCTCTTTTCCAGGTGGGAGAGAGCAGTGTGTATAGTGGATGAAATGGCATCATCAGTGGAGCGGTTTGTGCGGTATGCAAACTGCAGTGGGTCCAGTGAGGGGGGGAGAACAGAGCAGATGTGGTTTCTGATTATTCTCTCAAAGCATTTGCTGATGATGGGGGTCAGAGCAACAGGACGCCAGTCATTTAAGCAGGTGGTTTTTGATTGCTTAGGTACAGGAACAATAGTGGACGTTTTAAAGCATGTGGGGACCACAGACAGGGAGAGGGACAGGTTAAAAATGTCCGTGAAGACTCCAGCCAGTTGGTGCGCGCACGCTCTGATCACACGGCCGGGAATGCCGTCTGGACCCGCAGCTTTACGGACGTTCACCCGCCGGAAGGATCGGGTTACATCCGCGACAGATACGGAGAGTGCACTAACCTCTGTATCTTCAGCCGCGAGCTCTCTCTCCGCGAGGGCGGTGTTAGTTCCCTCAAAGCGAGCATAGAAGGTGTTGAGCTCGTCCGGGAGAGAGGCAGCGGTGTTCACGGTGGAGTTTGTGTTCCCTTTATAGTCCGTGATGGTGTTAATTCCCCTCCACATGCTTCTGGAGTCGGTGGTGTTGAACTGTCCTTCAATCTTGTCCCTGTACTGCCGTTTTGCTGCTCTGATGGTTTTCCGGAGGGCATAACTTGCTTGTTTATGCTCCTCCGCGTTACCGGAGTTAAAAGTGGAGGACCGCGCATTGAGTGCCGCGCGAACATCCCCATTTAGCCACGGCTTCTGGTTAGGGTACAGCCGAATTGTTTTGGTCGGAACAACGTCATCTACGCACTTCCTGATGAAACACGTTACGCTATCAGCGTAAACCTCGATGTCGTCATCAGAGGCCGACCGGAACATCTCCCAGTCCGCGTGATCAAAACAGTCCTGTAGCATAGAATCTGATTGGTCCGACCAGCACTGGATGGTTCTGAGGGCGGGTGCTTCCTGTTTCAGTCTTTGCCTATATGCGGGCAAAAGGAGGATGGAAGCGTGATCCGATTTGCCAAATGGTGGGCGCGGGAGGGACTTGTAACAATCCTTGAAGGGAGAGTAGCAGTGATCTAAGACGCGGTTCCCTCGCGTGTTGAAGCTAACATGTTGGTGGTATTTGGGTGCGATGCGCTTGAAGTTGGCTTTGTTAAAGTCTCCGGTCACAATAAACGCAGCGTCAGGATGCGCGGTTTCCTGCTCACTCACTGTCCTATACAGTTCCTTTAGTGCCCGGTCTGTGTCGGCTTGTGGGGGAATATACACAGCTGTGATGATGACCGCGGTGAATTCCCTCTGTAGCCAGAATGGTCGGCACAGAAGCATGAGAAATTCCAGATCAGGAGAACAGAAAGACTTGATAGAATGTACGTTCCTCTGATCACACCAGGATCGGTTAATCATAAAACATACACCCCCGCCTTTGCTTTTCCCGGAGAGATCTTTTTCTCTGTCCATTCGATGCACGGAGAACCCCGTGGTTTCGATGGCCGAATCTGGAATCTCAGCGGACATCCAAGTTTCTGTGGGGCAGATAATGCAGCAGTCCCTCGTGTCTCGCTGGAAAGAGATCCGCGCTCTCAGCTCGCAGAGTTTATTGTCCAGAGACTGAACATTTGCCAGTAAAATACTGGGAAGCGGGGGTCGGTTTGCGCGGCGTCTTACTCTAATGAGTACGCCAGCTCTCTTCCCTCTTTGGGCCGTCCAGACAAAGAGCTCCGCTGCTGTGTTTGTAAACGGCGGTTCGTCACTGAAGAATTTAAAGTCCGGTTTTCGGTGTGCGATTGCCGAACCAATGTCCAAAAGTGTCTGTCTGTCGTACGTAGTAAGGCAGACAACATCCAAGACAAAAAACACAAAAACTATAAACAGAACAAACAAAAAACTACAATGTTTCAGCAGAGCTCGCGACATTGCGGCCATCCTCGGCGCCATCTTGCCATGTTGGATTCACTGATTGATTCACTGATTCACTGGTGGATTCACTGATGGATTCACTGATGGTTTCACTGATGAATTCAATGATGGATTCACTGTTGGATTCACTGATTGATTCACTGATTCACTGATGGATTCACTGATGGATTCACTGATGGATTCACTGATGGTTTCAATGATGAATTCAATGATGGATTCACTGTTGGATTCACTGATAGATTCACTGATTCACTGATGGATTCAATGATTGATTCACTGATTCACTGATGGATTCACTGGTGGATTCACTGATGGATTCACTGATGGTTTCAATGATGAATTCAATGATGGATTCACTGTTGGATTCACTGATTGATTCACTGATTCACTGGTGGATTCACTGATGGATTCACTGATGGTTTCACTGATGAATTCAATGATGGATTCACTGTTGGATTCACTGATTGATTCACTGATTCACTGATGGATTCACTGATGGATTCACTGATTCACTGATGGATTCACTGATGGATTTACTGATGGATTCACTGATGGATTCACTGATTCACTGATTGATTCACTGATGGATTCAAATGGATTCACTGATGGATTCACTAATAAGTGTCCAAAAGTGTCTGTCTGTCGTACGTAGTAAGGCAGACAACATCCAAGACAAAAAACACAAAAACTATAAACAGAACAAACAAAAAACTACAATGTTTCAGCAGAGCTCGCGACATTGCGGCCATCCTCGGCGCCATCTTGCCATGTTGGATTCACTGATTGATTCACTGATTCACTGGTGGATTCACTGATGGATTCACTGATGGTTTCACTGATGAATTCAATGATGGATTCACTGTTGGATTCACTGATTGATTCACTGATTCACTGATGGATTCACTGATGGATTCACTGATGGATTCACTGATGGTTTCAATGATGAATTCAATGATGGATTCACTGTTGGATTCACTGATAGATTCACTGATTCACTGATGGATTCAATGATTGATTCACTGATTCACTGATGGATTCACTGGTGGATTCACTGATGGATTCACTGATGGTTTCAATGATGAATTCAATGATGGATTCACTGTTGGATTCACTGATTGATTCACTGATTCACTGGTGGATTCACTGATGGATTCACTGATGGTTTCACTGATGAATTCAATGATGGATTCACTGTTGGATTCACTGATTGATTCACTGATGGATTCACTGATGGATTCACTGATTCACTGATGGATTCACTGATGGATTTACTGATGGATTCACTGATGGATTCACTGATGGATTCACTGATTCACTGATGGATTCACTGATTGATTCACTGATGGATTCAAATGGATTCACTGATGGATTCACTAATAGATTCACTGATTCACTGTTTGATTCACTGATTCACTGATGAATTTACTGGTGGATTTACTGATGGATTCACTGATGGTTTCACTGATGGATTCACTGATGGATTTATTGATGGATTCACTGATTGATTCACCGATGAATTCAATGATGGATTCACTGATGGATTCACTGATTCACTGATTGATTCACTGATGGATTCACTGATGGATTCTCTGATAGATTCACTGATGGATTCACTAATGGATTTACTGATTCACTGATGGATTCACTGATGGATTCTCTGATAGATTCACTGATGGATTCACTGATTCACTGATGGATTCACTAATGGATTTACTGATTCACTGATGGATTCACTGATGGATTCACTGATTCACTGATGGATTCACTAATGGATTTACTGATTCACTGATGGATTCTCTGATGGATTCAATAATGGATTCACTAATGGATTCACTGATGGATTCAATGATGGATTTAATGATGGATTCACTGATGCTCAACAACAGAGAAGCAGTCTGAACCAATGAGCTTCAAAATATGAAATTATATTATACTAATCAATAAATCTGATCAAACAGTGATTTTATTTTGTACTTTTTTGCTTGTTTTGTGTTTGTTTCTGAAGAATAGTATTTGTTTAGCTCCCTCTTGTATTTTGCTTTTCTATACAATACTGTTTCTATACCTGTTTGTGTTTTTTTAACATAAAAAAGCATATACATAACATATAGAATCATGCACTTTCATGCCACTATGCCATTACATAAAGTACAATATGATTAATGTTTCACACCACTGATTCTTCACTGGAACAGAACAAGCTTCAGAACTCCAAACTAAATTAGGTCAAAGTGTTAGAGATGCACACAACCTCACTTCCTGTTTGACGTTGGCACCATCAATTTCATTGTGACTTTATAGTGGCCACTGATAGTAGTGTGTTTCACATATACACTTTAAATGAACCAAACCCATTTCAGTTAAGGCCAATTCACACTGCACCGACAGCGACGACCAACTGCAACTGCATCCGCATAAAAACAATGGCCTGACCACACTGAATGAATGAAGCTAAGCATTGATGCACAAGATCTGAATGACACACAGTCAATAATTACAGAGAAAATTACAACTGCAGCAATAACTCAGAGACATGCAATGAAAACTCTCACTGTGCAGAACTCATTTATGTTTTATAGTATGGACTATGATCTTTTGAAATCAATGTCTGACTGAAAAAAAATTTGGCCGGGTCCGCTTCGATCACATTGGCATTTTAACACCAAACCTAAAGTCAGAGGGATATGTTCACCACCTGATGGTCGGCTTTTATTGCCTTTCAAAGCGAGCATAAAAGTAATTTAGCTCGTTCAGGAAGTTGACATCAGTGGCTGCGGGGGTGGAGTGGGTGGGTTTGTAATCACTGATGGCCTGAATGCCAATGCCACATGTAGGGCATTCAGGCCATCAGTGATTACATAAAGATCCAGCACCTGGCCACATGGTGCGCTGATAATAACCTGCTCCTCAACACCACCAAAACGAAGGAGCTCATCGTGGATTTCAGGAAAGAGTCAAAAGGCACACACGACACCATCCACATCCCTCTTTCCCTCTGTGCTCTCAGCGAAGGCGGTCGCATTCTCTCCCTGTCCTCTCGTCTCCCTCCTCCCCTGCTTGCTTCTCTCGTCTAGTCTACTGTCTTAAACTTTGAGAGACTCTCCACGCACTGCTCTCCGAACTAAAAAATTATGGATTTGATCAACTGGTCTCTCAACGCAATTGATACCATCTTCTCGACGAGAAGCTTGGGTTCGGGGGAACCTGACTGCCCTGCCGGAACGTTTGCTGCTGGCTACACGATGGACGCGTGGGAGAAGTGGCATGTTGTGTGTCTAGCGGCTCTTTTCGTAGAGGACATTGAAGATATCTACCTATTCGGAACCATGATAACAGGTTTTCTGCTGATTGGATCAGGCATTGCCCTGGTATATCGAGGAATTCAGGAAGCGGTGACAGCTGTTCAAAGCTCCACAAGGCTGCCCGCCATGATTGAAGCAGTGGGCAGAGCGGTCATCTCTCAAACTGGGACTATTAACCGCAATATGGATAACATCATGGAGATGAAACGTAATATGGATAACATCATGGAGTAGCTCACGGCTTTGCAAATGGATCGTTTCAGAGACCAGAACGAACTAAGAGAGTAGTCATAAATTGTGGCTACTCGCTCCTAGACCAGAGCGCTGCAGGAAGACGCTCTTGCATTCCTCCCCCAATCGTCACCTGTTGACTCGGACTGGGATCTGATCAAGGTTGTCTCCATAGCAACTTGCGGACTGGAGCACCGAGATTATGATGCCAGGCGTGACTCTCCAGGCCTACACACACATGCACATGAACTCTACAGACACACACACATTTATGCACACACCCATCTCTCACCTTCGCCGCTTTGTACCCCCAGTCTGACAAGCGGGTCTGTGACCAGCGCCTAGAATGGCTGCAGGACCGGATGGCCGCCTGGCTGTGCTGGGACACCTCAACCCCCCCACTCCTCTCCCCTGTTGCAAGTCGTGTTTCATGTTGTAATGTGTATGCGCTCATGTTGCTGAGATGTTTTTTTACTGTTAACAAAATGTGCTCCCGAAAGGAGCATAGTCTGGGGTATTTTTTTTTCTCATCTCCTCACCCCTCCTTACCTCTCCTCATGTTACGCTGTATTTTTTCTCTCCAACTCAAGAGGCGCCGCAGAATGGTGACTTGGTGTGACTCGCACAACACCAAAACAAATTCCGTGTATGTGTAAATATGTACTTGGCAATAAAGCTCCTTGATTCCTTGATTCCTTGACATCAATGGAATGGCTGTTGAGCGTGTCTCCAGTTTCAATTTCCTGGGGATCCACATCTCGGCGGATATGTCGTGGACAACCAACACCTCCAGCCTGGTCAAGAAGGCTCACCAGCGCCTTTTCTTCCTGAGGACACTGAGGAAAAATCAGCTCTCCTCGGCTATCCTGTTGAACTTCTATCGCTGCACAATAGAAAGCATCCTGACCAACTGTGTCGCTGTATGGTATGGGAGCTGCTCTGTTGCGGAACACAAAGCACTGCAGCGGGCGGTGAAAACTGCCCAGCGCATCACAGGGACTCCACTACCTGCCATCAAGCACATCCAGAGGAAACGCTGTCTGTATCGAGCTCGCAGCATCCTTAAGGACTCCTCTCACCCAGCCCACAGACTGTTTTCTCTCCGGCAGGCGTTTCAGGATCCTCCGTCCCAGGACCAGCAGACTAAAGAACAGTTTTTTCCCCAGAGCTGTCTCTTTATTGGACTCGAACCCCGTTGATCCACTTCCCTCATATACTGCTACTTTCCTCTCCCACCTCACATCTGCCTTCACTTGTTATTTGCACTACTGGAATGTCA
This sequence comes from Romanogobio albipinnatus, assembly GCA_023566225.1. Classification (NCBI taxonomy): domain Eukaryota; kingdom Metazoa; phylum Chordata; class Actinopteri; order Cypriniformes; family Gobionidae; genus Romanogobio; species Romanogobio albipinnatus. The sequence goes on from CM042239.1 coordinate 8,651,760, forward strand.
ATTTGCACTACCGACTGTTTATTACAGTAACAACTGTTTACTTATGCATCTTGCACTACCATACCTTAATTGGATTATGCTCATTTGCACTGCCGACTGTTATTTACAGTACCAACTGTTTACATATGCATTTTGCACCGTACTTCTAACTGTAATATGCAAACACTTTCCACTGCACTTTTACACTTTTTTCGGATAGCTTCTGTCCATACTTTATTGCACTACCTTAATCCACTGCTATACTGCTCATCTTAGCCTATCATATCATTGTATACCTCTATCTGTAAAATCCTGTTTAAAGTAATAGCCATCTGTATATTTATTCACTGTACATATTCACCTGTCAATTCTGTTTATAGTAACAACCATCTCTCTATATATATATATATATTCAGTACATATCCATGTCCTGCACTTATTCAACCATTGTATATCCTGCACTTGCTGCTATTGCACTTCTGGTTAGACCTAAACTTAATTTTGTTGCCTTGTACCTGTACTTGTGTAATGACAATAAAGTTTAATCTAATCTAATCTAATCTATTGCGTATATTTTGAGACAGAATTTACTGAACATCCAAAACAATGCTGTGAGCTGGGCTAAATACACTCATTGTATGTGCATATGATGGTATTCTGACCAGCTGAGAACTTGAGCTCATAAAATGTCTAAAGGAGTCAAACAGTTTCAGGAATCCCTCCGTCATACACACAAATGAAGATCTGCTGTGAGATGACGTGATTCTGATGCCTGTAGCGAACTTTGATGAGCAACATCACGACTATGATGAGACAAAACAGGTATGCTTGAGCATTGTTTTTGGGTTTGTTGAATGTCTGAGGATTGACACTGTAATCTGGTGATTGTCTGCATTGGTCTGTGTTTGTTAGTGCAGTATGAATGGCCATTTGAATAAGAATCAGAAAGCGAACCAGGTGCATGACCTCAGTGCTTTTGATGTTCACAATGTAAATGGATAGAAAATTAGGTGATCTGAGTAAGGTTCATTTATAGGATCTTTAAGTGGGGTCTGAGACAAAGGCGCCGATTTATGTTTCTGATGGCTGTTGCCCCCACGCCACAATTTGTCATGCTACTAAGAGGACAAATGGCCACTTACACACTCCAGAGCTTCAGGAAAGACAACAGCATTTTAATGTGGGTGGTTCGGGTCACAGTCTTTATGTCAAATGGGTTGGTTCGGGAAAGGAACTGTTGGAGAACAGGTCAGGTGTTCTGTTAAGCTATATTTGCAGTTGCGGGTTTAGTGAACAGGACCTGTGCAGGCAGCAGGACTCTGCGTTAAGTTATTTGTGTGTCATTTGAAGTGAAACACAGACTCCAAATACTTTATCAACCAGACAAAAACCCACACTCTTTCCACAAGTGTTGTCGGAAGTTGCTCTATAGCTGATATACACTGTTAGACATTTCTGTAATTTGTACAGTTATTTACTATATATCACCCAGTATAATACTGTAAATTCTCTTTACAGTAAATAACTGTAATTCCCGTTGCATCATGGGTATTTTCTATGACGTCAAACACCAAATACAGTGATTTCCTGTATTTTAAAAAAATAAAGTATAATACTGTATTTACCACAACGGCCTCTTTGGCACAATTGGGATCGACAGGATTTGCTTTAGATTTATATTAGGAACCATCAGTGCAGCGTTGAAAGTTTCACCCGAGGAGAGAGCTCACGGTTCCAGAGAACATATGAGCTGTGTCCGGACACCCTGCGAAGATTTTTTCATCCCCCGTGAGAACGGCAAACAAGCAAGGTAAGTGTGATTTGTACTATCCGCGGTTGTCTGCACCCCAATTTTAGCTTGTCAGCATTGGTGCTAAAAACTGAGGTAAACCTAACGTTTTATGAATTTATTGAATTAGATTAGGAACCGGTGCAGCGTTGTAAGTTTTGCCCGAGGAGAGCTCACAGTTCGGACAACATACTTTACATAACGTTAGGTTATCATTTGCTTAAACTTTGCTGCTAAAAACTGAGGCAAACCTAACGTTTTATTTTTTTTAAAAAAGTTTATTGAATTAGATTAGGAACCAGTGCAGCCAGCGTCGTGTGTAACGTTACTGCCCGAGGAGAGAGCTCACGGCCCGGACAACATACTTTACATAACGTTAGGTTATCATTTGCTTCAGCTTTGGTACTAAAACTGAGGTAACATAAACCTAACGTTTTATTTTTAAAAAGACTTAACGTTAGTGAGTTTATTGAATTAACTTTACCAATACAATGAAGATTTTGTTTATCGAGCATATTAAGCGTACATTAGGACGACGTTAGTTAGTAAATTAACGTTGGCCACTAGTTGCAAAAATAATGTCGTTAACAAGCAAAGTTTACATTTGGATTGACATGATTTATTTTACATTTTAGATAAGAATACCAGGAGCCTGCCTGTGCTGTGCGACACTGTTACTCATACAACGGTAAGTAACGTTACCCCTCTTTGTTTCTCCACATATTACTGATAATTCAAAGTTTTTCTTGTATGTTTTAGTCGGGTCTGTTTAACTGAATCACAAAATGATTTAGTTTTTCCACCTCTTTTTAGCTGTTACTAGCCATGTACCATGTTTTTTTTTTCTCCATAAATTATATTATACTAAAATAATCCAAAACTGTGTTTGTCCAGGACAATTTTTGGATGATTTTGGCAGATGAAATATAATTTATGAAAAAAACATGGCAAAACTTTAGAATAATGTTGCTCAAGTGCAAACCTGAATACATTTCTGAACACAAAAGAAGATGAAGAATGTTTGTAACCTAACAGATTGAGGCACCATTCACTTCTATAGTAATTTTTTCCTACTATGGAAGTGAATGGTGCCTCAAAATTGTCTGGTTACAAACATTCTTTAAAAGGTTTAGAACAACAGGGCGAGTAAATTACAGAAATTACTTTTTTTTTTTTTTTGGTGAACTATCCGTTTAATGACGGACCATTATTCTAAAGTGTTACCAAAAACATTTAAAGCAAAGGCACTAAGGGTGATGAAATTTAAAATATCTTTATTCTCTTAATTTTCTCTTGCTTTAAGTTTTTTTTGTGAGGAAAAACCCAGAGGAGGGAACAAGATGCACCACCAAAACCGGAGTGAGTCGGAAGACCGGGGAAGTTGTGAACAGGAAGACAACTGTAATCAACAACAGAGTGTCATCCTTCCTTCGCCACCTAATGGAGTTTGAATGGAAAAACTTGGACTAGGTGAGACACTTTTTTAATAGGATATGTAATGTACACAGACACTTACGCTGCATTCACACAGGGCGTCATGCCGGTTAGAAATTTTGTCTGACCTGAGACAGCGCCGACGCCACGTGACAGTGACGTATGGCATCAAAGCACCTCGAGAGCAGTCGGCTAATACAGCCGGTGCAGTTTCTCCAGAGCGACTGCACGGACTTTGATGATGACACAGCTGTTCTACGATTGGCCAGATTCTCTGCATGACAGCGATCACATGTGTTTCGTGTTTATTCTAAAACCTTCAGTTCCTCTAATGCGTACAAATCTCTTTTATAACAGTTAAACCTCTTTTCATGTAGTTGCGATGTTATATTGTCATGTTTATCAAAATAAAACAGATGAAAAACGTAGACCCGCACTTCATTGATAGTTTAGGCTTGTATGTTAACTTTATTCTTGTACAAACACACGCTGTATTAAGCAGTGCATAAAGTATTACATGACAAAAAATGTCTCTGAAACATCTGTGTATTGACAAATATTGCATTTATTTCACTTCAGCTGTGATAAAGTATGCAAACACAGCGCGAGCGTCACTGCGGGAAGCAGAAAGTGTCAGACTTCACGTCTCCGTTTGCAGCTCCTCCCCGCCTGCATGCGCCTACTCTCGCCAATTGGTTGCATCCAGCCACAGCTGATGTCCAACACACCTTTCAACTTCTGCCGCTTGCAACGTGAGTGAAGCGACGCGACGGAACCCACAATTCAGTTCAGCAACGCATGACGTCAACCATTCAAAGTAAATGAGAAGCGTTAACGCCGGTGCCCCGTGTGAATGTAGCATTAAGTTTGAGGATACCTTACTAAAGCTAATGCAGTATACATGTAATCCATCCTGCAATAAAAGGTTACATTGTTGTTTTTGATTAAATAGTTTGTGAAATCATGTTGAGGTGATTCAGTAATATTACTTTTTTGGAGCATGTAGTTTGTGCTGCTGCTACTATTATGTACTGACAGTTTTCTTTAGTTTTTTACTCAATATCAATTTTGTTAAGCTAAATAACAGCGACACCTCTCTAATATGCAATCAGGTTCAGCATCACTACAAAGTACATTCTTCAAAATATTCATAACATTGAATCACCAGCGAAAACAAAAACTGAACATTTCATTTCACATCTTCATGAAGGCATTGCAGGACTGGATTAGACTAGACAGCATACGTTGAGCTAGGTGTACCTCAAAGTGTTAACTGTCTATAAAATAGTATTTTACCATTATGATGAATTGTAATGGGATTATTATTTTTTATTAAATTCCAACAGTGTAAAAAGTTTGTGTATACTCAAATTGTATCACTAACTTAATATCATTCTTATCTAGAGGGACTTCTTGCCATAATGGAGCAGAATCCTGGTTCCTGTTTGAAATCATCCAATGTGGAAGATGGCACAGATCGGTACAGACATGAAACTTGTGTGTTGTGTTGTGTTGTGTTGTGTTGTGTTAACTTGTTTCAGAATTCATTTGCTCTTTGTTTATATTTTATTCATGTATATGTGTATTTTGCACCAAAGTTACAGTATTCTTCAACCAACTATTTACAGTATTCTACCAACTATTTACAGTATTCTACCAACTATTTACAGTATTCTACCAACTATTTACAGTATTCTACCAACTATTTACAGTATTCTACCAACTATTTACAGTATTCTACCAACTATTTACAGTATTCTACCAACTATTTACAGTATTCTACCAACTATTTTCTGCAGAGTTTTTAAAATTGTAGCTCAAACAATAGTGTGTGGCGCTAGCAAGGTCATGGGTTCAATTCCCAGGGAAAGCAAGAACTGACAAAATGTAAAATGTGTATCTTGAATGCAATGCAAGTCGTCTGCCAAATGCATAAATGTAAATAAAATGTAAAATAAGTGATATTGAATGCACTCTGATTACTTTTATACATGATTTTCTGAAAATAAGATTTGATTCGAGGATGTTTTAAAGTGAACTTTTTCCACACATTTACATGTTTCAGTTAAAGCACTTAAAATGTTTTAAATAAAGAATTTTATATTTCATAATAATTGTCTGTTTGGATTACTTTTGTAGGATAGATTAATGTAAGAATTAATGTAATTCAGTAAGTATTAATGATTGAATAGGATTAGGATTAATGCACTGTTAACCAAGGTTTACAGTAACGGTACTGTATTACAAAATTACAGTAACATGTAGTTACTGTAAACTGAAATGCGGTTATTGTACTGTAAATCTCAAATACAGTAACTTACTGGCAACAGTGTTGCCAGTAAGTTACTGTAAAATCTCTTATAAATGTCTAACAGTGTAGCTGATTATTTAGCAGTTAATACTTCAAATGCAATTTATCAACTCTATGTGAGCTACACCAAACAGAGAGGTTCTGTGTCTCAGTCAATTTTTTTGATTGGATAGATTGAATGGAGATTATCTTGTGTTTTTGCAGAGGGCTCGAGCACCCTCGGGATTGGTGCCCATGGTCTGAGATCATTTAGGTTGTTCATATACATGCAATATTTCAAAACAAATGACATTTAAGGTAATATAGCACAAACAGTTTGAGTTTTCACTCAAAACATTTCACAAAATAAAGTATTTTTCAATATATATATATATATATATATATATATATATATATATATATATATATATATATATATATATATATATATATATATATATATATATATATATAAAATGCTATACACACGTCAACATACACGTGTGGTTATTCTGCTAGGACACCAGTTTGAACTTGAGGAGAACTGACTTCATATATCCAATAATAATGACACTAAGACCAGCTTGTTAAAAATAATCGAAAAGTGTCTCAGAAAAGAGAAGTTAGTTCTGAGAAAAGCTTAAGCATCATTTGATGGCATATTCCACTTGAGTATACTGTGTCAAATGTAATGAAACTCAAACACATCTATGAAAAAAAACTGCAATAATTTTTTAACAAGCGGGCATGAGAATGAGAAGTGATAGAGAAGCTGATTGTGTGTTCGGTCTAGGGATGCGCGGTATACCGGTACTGGGAAAATACTGGTATATATTTTATTTCAAACTGTACAATATCGTAATTTTGCTCATTTCGGTATATGCTGCTATTCTGCTGCAGTGCGCTACCCAAACTGACGCGAAACCACCAAATGTGGCAACATAGAACAAAATGAATACAGCAGTTGAATCTCACTCAACACGCCCAAAATAAATTAATAAAGAGAAGAGAAGAGTAGAAGTGAAATTTGGAATTAGTTTGCTTATAAAACTAATGAAGACCCATTAAACCTTGCCAAGCATCGGTCATTCCCATTCCTGTCTTGTACAAGACATTACGAGATCAACAGGTGAGTGCATCATTCAAACGATCTAATTTAGACATTTATTTTTACACTGATAAACACAGATACTGTACATAAGATTGTATTGTTTAAATGTAATGAAATCTCCAGCATTCGTTTCAACCAGTGACGTTTAGATTTCATAATATTTGCATGCATAGGCTAATAACTATTGCACTATTTACATTCACGAAAGACACAACCGACTGCGTTTATGTGACTACTTACTAAAGATGGAAATGTTTTCAATAAATTAATTAATAAACATATAATTTTGTGTGTATTGGACTAAGGAAAAACAACTTGATTTGAAATGTGCAAGCTCTTTAGGCTTGTGTGTGTGTGTTGTTGGTTGAGCCCAAAGAAAACTCTCTCAAAGAGCTCCCATCCCATGTATTACGAAATGCTATAAAATCGCTTGCATGTTCAAATTGGCAAGGTTTAAAAAGACGTGGGCAGTGATTTCCATCAGCTGTCCCGAAATGAAAGCGAAAGTGTTGAATCGGAGCGCGCAGATTGCTTTTATAGTGCAGGTGTGATGTCTTTTGAAGCTAGAAGCAATTTGCTCATTTTGAGAGCTAGGGAAGGGAGTATTGCTGAAATTACTTCTCACAAGAAAGTTTCCAAATGCCTGATGTGATGTGAAAATCTTTGTTGATTCATTTAATAATAAACATTTGCGTTAATTTCCCGCTTTATAATCCACAAACTTGCTAGAGTGAGTAAAATGATGCGCAATACCCGCACCAAAATTCAGATATCGAGCCATCCCTAGTTCAGTCACTGTTCTCTGATGGAGAGTTTATTAAAAGATACAGCATCATTCAACACTAACTCATATCAACACAAACACATCGGATTCATCTCAACTACTTGCATGGGTGTAGACTATGTGGGGAACATGCCCCCCCACACACACACACTTTTTATCAAATGTAAATTCATCCCCCGCACATTGTCATTGGATAAGTGTGCTCACGACAACATGAGGTTTTCATTTATGTGTATAAATTCAGACGTAAATTTGAAAAAAAAAAAAACTGTCTATCTACATAGACAGTATCAACATCACTTTCAAGTCTCCATGGTAATCAGTCTCTCACGTGTCACGGCACGCCCATGCTCACACCCGTGCTGTATCCATCATTTCCATAGAGTTCGCTGCCAAAAACTCTTCACTCCTTTTTTTTTATTTTTTTTTTTACGAAAATGTCAAGCAATGCAAGTTGGCATGTGGTATCCAAATTGTGTTGCACAATGATGAATAACTCTTATTCTGCTTATTTCTCTTGTTGAATAATTAGCAAGTTTTGCTGGAGATAGAAAATATTCGCTACCCGCACAAACGTACACTTAGAACTATTATAATACACGGAAGTGTTAGTATCTCATTTAACAGATAGTTTGTTTCTGTATTGTTTCTATATAAAAATGTTGATACAATGTAAAGTATTTGGACTGTGTTGTATTTGCATTTAAGCAAAAATATATATAAAAAATAAAACCCGTCAATTAGACAAAGGTCAGAAAAAAACTGGTACCACACTTGACATTCTGCCCCCTCACTTCTGAAATGATGGCTATGCCCCTGACTACTTCAAAAATATAGGAAGAAACAGCACTACAACAAAAACAAGCCAAAGTACACATACACATTGCCTCCATCTTTCACATTATCACACAGATAAATGCATTATCAACCTCTTTATCTCATCAACACGTAGCAATCACATTGAACTTGAGCAATAAAGAATACGGTGAGACGGTTCATAGACTCTCCTACACAACAATCATTATTGTATCCCATCTTCAGCTGAATACATTAGAAACAAACTGATCAGAATATAATAAAATACTCACAGAGTACGAGAGGCAGTGCAGCGGAGCCCATACTGTCACATTAATGGACAGTTTGAACAGTGCTGTGTGCTAAAATAGACACTTCCTGTGTTTAAACAGTCATTTCACACTTCAAGAAGAGACGAGGAAGGAGGAAACAAAACTCTACACAGAAATACATGAAGGAAGAGAAAAGAACAGAGCGATCCATTCTAATACATTTAGATCTTTTGGTGTATGCAAGTTTTTACATCTCTGTTCATCTACTTGAAAAAAAAGGTTAATTGTTGTCGCACTGCACACTGCCACCGCCACACACACGGACTGTGAATACAAAGTGAAACACCACGTGACATTGAGTTTAGGCCTACTCGTCTAAAGGCATCATTTAATCACATGATTAACCCCTGCTCAAATGTGCTGCTGACCAATAATACAGTTTTCCTTGCGTATGTAACTCATAGGTTTTTCCATTTGGCTTTAACCTCTATCTGATGCATAACATACAACAGTAAATTAAGATCAATAAAGTTTGGTTGTTAGGAAGTAGGGTGGCCATACGTCCGGATTTTGGCCGGACAGTCCGAATTTTAAGCCCCCTGTCCGGCATCTGGCGCAGCCTCAAGCCGGACAATCATTTGTCCTCCTTTCTGGAGTTGCGTTGAATCGGCCTATAAAAACCCGCTCTAGATTCTTTATTGGGAAGCAGCTGCATAGCGTCTAATGCCGTAAGATCTCTGGTCAATCAAATGATTGGCTGAAAGCAGTGTCAAATAAATATCTGATATATCATTGGTTAAAACCGTAAACAAGCCTCCACGTCCACGTCACATCATAACTCATTAATCCGGAATGGACAAAAGAGCACGAATTTATATCAAAAAGCAGTAGAGACGCTTTTCATGGATTTTGCACACTGTGTTGCTGTGAAATGTTATGTTTTCTGGCACTGTGCCAGATTATTTGTTTATTTATGTATTTATTTTATTTTCAGAAGTCCAGAAATGTTATGTTTTCAGGCACTGTGCACTTTGCAAGACCGGTCCCTCTCAGTGGTCAGCTTTTGAAACAGACATCACAATATCTTGAATAAATACAAATACTGTGAACAAACACTTTTTTGCCTCTTCTGTTACACATGGATCTACATCAAGATAAATCGTATCAAATTGTCTGGCAATGAATAGAGCAGGCTATTTCAGAATCACTGTATCACGATACCATCGATATGATGGACAACATTGTATTGTAGTTGCAGAGTCCTATGCAATTATTCTTGCCTCACTAAATGTCGTAATGTGTCCTCCTTTATGGTGTTAAGGAAATGGCCACCCTATTAGGAAGGGGTATGTATAACTCAGTCAGGTGTATGTTGCATTCATTACAGGATGTCAGTCTCGACTCAGAAGACAGAATCAGGTTGATATGGCAACTGCAAGTACAGCGTAAATACTCACTTAACGCTAGACAAACATTATACTACTTAGCTTAGCATTAGTATGACTTGGCACATATTACAATATTGAATAGTTGCTAGAAACACCCTCAAACAAACATCAATAATAAACTGCACAGTTACATCTCGTCATTGATGCACACGCCAACTAAATCCATTCAGGAATCATCAGAACAGGGTAAATTCTCAGGAACCAATCGCTAACAGTCCACAGATTCTGACAATTTCAGTATATAGCAACCTACTGATGCAATACTTGATGAGCTTGAGTGATGGTCATCTACTGGACATAATAAGTAATGTTATTAAAAATATAATTATACATTTCATGAAGGGACTTTTGTACATTGGTACTACACCAAAAACACAAACTATCTATAATGCTTACGAGATTTTTTTTGACCAAACCTCATAAAATCGCAGCTGGGTAACAGATGCATTGGCAACAATTAGCATCAAACTACACATCACAATTTATGAGATTATCACTATGTATTCAGTGGAAAATGAATAGAAATGCTATTCTGTATAAATATTCATAATATTCATGTCTGTTCTCAGACACCTGTGACAACAAGAACTCAACATCCATTCTCTTTTCTTTTCTGAAATACTTTTCTTTTGTGTTTACGCGGATATTCAAAACAACACCACCAATCTCGCCCTTTTGTGCACCAGCAGAGGCTCCGGGCGTGTGTTCTAAAGCTCAACTCTGCTTGGATGTCCCTTTCTCTGAGTGATCGGGGAAAAAAAATACTTGTCACACAGGGATTGATTGAGCCTGGTGTGAAAAACTCAACAGCGTTCTGTTATGTTTCAAGTGTCATTGCGTCAAACATTCACGTCGCTTAATCTTGCTCAGTGTGAAAGGCCTTTAAGCGGCTCTTCTTATTTGAGTTTTCCTCTCCTAAACAACTGCATTGTGCCCGGTAGCAGGCGGCTGAGCTGGCGGTTCATTTTGGGGAAATTGTGAAAGGCTTTCTCGGTATCGCTTTATTTCAACTGTTGTAATAAGAGTCGTTTAAGATGCCAAAGGCCTCGTCTTGAGAGCAGATGACAGTGTAAAACCGTAAGACTGTAGAAAAGATGGATGACTGTAAAAAAAGATGGATGACACACCTTCACTCTCTTCCAATGTAGAAGTGACACAAAATGTTTATAAAGTGATTTTGGTTCAGCTCAAATGGACTGATGATTGGCCACTACAGGATTTAAAACATTAAACACCATTTCTTCTCTAAAAGGAGCTTAGATACATCAGGAAAGTGACTACTTTTAGAAATGAGAAGTGATTCATTCAGGCCTTCCTGGACACTAAAAGGAGTCTAAGGGCGTTTTCACACCTGAAAGTCCGCACCAAGGTCCGAACCAAAGTTCATGTTTTGATACTTTTTATATATTCGGTTAGTTTTGGTTTGGTTTCACACTGCAATTATGCGAGCGCACTAAAGAACTTTACATGACGTACTTGCGTCCTGTTGTCATCAGTTTTGTGGGCGGCATCTTAACATTGATTGGTTTGTTAGCGGACGTGCGTCTGACGTCAGTGTGTTGTCAATCTCGGCGGTTAACTTTGACAAGATGAATGAACAGACGCATATTGTTGCCACTATGCTGTTATTGCTATGGCACTACTATCTGCAGCACCAACTATATTCGAGGCTAGTTCAAATTCGCCAAATGAACGTCCTCGTTGTGCAAACATTTTATCGGCGCAGACAGGAAAGGAGGAGAAGACTGCAAGCAATGCTGCGAGCCCTGGCACCTACATTTTTGGAGAGACCAAGGTGAGCGGAAATTTGTTTCATACTGGCCGTCTATTTCAAAAGATGAGTTGACGCGTGATTTATAATTGTGTCCTTATTTCAATATTTCAGTGTTAATTGTTTAATTTGATTGCCAACCGCCCTATAGTGTGTTTTTGTAATTGAATTTATTGATACAATTTTAAATGAAAGAGGAAGCATACATTTAATAATAATGGGGTGGAAAACTGCATAATGTATAAACATTTTGGTTGTGGAGCTACTAACTTATCGAAGTATTGAAGAAAAAAATATATTTATTTCAATAATAATATAATAATAATAATAATTTCAAGCCCTGAGATTAAATAGATAAATAAATAGACATTTTACTGCTTATTTTACAGAACCCTCTTGCATGTGTTCTATGTAGCATGCGTTCATAATTTTTCTGATTTAATAGGGCTGAAATTTGTGAATATTATGGCATTTGTACTTATTTTTTTTTAATCTTTTACAGGAATATCTGGGTCCAGCTACGGTGTAGTGCTTGGTGGCAGCATGTATGTGACAACTGGACAGAGAGAGATTGGCTGCTCAATTTCCGAATGAGAAGAACTACCTTTCAAGATCTCTGTGACAGTCTTCGTCTAAGGCTGACTCGACAGGACACAAGATACCGCCAGGCAGTGCCGGTGGAGTTGCGCGTGGCGATATGCTTGTGGAGGCTGGCCACCAATCTTGAGCTTCGATCTATCTCTCACCTCTTTGGTGTGGGAATGTCAAGTGCTTGTGTCTTCACCCAAGAAGTTGTCAGTGCCATCAACAACATTATGAGGCCACAATATCTACACATACCATCAGCTGCAGAAGTCAGAGAAATAGTCAGAGGATTCAGTGACAGGTGGGGGTTCCCACAGTGTGCAGGAGCAGTGGATGGCACTCATATTTGCATCATGGCACCATCTGACTTTTGGAGTCAAGATGGCGCAGAGGATGGCCGCAACGTCGCAAGCTCTGCTGAAACATTGTAGTTTTTTGTTTGTTCTGTTTATAGTTTTTGTGTTTTTTGTCTTGGATGTTGTCTGCCTTACTACGTACGACAGACAGACACTTTTGGACATTGGTTCGGCAATCGCACTCCGAAAACCGGACTTTAAATTCTTCAGTGACGAACCGCCGTTTACAAACACAGCAGCGGAGCTCTTTGTCTGGACGGCCCGACCGCGCAAACGCGGCCGGAGAAGAGGGAAGAGAGCTGGCGTACTCACCAGAGTAAGACGCCGCGCAAACCGACCCCCACTTCCCAGTATTTTACTGGCAAATGTTCAGTCTCTGGACAATAAACTCTGCGAGCTGAGAGCGCGGATCTCTTTCCAGCGAGACACGAGGGACTGCTGCATTATCTGCCTCACAGAAACTTGGATGTCCGCTGAGATTCCAGATTCGGCCATCGAAACCACTGGGTTCTCCGTGCATCGAATGGACAGAGAAAAAGATCTCTCCGGGAAAAGCAAAGTTACGTGAGTTACGGGAGGCAGATCACCCGTGGCCTCAAGTTCAGTCTATGATTTAACTCCAAGATGTCAAAAAGAATAGTTTCATAATGCGATGCATGCTGTGTGCACCAAAATGACCTGACATCTCAGCATACAAGAATTCCTGAAAAAAACATGTAGCGGTAAGTGTCACGATGATGCCAATATTTGAACACTATTAATGGTCATTTGGTAACTATGGGCACTTTTCCCTTATTGTAATACTATTTCACACACTGTCTGAGTGTTTTTCTCATGTGCGCTCTTGTGCAAGCAATGACAACTCATTTGAATCCTCCAAACACACGTCCACGAACAAACGTTCACATCTGCACATTTACATATCCTTTTTCACAAAACGAAACAAATTAAATAGCCTAATGTGACGTCTTGCATTTATACACAAATCCAGACAGACACCTGTCTGAAGTGTAAAAAATACATACGAATAAAAACAGGATTGTATTTTATTCCTACCTAAAGAATGCATATACTTATAAAATATAAGAAAAAATTATGTTTTAAAAACAGCTCTGGTTAGCCCAGCACAATTAATTTGCACTGAAAATTTGGAGAGGTGGGTAACACTTTACAATAAGGTTCATTAGTTAACATTAGTTAACTTCATTAGTTAGCATGAACTAATAATGAACTGCACTTATTTTATCTTTGTTAATGTTAATTTCAACATTTACTAATGCATTATTAAAATTTTGTTTACATTAGTTAATACACTGTGAACTAACATGAATAAACCATGAACAGCTGTATTTTTATGAACTAACGTTAACAAAAATTAACTAATGCTGAACAGAGGTGTTGGTCATGGTTAGCTCATGTTAACTAATGCATTAACTAATGTTCCCTTTCGTTCAGTCACTACGACGTACGTTAGTGACTAACGAATGGGGGTTTCGCTTAGAAGCCTATTATCTTCGAGCATATAGAAAACGCCCAATGGCGTGCCAATGCCATGGGGCATGCGAATTTTGCATACGTAACTCCGCCTCACCGCGTGAGTATAAAAGGAAGTACGTGGCAATATCGCATTATGTTTCTGCTTTCGGAGCCAAGAGTACCTACCTCTTCACTCCTCACAAGCCTTCTGAGACTCTGTCAGCTTCTTCGAGACGAGCAGCTTTCCAGTCGGTGTTGGTGTGACGGCGCGTTCCAGTGATCGCACACTTCCTGCTTGCTGATCTGCGCGGTGGTCTGCTAGACAGCTGGTGTGTGTTTCCCTGGGCGCTTCGGCATCGACTGCAAGGTTTCCTCTCACAAAAAGAGCTTGCGCGTGGCACGTCTTTTTCAAGACGGTTCGCCCGTGCACTTCCGGGTACGATCGATCTCCGTTGCTGTCTATTGGCACATTCACTGTTCGACGTGTTTGGGCTTCAGCACTAATGTGAGTCAAGATGGCGCCGAGGATGGCCGCTACGTCGCGAGCTCTGCTGAAACATTGTAGTTTTTTGTTTGTTCTGTTTATAGTTTTTGTGTTTTTTGTCTTGGATGTTGTCTGCCTTACTACGTACGACAGACAGACACTTTTGGACATTGGTTCGGCAATCGCACACCGAAAACCGGACTTTAAATTCTTCAGTGACGAACCGCCGTTTACAAACACAGCAGCGGATCCCTTTGTCTGGACGGCCCGACCGCGCAAACGCGGCCGGAGAAGAGGGAAGAGAGCCGGCGTACTCATCAGAGTAAGACGCCGTGCAAACCGACCCCCGCTCCCCAGTATTTTACTGGCAAATGTTCAGTCTCTGGACAATAAACTCTGCGAGCTGAGAGCGCGGATCTCTTTCCAGCGAGACACGAGGGACTGCTGCATTATCTGCCTTACAGAAACTTGGATGTCCGCTGAGATTCCAGATTCGGCCATCGAAACCGCGGGGTTCTCCGTGCATCGAATGGACAGAGAAAAAGATCTCTCCGGGAAAAGCAAAGGCGGGGGTGTGTGTTTTATGATTAACCGATCCTGGTGTGATCAGAGGAACGTACATTCTATCAAGTCTTTCTGTTCTCCTGATCTGGAATTTCTCATGCTTCTGTGCCGACCATTCTGGCTATCGAGGGAATTCACAGCGGTCATCATCACAGCTGTGTATATTCCCCCGCAAGCCGACACAGACCGGGCACTAAAGGAACTGTATAGGACAGTGAGTGAGCAGGAAACCGCGCATCCTGAGGCTGCGTTTATTGTGACTGGGGACTTTAACAAAGCCAACTTCAAGCGCATCGCACCCAAATACCACCAACATGTTAACTTCAACACGCGAGGGAACCGCGTCTTAGATCACTGTTACTCCCCCTTCAAGGATTGTTACAAGTCCCTCCCGCGCCCACCATTCGGCAAATCGGATCACGCTTCCATCCTCCTTTTGCCCGCATATAGGCAAAGACTCAAACAGGAAGCACCCGCCCTCAGAACCATCCAGTGCTGGTCGGACCAATCAGATTCTATGCTACAGGACTGTTTTGATCACGCGGACTGGGAGATGTTCCGGTCAGCCTCTGATGACGACATCGAGGTTTACGCTGATAGCGTAACGTGTTTCATCAGTAAGTGCGTAGAAGACGTTGTTCCGACCAAAACAATTCGGCTGTACCCTAACCAGAAGCCGTGGCTAAATGGGGATGTTAGCGCGGCACTCAATGCGCGGACCTTCACCTTTAACTCCGGTAATGCGGAGGAGCATAAACAAGCAAGTTATGCCCTCCGGAAAACCATCAGAGCAGCAAAACGGCAGTACAGGGACAAGATTGAAGGACAGTTCAACACCACCGACTCCAGAAGCATGTGGCGGGGAATTAACACCATCACGGACTACAAAGGGAACACAAACTCCACCGTGAACACCGCTGCCTCTCTCCCGGACGAGCTCAACACCTTCTATGCTCGCTTTGAGGGAACTAACACCGCCCTCGCGGAGAGAGAGCTCGCGACTGAAGATACAGAGGTTAGTGCACTCTCCGTATCTTTAGCGGATGTAACCCGATCCTTCCGGCGGGTGAACGTCCGTAAAGCCGCGGGTCCAGACGGCATTCCCGGCCGTGTGATCAGAGCGTGCGCACCAACTGGCTGGAGTCTTCACGGACATTTTTAACCTGTCCCTCTCCCTGTCCGTGGTCCCCACATGCTTTAAAACGTCCACTATTGTTCCTGTACCTAAGCAGTCAAAAACCACCTGCTTAAATGACTGGCGTCCTGTTGCTCTGACCCCCATCATCAGTAAATGCTTTGAGAGACTAGTCAGAAACCACATCTGCTCTGTTCTCCCCCCCTCACTGGACCCACTGCAGTTTGCATACCGCACAAACAGCTCCACTGATGATGCCATTTCATCAACAATTCACACTGCTCTCTCCCACCTGGAAAAGAGGAACACGTATGTGAGAATGCTGTTTGTGGACTACAGCTCAGCATTCAACACCATTGTGCCCTCCATACTTGACATTAAACTCCGGGCTCTAGGCTTAAACAGCCTGTTATGCAGCTGGATCCTGGACTTCCTGTCAAACAGACGCCAGGTGGTCAGAATGGGCAGTAACATCTCCTCATCACTGACTCTCAACACTGGAGCCCCTCAGGGCTGCGTTCTCAGCCCACTCCTGTACTCCCTGTACACACATGACTGTGTGGCAACCCACAGCTCCAACACCATCATCAAGTTTGCTGACGATACGACGGTGGTAGGTCTAATCACTGACAATGATGAAACTGCCTACAGAGAGGAGGTGCACACTCTGACAAGGTGGTGTCAGGAGCACAACCTCTCCCTCAACGTCAGCAAGACCAAGGAGCTGGTGGTCGACTTCAGGAGGAATGAGAGAGAACACCGCCCCATCACCATCGATGGAGCACCGGTGGAGAGAGTCAGCAGCTTCAAGTTCCTTGGTGTCCACATCACAGAGGAACTCTCATGGTCCGTCCACACCGAGGCCGTTGTGAAGAAGGCTCATCAGCGCCTTTTCTTCCTGCGACGGCTGAGGAGGTTTGGAATGAACCGCCACATCCTCACACGCTTCTACACCTGCACCATAGAGAGCCTGCTGACTGGCTGCATCACCACCTGGTACGGCAACAGTACCGCCCGCAGCCGCAAGGCCCTGCAAAGGGTAGTGCGCACGGCCAGCTGCATCATCGGAGGTGAGCTTCCCTCCCTCCAGGACATTTACGCCAGGCGGTGTGTGAAGAGAGCTCAGAGGATCATCAGAGACTCTAGCCACCCGAGCCATGGGCTGCTCTCACTGCTCCCATCAGGCAGGCGGTACCGCAGCATTAGAACACGCACCAGCCGACTCCAGAACAGCTTCTTCCCACAAGCAATCAGACTACTTAACTCCTGATCCATCAGTATCATAACACACACTGGACAGAATATCACTCAGCACAACCCACTGTAGATACACACACATTATATACACATTTATTTATCATACAGCATCTATTGCACTTTGGATTTCAATTTTTCAATCTGTGAATAATATTTTATACTATACATTGTATATTATTATTATTATTATTATTATAGCGTAATGTATATTGTTTAGTGTATGTTTAGTGTATATTGTTTAAAGTATATGTATATTGTAAGTATGTGTATATTGTTTAGAGCTGTGAGAACTACACTCACATTGTGTAAATTATTTATTGTTTATTGTAGTGTATACTGTGCTGTGAGTAATTGTGTGCGCATCAGATGTGTAATCTGTTGTTGCTTAAATGTTGTACATGTCATGTCATGACTACTATGTTGCTCGGAACTGCACCTAAGAATTTCACCTACTGTTGCACTTGTGCATATGGTAGAGTGACAAATCAAGTGATTTGATTTGATTTGATTTGATTTGTGGATGTGTCATGTTCCCACTGCGGGAACGTGACCATCGCGATGTCGCAGTCAAAACTCAGTGATCTCCGCGAGGAGAGAGAGTCCCCTCTGCCACACCCCTACCGTCTCTGAGAGAGGTGGTACTTTGGCTGGTGGCCAGGGTGACCTGAGGGCGGTGCTGTGGTATTAAGAACCCCGACGATATGTGATTGCGTCGTGAAGCACGTATGTCATCAGTCCAATAGAGAGACGGAACGTCATAGGCAGGTGACGTCATAGACCCGGAAGCTATAAAGCACACCGGCAAACACATGCCGTTAGCTTCTGAAGAAGGCCTGAAACAAGGCGCTTGCGGGCATGCGAGGAGTATGGCCGGGTGACGCAGCGTCTCGTTCCCTATCAGGGAACTAAGGTTACAGTCGTAACCGAGACGTTCCCTTTCAAGGGAACTCACGCTGCATCACCACTCTGGGAACGAGAATACCCACGTCCCCATGCGAGTCTGGATGCCCGCCTGTGAAAGCTACGAGGTGAGCACCCGAGACCCCGGAGTAGCATTAACATCTAGTTCATAGAACCTGACAAAAGTATGCGGCGAGGACCAGCCCGCCGCATCACAAACTTCCTGCAGGGAGGCCCCTGCCAAGAGAGCTTGAGAAGCAGCCATACTCCTAGTGGAGTGGGACCGAACAGCCAAAGGAGAGGGCTGTCCGGCCGCCACATAAGCCAGTGAGATAGCCTCGACTACCCACTTGCTCATCCTCTGCTTTGACACCGGACCCCCACGGGATGGAGGTCCGTAGCAAACAAACAACTGATCAGTTTTCCTCCACAGGGCAGCTCTGTGGACATAGGCGTCTAACGCACGAACGGGACACAGCAGGTTTAACTTTTCCTGGTCTGACGTCACAAAGGGAGGAGGACAGAAGGCCTGGAGCACAATAGGTCTGACAGGATTAGTGAGGACCTTAGGAATGTACCCGGGCCTCGGAGAGAGAAAGGCCTTAGCCATACCCGGAGCAAACTCCAAGCACGAGGGTGCAACAGAGAGGGCTTGCAAGTCCCCAATTCTTCTAAGAGAAGAAATAGCAAGAAGAAACACTGTCTTGAAAGTGAGAAACTTTTCAGCAACTTCCTCGAGTGGCTCAAAAGGAGCCTCAGAAAGGCCTTGAAGGACGATGGCTAAGTCCCAAGCCGGCAACCTAGTGCGTGTCACAGGTCTCAGTCTTAAAGTTCCACGGAGGAAACGAGTTACTAGAGGGTGTCGCCCTAATGAAACTCCACTCAAAGGAGTGTGTTAAGCTGCTATGGCCGCCACGTACACCTTTAGTGTGGAGGGGGCTAACCCAGCAGAGAATCTCTCCTGCAGGAAATCCAGCACCACGCTCGCAGGGCAGTTAACTGGATCCCGCAGGTGATCTCGACACCATAAGGTGAAGAGTCTCCACTTTAGGAAGTAAAGTTTCCTCGTAGAAGGAGCTCTGGAGTGTAGAATGGTCTCAACAACCTCAGTTGAGAGACCGGAACTTATGAGCTGGGCCCCCTCAGAGGCCAAGCCCACAGTTTCCACAACTCCGGGCGGGGGTGAACAAAAACTCCGCCCGCCTGAGAGAAAAGCTCCCTCCTGAACGGGATCTCCAGGGGAGAGCCGTCGAGGAGAGACACCAGATCCGAGAACCATACCCAGCCCGGCCAGAACGGGGCTACTAGCAGGAGACGGGCCCCGTCCCGGCACACTCTCTCTAGAACTCCCAGAAGCAGAGCGTCCAGGGGGAAAGCGTACAGGGGCAGCCTCGGCCACTCCTGTACCATCACATCCAGTCCGAGAGGAGCTGGAGGCAACAGGGAGAACCACAGACGACAATGAGAGTTCTCGTGAGTGGTGAACAGGTCCACTTGGGCCCTGCCGAACTTCTCCCAAAGAAGCTCCACCACGTCGGTGTGGAGTCTCCACTCCCCGGGCCTCGGCCCCTGCCTCGACAGGATGTCTGCTTCCACGTTCAACCGCCCAGGAATGTACATAGCCCTGACTGACAGCAATTTTCCCTGAGCCCAGAGTAGGATAAGGCGCGCCAGCTTGTATAAGCGACGGGACCTCAAACCCCCCTGATGGTTGATGTAGGAGACCACCGATGTGCTGTCTGTGCGCACATGATGGCCCCTGAGATGCGGCAGGAAGTGCTTCAGAGCCTGAAACACCGCCAACATTTCCAGGCTATTTATATGCCACGAACGCTGGTGCTCCTGCCAGAGACCCTGGGCCGAGCGACCACTCATGGTCGCCCCCCAGCCCGTCAGGGAGGCATCCGTGGTCAGAGAAGTATGCTGACACAGTGCCCCCAGCGACGGGCCCTGGGTCAGGAACCTGGGGTCCTTCCACATAACCAAGGTGCGGAGAGACCGCCGCGTTGCCTTGATTACGCGGAAAAAGATTCGGGGAAAAACCCCTGGTCTTGAGCCACCACTGTAGCGGCCTCATGAACAGCAGGCCCGAAGGAATAACGTTGGACGCGGCTGCCATCAGACCCAACAGTCTCTGAAACTGCTTTACAGTGAGCGGCTGGTCTAGCTTCACCCCTTTCACGGCTGAGAGGATCGACCCCACGCGAGGCTCCGACAGACGAGCCTGCATAGTGACCGAATCCCAACTCACCCCGAGATAAGTGATCTACTCGGGGGGGGCCCTCTGGGCGGGAGCAGCAGACGAGACCTGGGGCTTACGGGGAAGGAACTGCTTGAGCGCCGCTGCCTGTTTTTTCGCCTCCAGGAACCTGTCGGTAACCGCGGTGACAGCGTCACCGAACAGGCCCTCCGGAGACAGCGGCGCATCAAGCAAAAAGCTCTTGTCCCTTTCCTTGATATCCGTAAGATTAAGCCACAAATGCCTCTCCGTGGCCACCAGGGCTGCCATAGAACGGCCGACGCATCGGGCCCTCTCCTTGGTGGCACGGAGAGCAAGATCGGCAGTCGATCGAAGTTCATTAATAGCATCGATCTCGTGGCTTTCCCCCAGGTCCCTTAGCAGATCAGCCTGGTATGCCTGCACGATAGACATCGTGTGCAGACACGCGGCGGCTTGACCTGCTGCCGAGTATGCTTTGCCCACAAAAGAAGATGTAACTTTAAGTGGTTTTGTGGGCAAAGTCGGAGCCTTTACGGTCGACGCAGACTCGGGTGACAGATGGCTCGCAAGCTTCTGTTCAACCCGAGGCAGCTGACCATAACCATGTTTCTTCCACCCCGAGATATTACTATAAACTGACGTCTGCGGGGTGAAAATGCGTGCAGACACAGGCCGCTTCCAAGACCTCGACACCTCGGTGTGGAGGTCCGGGAAAAACGGCAGACTCCTACGAGAAGGCTGAACAGAGCGCGGGGAGAAAGCGCTCGTCGAGTCTGCTTTTTACGGCAGCTTGCTCATGATGCTCATGTGGCCAGTCAATGTGTAGTCTGGCCACCGCTCTGCTCAGCACCTCCATGAGCTCCTCACTTGCAGGGGACTGAAGTGACGAGTCTCCACCCCCTGCATCGATGCTACAGACATCAACCTCCTCGGAGGAAGATAGCTGCAGCATCGCGGCCGCTCCCCGGGCGGGAGAAGCAGCAGAGCGGGCTCCCGATCCCAGAGAGGCAGCGCTGGATCTGGCGGGTGAAGGAAGAGATAGGGCGGGGCCCGTCTCCATCCCCTCCGCCAGATCCTTTTGCAAACCCCACGACATGAGTCGCCGCTGAGCCTCAGCAGCAGCGGGACCCGTGCCGTGGGGAGCGCTAGCCGGGACGCCCTCCTCGAAGAGCGCCCGGCAGGATCGCAGCACGCGAAGAGGCAGCGCCTCACAATGCTCGCAGCCGGCACCCTCGAGTGCCGACTGCGCGTGCTGCTCTCCCAAACAAACAACGCACATCAAGTGTGTATTCCCGCTCGTGATGTAGCATGAGCAGGGAGGAACACACTGTCTGTAACGCTGTTCGCTCATCATGATATCACTTTTCTCTTTTCAATGTGGGTGAGAGTGCAAACAAAACAAAACAGTCTGAACTCAGACACAACACAAAGACACTTTGGACAGTAACACAGAGCGCTTGTTGAAGGCAACAGAAGCTAACGGCGTGTGTTTGCCGGTGTGCTTTATAGCTTCCGGGTCTATGACGTCACCCGCCTATGACGTTCCGTCTCTCTATTGGACTGATGACATACGTGCTTCACGACGCAATCACGCAGAGGCGTTCCCAGAGCGGTGATGCAGCGCGAGTTCCCTTGAAAGGGAACATGCAGAAATAGCTCCTGTAGTCTATAGCCTCTGGCCAAAAAATCTGAGAGAACGAGAGAATTATGCATTTTATTTCTGGAAAAAATCCTCCGATGCCGCAAATATCGTCATTTTGCATCATCTGAGAATTTTTTCCAGAAATAAAATGCATAATTCTCTTGTCTCAGGGGGATTTGAGGGAGGAAAGTACCATAATTTGAATATACTACCGGGTTTCTACTGATACAAATCCTAATGCTAAATCGCTGAAGTAACCCTTTAATAGACTTGGTCTATTTTTGCACTGTAAAAAACACAACTTGAAAAAAGTTGAAATGACTGACTTTGTTGTGTTGGATCAGCAAAAATTCACACGCTGTAAAAAACACAACTTGAAAAAAGTTTAAATTACTGACTTTGTTGTGTTGGTTCAGCAAAAATCCACACTGTAAAAATCTCGTACAACAAAAAAAAATCTTAATACTAATTTCCCCTAACTTTTTCTTGTTGACTCAACTTTTGTAAATAACAGTTATATGAACTGAAAATAAGTTGTCTGTGACACAAATAATTTTTTAGTTGACTCAACTTGACATTATTTGTTTTCTGGAGAGATGCAACTATTCTGTAACAAATCTTTTGTAGTTGAGCTAATTCAACAATTTGTGTCTGTTGGAAACAGAAGTTCCCTTTCGTTCAGTCACTACGACGTAACGTTAGTGACTAACGAATGGGGGTTTCGCTTAGAAGCCAATTACCTTCGAGGAATTTAACAGCGCCCAATGGCAGTGTCAATGCCATGGGCATGCGGAATTTGCATGCGTAACTCCGCCCCACATCGTGGGTATATAAGGAAGTATGCTGGCAACATTGCATTATGTTTCTGCTTTGGAGCCAAGAGCATCTCTTCACTCCTACAAGCCTGAATTCTGAAGTCTTCTCTTCAGTCTTTGAGACGAGCAGTTCTCCAGGGTGTTGGTGTGACGGCGCATTCCAGCGATCTCGCATTGCCTGCCTGCTGATCTGTGCAGTGATCTGCAACAGCTGTGTGTGTTTTCCCTGGGTGCTTCGGCACTCTGCAGAGCTTTCCTCTCACAAAAAGAGCTTGCGCGTGGCACGTCTTTTTCAAGACGGTTCGCCCGTGCACTTCCGGGTGCGATCGATCTCCGTTGCTGTCTATGGGCACATTCACTGCACGACGTGTTTGGGCTTCAGCACATTCGGGCAGTGTTTGTGGATGTGTCATGTTCCCACTGCGGAAACGTGACCATCGCGATGTCGCGGACGAGAGAGTCCCCTCTGCCACACCCCAATCTACCGTCTCCGAGAGAGGTGGTACTTTGGCTGGTGGCCAGGGTGACCTGAGGGCGGTGCCGTGGTATTAAGAACCCCGACAATCATTCCTCGGGCCACGCCCCCCTCTCACACAGCTTCCCGCGAGTGCTGAACTGATGCGGTGGGACCGTCTCTGACGCCCCGTTCGTTTCGTTCACACTCCAGATAGCAGCAAGATGTCGATCGCCGCATCTCAAGGTGGGCTAGAGTCCTTTGGGGATGACGATTAGGCTGCGCTCCGCCTTCGGGTGTGTCAGTGCTGCCGGATCTGACCTAGAGTTGACAGCCATGTTATCCCGGGCAGCCGCGAGCCTCGGGCTGGTGTGGAACTCCGCCCTGTCAGGAGCGCTCGTGGTTGTGCGATTGGTTTTGATAAACGGGCGGCACCTGACAGCTGTTGGGCCCCTGCCCAATGCCTTTCACTCCCGAGATGTATGAGGAGATCACACGGTCCTGGAAGTCCCCGTGCTTCCCGTGACCATTCGGTGGCCTCCTCTGCCTTCTCTGCCTTCGATGGGGCCGCGGCCAAGGGTACACTGGAGTCCCCCCCACTGTTGAACACTCTGTTGCGCACTACGGTGTCCACGGAGGGCTTCGTGGCGTGGCTATCCTAAGCACCCAACTGCGCCCAACGGTTCTCGGCCGCCCGAAAGCAGACTGAGGCTGTAACACGTACTGCCCCGGCGGCCAGCTGCTGCACCAGCCGCCGGCTCAGTCACCTCAGTCCGCTTGCCGCCAAGGGCGCCCTCCCGCCCGGCCCCAGCAGCAGCCTTCACCTGGGCCTCGCTGTGAAGGTGGTTGCAGGATGATGCCAGTCCACTCCACAGCCTGACTAAATGCCAGGCTGGAGGTGGACAACTCAGAGATGGGTTCCAGTTCTTTCCAGGGGATGGTAGCAGGGTCTCTCCTTCCCCCAGTGGAGGGCCGGGGGAAAATCCTTCCACTGCTGGCCCCCGGGCTAGCAGCGCTTGGAAAGAACTCATGTTCCTGTCTCTGAGGACCCATAGACTGGTGATGGCAGTGTGCGCCACCTCCGGGCCACGCCGCTCTCGTCCCTCTCTCTCACCAGCCTCCTCTCAGAGCAGACCCCAGTGGAACGTGTGTCCTTCCCTGGTCTCCTCTGTCAGGACGCAGCTGCTGACTGTGCCCCCACACCGGGATGCTACGCCTCCCATGTCTGGGCCAGTCACGCTGCCTCACTGCCCCACCCGGGGTACGTCTGTGGTTCGAGTGACCCTGCTGGTCAGTTCCTAGGACGGGCATATCATTACGCGGTCCTCCCATTCGGGGCTATCTCTGTCCCCTCGCGTCTTTACGAAGATTGTCGAGGCAGCCCTTGTGCCCCTCCGGCAGCACGGGGGTTCGCATCCTGAACTACCTCGACGACTGGCTCATAATGAGTCACTCTCGAGCTGAGGTTTGCGAACACAGAGATCTAGTGCTCCATCACTTAGCCCGTCTGGGCCTTCGGGTCAACTATGAGAAGAGCAAACTTTGCCCCGGACAGAGGATCTCTTTTCTCAGTATGGATATCGACTCGGTCGCCATGTGCGCAGTCTCTGCTGACTTGCCTCCGTCAAATCGAGAGCGAGAGTGCGGTTCCACTGAAACTCAGAGGCTCCTGGGGAATATGGCATCACCAGGCGCGGTGACGCCGCTCGGATTGCTACATATGAGACCGCTTCAGCATTGGCTACGAGATCGAGTCCCGAGATGGGCATGGTGGTCTGGCACGCTCCGGGTACAAGTGACTCGGGCCTGCTTACAGACGCTCACCCCGTGGTCGAACCTCAGTTTTCTACGGACCGGAGTGTCCTTACAACGAGTTTCCAGGCATGTTGTTGTATCAACAGATGCCTCCACCTCGGCTGGGATGCCATGTGCAATTTGTTTTGCGGGTGCGTTGAATTGTATTAAATCCAGACCAAAAATCCTAATAATCAAACTAAATCATAATAATTATTCATGTTAATAATAATATAATATATTATTCATATTAATATAATAATATACAACAACAACAACAACAAAACATTAAAACATTTATTGTCCCTGTTTTGTAATTAATAACAAATTAGATTTTAGTGATATTTTCACCACTCAAATAGGAAATGTCCCTGGTTTCCATTTCAGAAATCTGGTCACCTTACTATACTGGATTAACACCATACATTTCCAGCGTGGGGGAATGGATTGTTTTCCCAAGAAAATGCTTTTTTGAATAGCTGTCGACTGTAGTGACCTCTATGCATGAAAGGGTTAATACACGTATTTACCGCCCGTCCGTAGCTTTCAGTAAATTAACTTGTCTAATGATTAATAAAACATATAGGCTAAATATCAATTATGTTTATTTTCTTCACTGATACAGACGGAAATTAAGTTTAGCAGTCAAAGAGACAGTGCAAGATAACAGGCCTGGCGTCAGGATGGCATAACTGGGGGTTTGGGGGTGCCACTATATGTACATGGAGACTGATTTGGCCTTCTGCCCTGCTCTTTTTCATTTATTTATTTACTTATTTATTATTTCTCTATATTATTGGCTGGCCGATGCACATTGGGCTTTTAATATTAAACCGACAGCCTAATAATCATATTATGCTGTCGGTTTAATATTAAAAGCCCAATATTAAATAATAAAAGCTCAATGTACAGAATGCACTGCTCTATCTTTTACCTCATCTACAGCGAACGGCTTCTACGTGCAAAAGAAAAACTCTACATGAAGGCGCAGTGGACGTGACCTATGTGGCATTTCCTGAAGGATCGAGGTTGTTCCTTGACTTCCTTCCTTGGTCATCTGAAGTCTTTACGAGAGGCTCGATCCAGACTGGAGCTGACGGATTCTCTAGTTACATCGGGATGGGCGTCCCGAGATAAAACAGAACAGAAAAATAATTAGCATAGCTGCTGTTCAAAGCGTTAAGCAAAGACAATAATGTGCACTGATATAACTATAGAGTACAAGGTTAGGAGATGCATCATGTGAATGCCTGGCTAAAGATGTACAGGGTCTGCTCATTTGTGTCTGCTGCGTGGTTTGAATTTGGAGCTCCGCCTCGTTGACTCTAAATCCTCAGTTTTTCTTCTTATATCAACTCAATAATGAATATTTTCTCATTTTATAGCGGGTGAACATATCCTCGATAGTATTCTATATCTCAAACAATCGGATTGCTTTGTTGTCGCTACTTATATCCATATTTCCGAACATCCGCTACGAGCCTTAGCCGGCTAGCATCACCAGCATGGTCTCGCATATCGCTCGCTTCGTGAGCTTTTATTTTTATATGTTTAGTTTTATGCAATTTCGTTATGTGCTTCTCATTTTACTACCATAGTGTTTTTTGTTTTTTATATTGCTTTTTAGGTTTAATTTATATTTATACATGTAATACAGTTCTTTGTTCAGGGAAGAAGGAGGCGGGAACTGGCAAACATTCAAATGACTTTAATAAATAAATAAAAAAAGGGAAAGTAATACCACCTACTTAGAGCACATCGCCACGTATTGAGTGGTTGATTGTGAGCATGGAAAAGTAATGGACTTTGAAAGTACTTTCCATAAAAATTATGAAAAAGATACAAGAAATGAAAAAATAAATAAATAAAAATAATGTTTGAATAAAACAAATTAATAGAAAAATAATCAGCATTATATAATACTGTAATGTGTACTGTGACAATTATATAATGCTGTGACGTGACGAGTGTCGTCAGTCGCAGAAGTGGGGTTGGGTTTGGAGGGAAGTTCACGGATTGGCTGGGCATGTTTTCAGACTTCAACCAATAGGAGACTGGCACACTTTCTTTTATAAGTCGCCTCACAACAGGTGAGCGACAGTATTGTCTTTGTTTTAGAAACCGAGAGCAAGTTTTACGCCACAATGAGTGGACAAGGAAAAAACGGTGGAAAGGCTCGCGCCAAGGCCAATAGTCGCTCTTAAAGTAGTGATGGGAAGTTTGGTTCTTTTCCGCAAATCGGTTCTTTCGGAAAGTTCATTTCAATGATCTGGTTTAAAAAAAAAAAAAAAAAAAAAAAAAAAAGTTCACCGGTTCTTTTACGTTCTCACGTAATGACGTCATTTCTATCATCCCGGTGGATGAAAATACATTAAAACACATTCATATAAAGTAATTTGTAATCATTAGTATAATACTAAACTTAGTATAATAATAATAATAATAAAAATAAGTATCGTCATCATCTTGGATAAGTTCTTACATTTACGTTTTGCAAAAGCACGCAATACAGCCAATGTGGTGCAAACGTGGATGTTTACAGGGATTAAATACATTTACATTGATAACATACATTTACACAATGTCACGGCTCACACACAGGGAACAGTAAGATCCATTTGCCGTATCTTTATTAGGATAAGCCGTACTCACAACCAGTCCAGGCAAGTGTAAAACTCCAAATTGTCAATCCAAACACCAGAACAAACACAAGAAACCAGTGAACCAGACCTTGCCAGTGACATGACATATAGCAAGGACTCCATGACAACACTGAACCAAACAGGGTATATATACACACAGATACTAACAGCTGTGTGCAATGATCAATGAGTGACAGAACAGGATGATGGGAAATGTAGTTTAGGTGTGAATGACACCGTGGGGGAGGAGGACCTCTAGTGGTTACCCGGGGAAACACAAACCAGACACTGTGACACACAAGTCCTCGGTTCACCCGTGCTCATATTATCAGCACAGCATCAGTTGTCCGAGAGAAATGGTTCGGTTCAGACAGTGCTACGCATGCTCACTTTGCTCAGTCTCTCAGCTCATCGGTTCCCAGTACCGAACATGTCCGAAAGAAACGGTTCTTGATTCTGTACTGATGATCCGAGAACTCCTGCAACCCGTTCCTGACTCAAGAACCGCTGTATCAGTGTGCTGAGCTGAGAACTGCTGCAGCTGAATAGTCTAAATCAAAACTACTGTTTTGATGAATACATTAAGATTTATATCAACTGTTGAGGGACCGACAGTCAAGGTAAGGAAGGCAATGAAAAATAGTTTCCCAAAAAATTATTTAATATAAACTCAGGCTTCTACACAAAAGATTAAAAAAAGGACAACTAAAGTCCAAATAAACAAATCAAATGTTTAGGCTTATAACTGTGGTCAACAGAACAAAACAAAACTCAAATAACTAAGTACATGTGAGAATCAACCTGAACTGACCTTCTAATGAAACATCAGGGACATATTTATACAAACGGACTAGTCCACATTAACACACAATAATAACAAGGCCAGTTCAATAATTAGAATACAAATAAATACATAACTTAAGTCAATAAAGAAACAAATCAAGCAAACAAGACATTAGCATCAGAAACCCAGATCCAAACATTATATTCCCCCCCACAGTCAATTTGCTGATTGGTAGCGGCTGGAGGAACCAAAACCGGCAGTCTGTGCAGCCCTCCGGCCCTTAACACATGCGCACTGCAAATCGCTGATCATCAGTCAACAGTTCCGACCATCCGCAGCACCCCAACGGTAACTTAAACTCGAATAAATCAATATTAATATCAGTGTACCATACAACATAAACTAGATTGTGTGCACTCCAACCAGCTAATGATGCACTGCCACTCAAAATAAATATGTAAATGAGGAGTCTTATTACCAAATAATTATGCTATGAATACAGAAATCATTACGTGGGGAAACCGAAATACTAATATATACAAAACGTGTGTGTGTGTGTGTGTGTGTAACATTACCGCTCACTGATGTGTGGCCACATCGCGGGCCATCAGATCAACTAGAAATTAAATAAGCTGTTCCTGAAAATATCATGCATTATTGATAAAACAAATACATGTTTTGTTTGACCGTTTTACAATCCATGCATTGTGTTTCCAAACTTTAAAATAATACAGTGATAAGACAGCAATTATGTGATGAACATGTTTCAAACATGATTTATTTTATACGCATGAAACCTGCATTTCGTTTCTCTGAACAAATGACACGCATCATCAGCTCATCGGTTCTCAGTATCGAACATGTCCAACAGAAACGGTTCTCGATTCTGTACTGATGATCCAGTTGTACATGCATGCTCAGCTCATCGGTTCTCATCGAATGTGTCCGAAAGAAACGGTTTGTTCAGATTCGAGAACTGATAACTCGAGAACCGCTGTACGTTCGGTAGTACACGCGCATGCTCAGTATCAGCTGCTCGTGAGTTCTCATCAGGGATGGGCGATACCACTTATTTTGTTTTCGATACGATACCGATACTTTCAAGGCCAGTATCACCGATATTGATACCGATACGATATTTCTAAACTGAACTTTTAAATGATTCAATGTATTCAATTATTATAATTACTGAGTAAAATGGGTAAAGATACCCACTTAACATTTATATTTGAAAGGCATTTTAACCTGCAATATGCCTTAATTGCTACTTATTAGATCATATTTTTGTTTACACATAGTTAAAATATGTTGACTTATAGTGGTAACCATGGAAATCTACAAATACTATAGCTGAACTACAGTCACTGTAGTAAAACCATGGATCATTTTCATAAGGGACTGCCAGTGCACCCATAAAATGCAACCTTTTTATTCTGACAGTGTATGCTTTATATCAACATTAGTTACAGAATAGAACATGGTCAATATCAACATTTAACATTACATTTAAAGAGTGTAATTGCACAAACCATGTAGGCTACAATTTCAATTTGTTTATTGTGAAATAAACAACTGTCTTCTGATGAGCATTGTTCTGTGGCTGCGTTTCCAAAAACATCAATGGTTTCTTATGATACTTTTGGAAAGCGCAGCTCTGTTTGAATACAGTGTCATCAGTGAGCGAATGCTCTCTCTGTGATTGACTGGTGCTGTCTTGCAGCGTTTGCTTGCTTTCAGATCATGGTTCAGATGAGCAGGAAAATAGTTATATACAACTATTCTGGTACATAGGTTATTTGTATTGTTTGCATTAAATAATCGTTTTAAATAAACAAAATTACTGGTAAAAAAAAAATACACCTTAGTATCGATATTTTTATTTGAGTACCGATACTTTTCGATGCTCACATTAGTATAGATATATCGATACTTCATATTGATACGCCCATTCACGACTGACAAAGACTGATGGTGTGTTCCCGGCTTTACAGAATGAACCTGCGCTTGGAATTGAAAAGTCTTAATGTTACTTGCGGCCTGATGGATGGGTTCCCGCATTAATGCGTATCTCCCGCATTAATGCGATTCAATGCGAAGTACTTTTTATAGAATTTTGCATTTCTGCTGTTTATCTATCACACAACTGCAAATTATAGGCTAAGTGAATAGGTAAACACACTTAATGAACTCACAGGCGTGAGATTCATGAGACTGCCACCTAATTGCCTAACACAGCTGTCAATCAAACTCATCAAGCATTATGCAAAAACTATAGACTGTAAAAAAACACATTTTATTTATTTCAGTATTTGAGATGTTATAATAATTTTGTAATTACGTTAAAATAATTTAAACAACTGTTCTTTAACAAACATTATTATATTTGTATAATAAACTGGGGGGGCCTAGTCATCATAGTGGGCGGGCCTGTGCTGGCTACACCCCTGCTTTACAGAATATAATAAAATAATATAATTTCTGCCTCATTCTGTGATGTGAAGAGCACATCCAATCTCAAAAGTAGGTTATTTCAAACACTCGAAAACGACCAGGCCTGCGTTTCCAGATAACGATGGATCTTCACACTTAAGAGCGTTTTCTACGAGGGATATTACGAACGTTCGTGTTGCTTTCACATGCGTTTCACAAACATGAACTTAACACGATCGCACGCAGCTGTGCTTTAAGTGCTACTTAAGAGTCGCAGTCTGTTTGTCAAGTGCTGAAAAGTCCCCTTATAGAATGGCTCACAGTTGTAGCACAACCTTCTATTTCAAAATGTTTCGCCTAATTATCATTTGCTATGAGGTCAAAAATCTATATAGCACATAGGCTTTTTCACATAGGTGGAGACAAAAAAATGACTGAATCAAAACAAAAAACAAAGAAAATACATTTTTCAAAAAGAGGAAAGTAATGCTATTTTAGAGGAGGTGGAGCTATACAAACATCATTTTCAGCAGGTTTAATAGCAGTCATACAAATAAACTAAAACTAAAAATCAGGAGGTCAGGAAGAAGTGCAATCCTCAAGGGTACCACAGAGATCAACAATTAATAAAACATGTGGTGGGACAGTAAAACTACTAAGGTTCATTAGTTAACATGGACTAATAATGAACTGCACTTATAAAGCATTTATTTATCTTTGTTAATGTTACTTTCAACATTTACTAATACATTATAAAAATGTTGTTAACATTAGTTAATACACTGTGAATTAACATGAACAAACTATGAACAGGTGGATTTTTATTAACTAACGTTAATAAAGATTAACAAATACAGTAACAAATGAACTTCTCACGGTTAGTTTGTGTTACACCGTAAAAAATGATTTGTTGACACAACTTGACTTGGTCAAGTCATCTTGTTGCATTGACTCAGTTAAGTTTAGCCAACATTAGTGGTTAAGTTAACTCAACTTATATGTATTTGTTGAAATAACTTGCAGTAAATTGGGACAACGTACTGTATCAATTAATAAGCATTTATATTTTTTTGTTAAGTCAACTTAAAAACATATTGGTTGAACTTAGTTTTTTATGTTTTCACAACTATTAACCAAGTTTAATTGACATAAAATAGTATTTTTTCCTCAACATCACAACTTAACTTTTTGAGTTTACTAGACTTCATTGCTTGCTTTGACAATAAGTTTTAGATATCTACCTGGAACCAGATTTTTAAATGAACACAACTGCAAAATTGAAACTGTCAGCATTTATTTTTTAAACAGATACACAGTACCCAAAAACAGACAAAAATAATTAGCTTGCAAAGATATAAGAACATCACAAGAAATGCTCTTTTTCTTTATGCACAGACCCATTCTTAGAGAATAGTACAAATAATTCTTGTCATTATCAGATATTTTCCTTACAGTAACAAGTGTACATGAAGAATTCACAAAAAGCAGTGTTTCACTTTTCAAATAAAACTGTCTTCAATTCCCAATCAAACTTCAAACATGACAAGGTAACAACAAGAAAACAGTCTGTTTGAAAATAATTCTAGAATACTAGAATACCAATATTAAAATATACAGCTCACAGAAACATGTGCAAACTTCGCTATGCACAGACCCATTTTAGAGCCTAAAATAGTACAAATAACTTTCCTTGTCATCAGATATTTTCCTTACAGGAACAAGTGTACATGAAAAATTCACAATAATTTGTGTTTAACAACTTCAAATAAAATAGTCTCTTCAATTCACAATCAAATGTCAAACATGACAAGGAAAGAGCAGCAGGACAAGGTAACAAGAAAACATTCTGTTTGAAAATAATTCAAGAATACCAATGTTACACTTATAACAATGAGATCTAAAATAACAATGGTCTTAAACTTTAAAACCATGTAACAGTGCAAGTGCTATATTGCAATAGTAGCAAGGAGGAGAAAATAGTTTCTTATCTCAGCAACTTGCTCTTCAATGAGTGAACTCTTGCGGTGCAAGAGTCTGATCCAACTCCAATGAACAGGCGCTGTATCACTTCAAAAGTGAATTTTAATTCCTTTGGGTAGTCAAGGTTTAATGCGTACACCAGGCCCATCAGGTTCAGAAAAGCATTAGGTATGTCACTCAGGTGACGCATCACCACTTCTTCCTCAATCACCAGGGCAACGTCATTTTAGAATTCAGGCAGAGGTTCCATCACATTTTCCACAACCACTAGGATTCCGATCACCACACCCTTGATCACATCTTCTTCACGGTCACTGGGCTTTGTAGAATGAAAACAAAATTAAGGTCCTATTAGTTAAAACAAATTTCACAAACAATTTAAAGTCCCCAGACCCCTGCAAATTAAGAGATCTAATGTTAATTTTTCCCTCGTTTTGCCTTAAAGGGTTAGTTCACCCAAAATTGAAAATAAAGTCAGTAATTACTCACCCTCATGTTGTTCCAACCATGTAAGACCTTCGTTCATCTTCGGAACATAATTTAGTATAATTTTGATGAAATCTGAGAGCTGTCTCACTCCTCCATAGGCTTTCAGAGGGACTGAAACTTGATGGCCCAGAATAGTAAGTAAAAACGTCATTTTAGGAGTCCAAATGACTACAGTGGCTCTGTATTAAGTCTATCATGCGACGAAAATACTTTTTGAGCGGAAAAACAACAAAAATAACGACTTTATCCCACTATTATTGTTGTTCAATTTGAGCCTGAGATTACGGCGTTCTTCTTCTACTACTACTAACCTCAGTTCTCGCGCATGCGTCGTGGCACTCCCGCGAACTCTCGTCAGAGGCTCAAATTGAACAACAATAATAGTGGGATAAAGTCGTTATTTTTGTTGTTTTTCCGCTCAAAAAGTATTTTCGTCGCATGATAGACTTAATACAGAGCCACTGTAGTCATTTGGACTCCTAAAATGACGTTTTTACTTACTATTCTGGGCCATCAAGTTTCAGTCTCTCTGAAAGCCTATGGAGGAGTGAGACAGCTCTCAGATTTCATCAAAAATATACTAAATTATGTTCCGAAGATGAACGAAGGTCTTACATGGTTGGAACAACATGAGGGTGAGTAATTACTGACTTTATTTTCAAATTTGGGTGAACTAACCCTTTAAAGGTTTCAGCTTACCTCGCATATCTTCATGAATTTAGAAGGAGTCTCTCGCATGTACCACGGCAGGCCAAGCAATGCTGCAGTCCTCATCCTTTGGTTTGATGTCTGTAAAATATAGGATGGTTAAAGTACCTGCTTTATTGGTTCAATCCTTTGTTTTTCCTTTTCATTTATGACACAAATTGAATAGGTTACTTTTTAGATGATTACTCTGAAGTCATTGTATGAAAAGATGTCACTATCAATAGGTTTATGGTGCGAGTATTGAGTAAGTGAGTAAATTATCACAGAATTGTCATTTTAGGGAGAGAAAGATTGCTTTAAAATAAATTGACTCACATTCTTATCAAGGCTCTCCAGTATTGAAGTCATTTCTGGAATGTCCTCATAACGCTTTGACCGGAATAACTGTATCAGCTTTGAGAGATGACCATCTAGGCCTTCCAAAAAGGACTTGCTCAGGTCCTTTGAAACAAGCCTGGTAAATTCTTTGCGGATCTATAAAAACAAATACATTTACAAATTGAACAAAGACGCCAGGGTCTCAGCGACAACCTTAAAACATTAACAAGTAAAAAAATAAAATAAAAAAAGTCACTCAATGTGAAAGAACTATAATAGAAAGAAATATAATCTTAGGATATTAAGTTTGCCCATATCTTCTAATAGAACAGCACAACTTTCACAGCCCAAGATTTTGATTAATTCAAAGCACACAGAAACAAACACAATTTACCTGTCTCTCTGTGAAAATTGCTGGCCATCGGATTTTCATTTGTGACACTGGTGGCTCCTCATCAACGACTTCTTGTCTTCTCAAAGAATACGTGCTGCTCATAGCAGCATCAACAAATGTGATGTCCGGAGTCCTCTTCATCATCTCCACAGACATTTGCTCTCTTTCCTTTTCTAGACTTTCCTGGTCTCTGTCCTGAGGTAGATCTGGTAGAAAATTTGTTTCGCACCGTCTTGGTTTCTTGACTTTGTTTCTCTTTCCTCTTGTCTCCCCAAGACCTCTCCTTTCAGAATTCACTTTCAGTTCCTGACAACCAGCATCTCTCAGCTTTTGCCGGTAGTTGCCCATTTTAAATTTCAAACTAATTTTCCACCCATACCACCCAGATGTGGAGCTTGGCTCTTTGAGACAGGGGTGTTTTTCAATTAAAGCAGCTGCTACATTCTCAATCTCTTCATTCCCAGGATAGGCTTTGTATGAGTATATATTTTCTGCAAGTTTCTCAAGAATTTCAATCTTAATGTCTCTGGGAATTGACAGAAGTGTTCCATCCTTTCGAAATGCCTCATTTCCTTGTCTTAGCCTCAGCTCCACATCATAAGTAAAAACAGGGATGGGAAAGGTGGTTGGCCATGGCTGCGAACGAGGGGCAGATAACTCTGAATGGATGCTGGGTGAAGAAGTTGATGGAGATGACGATTCACTTAAAATTGCAGTGTCTAAACTGGAGTCTGATAATGTATCAGGAAAGGGGGTGAAAAGGACCTTCAGTGTAACCTTGTCTTTGGGCAGATCAGCTACGCAGGTAAGGTTACAGAAATCATGGAAGTCTTCATCTTCATATTGAAGGTCAAAAGAATCTCTTAGTTGGAGCTTGTTTTTTAGTTCAAGCTTGAGGCCATCAACTGAATCTGGAACAGGATCAAGTCTAACTTTTTGAATGTTCTCTGGGGAGACGATCACACGGAACAGCATTTTGAAATGGGAATTGAAAATTCCAGGGTTTCTCTCCAACTGGGGAAAAAGTAAAAAGATGTTATTCATTTGATTGATGTTTACATATTTTAATGTAAACACCTAAAAAAAAACAAAAATCAAAATGTACCTTAGTGAAGCAAGAAGGTTTTTGGTGTGATATTTAACTTGCCAGCTCTGACATAAGGATAAAGTGGATGGTATCCATTAAGCTCCTGATGTTCCACAACCTGCAGTTCAGAAGTGCAATAACTTGTCAGCTCATAACTTCGCAAATGCTCTATGTACCAGGCTTTGAAGGGTTTGAGGATGAATGACAATTTGTTGTTCACAATTATCATTTTGACAATTTCGCCAAAGTCGGGCAGTCCACTGGTATGCCCTACAGACAAAAACATTCCCTCCGAGTACTTGGTACCATAGATGCATGCATGAGTTGAAAGAAGTACAGAGTTTATGTGTCCATATTTTTGCTCAATGACTTGCCTGATGGCAGTGTTTAAGCTTGTAGTGGATGATTAAGGCACGCTGGTTGGGCGAGGAAAATCTGCAAATTTTGCAACACCACCTCATCGATTTCTGCTTCCACTCTGCTTGCACTATACTGATCCTGCAAATAAAAAAATAAAAAAGTAAAACTCCATCTAAGTACACATATACATGTTACATTCAGAAATATTCACTGAACATAGGGCTGCACAACTATTCAAATATCGAATTGCGATTACTGATGCCACGATAACGTAAGCATGCAACGTCGATACGTTGTAAATTATAAAGTCACAAAATAAAAGTAAAATACCACGTTACTACTAGTACGTCGTGTTAGCTGAGAAGGATTTGCATGCAGGTATGATGTTCATTCTATTAATCAGGAGCAGTTTCTGTGATGTATTAACAGTTTTTGTTAGTATTGTGTATTTACCATGGTAAGTGTTGTTTCCATAACCCAAAAATACCAATTTATGTTCACTTTGTCTTATTTTGTATATAGCCTGATATTAACTTTGTATAAAATAATAAATATTTTTAAAAGACTGAACTAGTTTGGGACTGCTATTAAATAGCTTAACCTTGTTAAGCATTTATGTATCAGTATTAGTCATATTCTTACAATTTGTGTTTATGTTAAGTAAAGGGGGACAGTAATTTTTGAGTCTACAATTTTTTTGTAAACAAATGTATAATAGGCATAAAAAAAAATGACCATGCGAAAATGTGGGTGCCATGGGCAAACGAGTTGAGAACCACTGTGATAAAGCTAGGCTATTTAAAACATAACTGAATCATTTGAAATTAATAAATCACCCATTACAATTTTAAGGGAATAATCGAAAATGATGTCATAATTGTGCAGCCCTAAAACATCTTACTTCCCAAATACAATTATGAGGCAAAAAATGTTTTACAACTTTTTATTTCTATTTCTGGTGATGCATTAAATGTTATACTAATGATTTTGCTGTCAATATAAAATTGAGCAGGCTGTTAATATAGCTTTTATTGTGAAAATGTTTTATATAAATAAAGTAACCCTGAAATTGATGATTCTTCAGGGCTTCACAGGTAACACAATTGACATAAAAGTTTAATCTTGTGATAATGAACTAAGTGTACAAATTTATGTATGATATATATGATTTATGTACACAAAGTTGACATTATATTAATACAAAATCATGGCAAGTTGCCTATATAGGTCAACAGAAGAAGCACCGTTTGCACATGCTCAAAAACGCATGGTATGTCATTTGAAAAAAATAACAACTGGCCGTTTAACATGTAACGTAAATCAAGCATTTATAGTATGGTCAACACTAATTATGGACTGGCGGCGGTGCTTCAGATATTAACGTTACTGGTCATTCTGTGTTTCTAAAAAAAATATATCCGATTAAGAACAAGCTAAAAAGTAACTTATATGTACACAATTTACCATCATTAACATATACTAGTCAAATACTTCTCTTTCTGCTCACGTCTCGACAGCAGCTCGGTGTCTGGCTAACACACTGTATAGCTACCAAAAATGTGCGTGCCTAAATTTTACATGAAAGAAAGAACAAATCAGGGTACTTACAATAAAAATCCATCTGTAGATCTCCTTTCGTCTTCGTCGCCTTTTTTTCTCTCGCACCATCAACTCATGTCGTGATCTCGTCTTCTCGTGCAGAAAATGGCGATGGCGCGTCTGGTTCAAATGCGTTAGTACGTCATCATGACGTAGAGTTTCTGGCACATGCGCATGAGGCAGAAAGTTGAAAGAACCTATGGTTTGTTGTTATATGAACACATTATTATAAGTTTTCCATTTAACTTTAAGTTGAGGTTGTTATAACGCATCCTATTGTGTAGTGAGGCACTGCAAGTTGACAGGACATAATTTTACTTGTCCACCTGACTAAAACTCAGAATCACTTTTTACAGTGTAGTTAATACATTAACTAATGAAACCTTATTGTAAAGTGTTACCGGTGGGACAAATGACCCCCCTTCTTACACCGAAATAAGAAAAGGCACTGTCAATACTTGGCCTCAGATGGGATTTGTGGTGGTATTGACCTCCATAGAGGAGTAGGCATGCCTGAACCTGAACCAGAACCATGGTCCATCATGCTCACAGGAGGAATCAGGTTCACCTCCCTTTGTAAGACACATCTCCCCATGCTCGAGCCTCCATCTTCAATTGTTAGACCACAACACCTCAGAGCTTTGAGAATGTCTGTGGTTGTAGTCAGTACTTAGCGCAGCTGAAGAGGGAGAAACTATGTCCCAA
Source organism: Romanogobio albipinnatus (assembly GCA_023566225.1). NCBI lineage: Eukaryota > Metazoa > Chordata > Actinopteri > Cypriniformes > Gobionidae > Romanogobio > Romanogobio albipinnatus. Next base: position 8,690,612 of record CM042239.1, read on the forward strand.
AAGATATCAGAAAATGTCTTAAAGATGCCAATGAGAAGGACATTAACATTCACCAGCAGCTCACAGACCTCAAGAAAGCCAAGCTGGCTTTAGAAGAGAGGAGACTGCACTGGGGGAGATGAGGTTTGCAATGCCCTCCATTTTGGTGCCAATTATCTTTCCAGATGATTCAGGTAATCAGGCAAGGTGTTTAATGTTGACTAGTCATACGTGTTTTAATAATTTGAAATATTATTTTCCATGTAGTTAGGATCCTATTGTGCAATGTCTTTTGCAAATCCTGACAGACAACAAACTCAAATATATTTAGATTCACTGGTTTGATGTCCTTGTGTTTTTGAACCACTCAAAGACTAAGGCTCTATAAAATACTACAGTAGAAGTATTCATAAGCGTTTCAAATTTAAACAGCTATTTGTGGTACTGAAAATAAGCATACAAGCCCTATAATGTCCATATACACTCACCTAAAGTATTATTAGGAACACCATACTAATACTGTGTTTGACCCCCTTTCGCCTTCAGAACTGCCTTAATTCTACGTGGCATTGATTCAACAAGGTGCTGAAAGCATTCTTTAGAAATGTTGGCCCATATTGATAGGAGATAGCATCTTGCAGTTGATGGAGATTTGTGGGATGCACATCCAGGGCACGAAGCTCCCGTTCCACCACATCCCAAAGATGCTCTATTGGGTTGAGATCTGGTGACTGTAGGGGCCATTTTAGTCCAGTGAACTCATTGTCATGTTCAAGAAACCAATTTGAAATTATTCGAGCTTTGTGACATTATCCTGCTGGAAGTAGCCATCAGAGGATGGTTACATGGTGGTCATAAAGGGATGGACTTGGTCAGAAACAATGCTCAGGTAGGCCGTGACATTTAAACGATGCCCAATTGGCACTAAGGGGCCTAAAGTGTGCCAAAAAAAAAAACATCCCCCACACCATTACACCACCACCACCAGCTTGCACAGTGGTAATAAGGCATGATGGATCCATTTTCTCATTCTGTTTATGCCAAATTCTGACTCTACCATCTGAATGTCTCAACAGAAATCGAGACTCATCAGACCAGGCAACATTTTTCCAGTTTTCAACTGTCCAATTTTGGTGAGCTTGTGCAAATTGTAGCCTCTTTTTCCTATTTGTAGTGGAGATGAGTGGTACCCGGTGGGGTCTTCTGCTGTTGTAGCCCATCCGCCTCAAGGTTGTGCGTGTTGTGGCTTCACAAATGCTTTGCTGCATACCTCGGTTGTAACGAGTGGTTATTTCAGTCAAAGTTGCTATTCTATCAGCTTGAATCAGTCGGCCCATTCTCCTCTGACCTCTAGCATCAACAAGGCATTTTTGCCCACAGGACTGCCGCATACTGGATGTTTTTCCCTTTTCACACCATTATTTGTAAACCCTAGAAATGGTTGTGCTGAAAATCCCAGTAACTGAGCAGATTGTGAAATACTCAGATTGTGAAATATAGACCGGCCCGTCTGGCACCAACAACCATGCCACGCTCAAAATTGCTTAAATCACCTTTCTTTCCCATTCTGACATTCAGTTTGGAGTTCAGGACATTGTCTTGACCAGGACCACACCCATAAATGCATTGAAGCAACTGCCATGTGATTGGTTGATTAGATAATTGCATTAATTAGAAATTGAACAGATGTTCCTAACAATCCTTTAGGTGAGTGTACAGCACTGCACTTTTCCATTCCTTGATTTATTCAGTGTTCATGTAGTTTTTATTATATTTATTTATTCATTATTATTTCTTTATTGAATTATTCAAAATGAATTTAATTTAAATTGAATTTAAAAAAGTAAAAATGTTTAAAGAAATATACATAAAAATAATATTAAAGTCACATTGGACAGGAGTAAAGTTTAGGTTCAATACGCTGGTTGTCCTGCAGGTGACCTCGCAGCTCTGTCTGGTTACGATGCAGGGATTTACGATTACTCCCGGGGTCTTCCTATCTCGCTTAGTACATCTGAGATGATTTGACAGATCCCATATCTTCTATCGTGATAACTGGGCACTTTAAAGTTCAAACCATGTGCACAACATTTTGCTATGGTTTCCAGGTTGAATGACATGTTTCCTGGAAACGGTGTGCAACAGAGTTTGAGATACCCCAATCAGCAGCAACATGTCCAGGTGCTGGTCATATAATTAGAATATCATCAAAGAGTTGATTTATTTCACTAATTCCATTCAAAAAGTGAAACTTGTATATTATATTAATTCATTACACACATACTGTTATATTTAAAATGTTTATTTCTTTTCATTTTGATGATTATAACTGACAATCTCAGAAAAGTAGAATATTCTGAAAAGGTTCAGTATTGAAGACATCTGGTGCCACACTCTAATCAGCTAATTAACTCAAAGCACCTGCAAAGGCCTTTAAATGGTCTCTCAGTCTAGTTCTGTAGGCTACACAATCATGGGGAAGACTGCTGACTTGAAAGTTGTCCAAAAGACGACCATTGACACCTTGCACAAGGAGGGCAAGACACAAAAGGTCATTGCAAAAGAGGCTGGCTGTTCACAGAGCTCTGTGTCCAAGCACATTAATAGAGAGGCGAATGGGAAGGAAAAGATGTGGTAGAAAAAATATGCAAGCAATAGGTATAACCGCAACCTGGAGAGGATTGTGAAACAAAACCCATTCAAAAATGTGGGGGAGTTTCACAAAGAGTGGACTGGAGCTGGAGTCAGTGCTTCAAGAACCACTACGCACAGACGTATGCAAGACATGGGTTTCAGCTGTCGCATTCCTTGTGTCAAGCCACTCTTGAACAACAGACAGCATCAGAAGCGTCTCGCCTGGGCTAAAGACAAAAAGGACTGGACTGCTGCTGAGTGGTCCAAAGTTATGTTCTCTGATGAAAGTAAATGTTGCATTTCCTTTGGAAATCAGGGTCCCAGAGTCTGGAGGAAGAGAGGAGAGGCACACAATCCACGTTGCTTGAGGTCCAGTTTAAAGTTTCCACAGTCAGTGATGGTTTGGGGTGCCATGTCATCTACTGGTGTTGGTCCACTGTGTTTTCTGAGGTCCAAGGTCAACGCAGCCGTATACCGGGAAGTTTTAGAGCACTTCATGCTTCCCGCTGACCAACTTTATGGCGATGCAGATTTAATTTTCCAACAGGACTTGGCACCTGCACACAATGCCAAAGCAACCAGTACCTGGTTTAAGGACCATGGTATCCCTGTTCTTAATTGGCCAGCAAACTCACCTGATCTTAACCCCATAGAAAATCTATGGGATATCGTGAAGAGGAAGATGCGATATGTCAGACCCAACAATGCAGAAGAGCTGAAGGCCACTATCAGAGCAACCTGGGCTCTCATAACACCTGAGCAGTGCCACAGACTGATCGACTCCATGCCACGCCGCATTGCTGCAGTAATTCAGGCAAAAGGAGCCCCAACTATGTATTGAATGCTGTACATGCTCATACTTTTCATGTTCATACTTTTCAGTTGGCCAAGATTTCTAAAAATCCTTTCTTTGTATTGGTCTTAAGTAATATTAAAATTTGAGATACTGAATTTGGGATTTTCCTTAGTTGTCAGTTATAATCATCAAAATTAAAATAAATAAACATTTGAAATATATCAGTCTGTGTGTAATGAATGAATATAATATACAAGTGTCACTTTTTGAATGGAATTAGTGAAATAAATACACTTTTTGATGATATTCTAATTATATGACTAGCACCTGTATATAAACCATGTGGTATTAAAGAGACAGCTCGCACAATGGGTCCAAGTTAAGTCGTTTACAAATGCAGCTCAGTATATATAAAATTGTTACGTATACGCAACAATTGAAGATATTAGAAGAAATGTTTGTCGTAAGAGTTTTATAGTAAAAATATAGCATATCAACATGATGTAGTTTAAAGTTTATTCATATACCACATGTCATACACAATGGTAATTAAGTGCTTTACATAAAAATGAGAAAGAAAATACAAGGTAGGAAAAAAGTAAGAACTAGAAATAAAATGATTTAAATTAGAATTGATTACCAGGAGATAAAGTGAATTAAATGGGATGGGGATGTTCTCTTTTACTCTGGACAGCAAGGGCAGTGGCTGTAACGTCGAGCGTGTTTTGCAGTATTAAACATGTGTTACTGATTTCATCAGAACAGGGTGTTCAACGCAACACAGTTTCCTTTTAAAAACGTTTTGCAACAATTTGTCTGGTCTGAATGCAGCCCTGCAGAGTTATTTTAATTTTTGAGGTAGTTTTATTTTGAATTAAGCTATTTAGGTTTAATTTATATTAAATTGTTTCTATTTACATAATTTAGCTATATTTGAATTAGCTATATTGTTTTTATTAATTTCCAGTTAATAATTTTTGTGTTTAAACTTATTTCAGTCTTTTGCAAGGCAACATTTCTAATTTTCGTAAGTTTTTCAACTAATATTATAGGCCTATTTTATTTAATTTCAGCTTTATTTCAATTAACTGGAATGTTTTTAATAGTTTTAGTTAACGATGACAAATTATTTAGGCTAATGCCGGTCCAGAACACCATTAGGCCGGGAGTCTCACAGGCCAGATCCACAGTAATAAAAAAAGAAGAAGCATAATTTACAGTACTTTTAAGAATGGACTGACTCTGGAAGCGAACTCTGCCTGGACTTGGACTCTATCCTCATCTCTCTGGCCCTGCTGGAGTTGTTGGCCCAGGACTCGGCAGCCCGGCCCTCTGATATTCGGTTTCATTAATAAAGTTTGATTTGATACATATCCCCGCTTTTGTGTCTTCTTTTCCTGACAAAGTTATAGGTCACGATGATATAGTGATTGACATTTCAGCACTTTGTGAACAGACCGCAACAGTAAGCGCACACATGCACGCTCGTGTGAATTGCAGTAGAAAAGGCAGTTAAGGAGCAACCTCGATCCTTCAGTAAACACAGATAAGCTGATGTGTGTTCTCAAGCTCTCTGAGCCTCTGATGGAGAGTTTATTTAAAGATACAGCATCATTCAACACTAACTCATATCAACACAAACACATCGGATTCATCTCAACTAGTTGACAAGAGAAGAAACACTATTAGCCTACAACAAAAGTAAAAATACACGTTGCCTCCATCTTCACACGCATTATCACAGATAAATGCAATCGTTCTGAAATTCTGTATCAGATCAACACGAAACATCATTACAAAAAAATTCAACAATAAAGAATACAGTTAGCCTGTGGATTCTCTCCTACACAACACAATCATTTAAAAAATATGCAAATACAGAATATGATATAGGCCTAATACTCACAGAGTATTCTCTCTATCTGGAGGGTCGCTACCGCCACCTACTGTACCGGGGTGTTCAGGGCTTCAAAAAACAAAACACATATTCAGTGCTAACCCTGTATCTTTAAGGAAATTAAAGAGAGCCTTACTACATTCCCACAATTTCGCACCCGTCCCTGAAATCTCCTTCAAACTCCATTCTTGTTGACATGCTGCACATTTTCAGAAACATCACAGCTATCACATTTATCTGATATGCACTTTCCCATTAAAAGTATTGATTTTAAGCCAGTATATGTCCCAGTCTTGATCTTGATATGAACATGTCTTTTCTACATTTCCCTTTAAAAGCCTTGACATTAATCGATTTCTGAATATTACAATAGTGTCCCACTTTTTCTGTCATAATTCTCTCTCTGCTGTTTTTTACTAATGATTTAGCTCACCTTTGCCAAAGGGAACTTTCAATATTTCCTCGTCCTTTCATTTGGATTTTCTGCAGTCAAATTGGAACACAACAAAAATTCCAATCATCTCTATTCTTAGCATTACCATGGATATTTCTTTAAATAAATCATCTCTTATTGTTTCAGTTGAATTCAAAATATTGAGTGCTATTGAGTCAGAACAGATGATTATTCTAAAAGTATGGCTACAACTTCAGCTGTGAATACATCATGCAGTATTTACCAAGGAAAAAGTGGAGTTCAGGAATTTGAGAGATATAAGTTTAATCAACTTCACTCTATAAAATCTATTAAGTTGTGACTTAGGACAGTCAAGAATACAGAGAGAAATACTTAATGCTCTACCAAAACGCAGCAGCTCGAGTTCTTACTAGAACCAGGAAGTATGACCATATTAGCCCAGTTCTGTCAACACTGCACTGGCTGCCTATTAAACATCGCATACATTTTAAAATCTTGCTTATTACTTACAAAGCACTAAATGGTTTAGCTCCCCAATACTTGAGCGAGCTCTTAACATATTATACTCCATCACGTCTACTGCGGTCTCAAAATTCTGGCCAGTTGATAATAGCGAGAATATCGAAATCAACTGCAGGCGGTCGATCCTTTTCCTATTTAGCTCCTAAACTCTGGAACAGTCTTCCTAGCATTGTTCGGGAAGCAGACACACTCTGTCTGTTTAAATCTAGACTAAACACACATCTCTTTTCTGTGGCATACACATAAAACACTTTTTCAATGAAATGATTGTTAGGCTGCATTAACTAGGTCAGCCGGAACCGGGAACACTTCCCATAACACCTGATGTACTCGTGACATCGTCAGAAGAATGGCATCTACGCTAATGATAGTCTATCTTTTTTTATCCCGAGGTTTACTGCAGTCAGCCGGATCCGGGCCATATCCTGATCAGATGATGGACCTGCGCCCAGAGAAAACCAACACAGGACCCTGAAGTGTCCGCAGAGACCGTGATTAGACTCCCACCTGAAACTGCCTCATCGACACGGCATCCTCAATAAACCCGTCTCCAGCGTGTTGCCTCCGGTCCTTCAAATATTGCACTTTAATAATTGTTTAATCAACATCATCCTCAATAAACCCATCTCCAGCGTGTTGCCTCCGATCATTCGAATATTGCACTTTAATAATTGTTTAATCAACATCATCCTCAATAAACCCGTCTCCAGCGTGTTGCCTCCGGTCCTTCAAATATTCCGATCTATTATGACCTCTGACCTTGTCAGGTCTGGATTTGAACCCAGAGTGTGTTGCTGGATAACCCAAGGTTCTAACCACTGTTCTATTGGGGCAGTGTGGACCCAATTGGCAGATAATCACAAGAGGCAGGTTTAGAAGGGAAAAACTGAAAGTCTTTACTTATTCTTCTTGAGCTAACACAAAAGAACTAGCATCAGCGCTAGGTAGGGCAAGATACAAATCCACGCTGGATGATGCAGGCAAAAAAGTCCCAAAACATAAAAAGGTATACCAGAGAAGCTGGTCAAAAAGGTCTGAGCAAAAGTCTTTTAGATGGAATCAACTGGGTATACGCAAAAGCATAGGCTAGGCAAGAAAACTTCAAGACTGAGCAAAGGTCCAAGCAAATGCAAGTCTTTAAATATACACCTGTTAACGCTCTAACAAGCTAGATACAGGTGATATCATTGAACCAATAATGAGCAGTGAATTAGGAAGATCTCGTGCTCTTGGTCTCCCTCTGCTGGACAGACCGTAGTGTGACAGACCTGTAAAGTTGCCAGAACAATAATAATACGCTGTTTGTTAATTGGCCAGAGGAGAACTGGCACCCCTACTGAGCCTGGTTTCTCCCAAGGTTTATTTTTCTCCATTAGGTCACCTGATGGGGTTTTGGTTTCCTTGCCACTGTTGCCTCTGGCTTGCCTTGCTCAGTTGGGGACACTAAATTTTTCAACTAAATATCCAAATAAATCTAATTATTAAACTAAATTAACCATATACAATACTGATCCAATGACTGATCTAAAGCCCACATTGTCGCTGTATGATAATTGAGGTGAGCTGATGACATCACCGTTTTCTCCAGAATGGCTAGACGGCCAAATAAAATGATGCTGCATTATTTTCCTGTTTGACACTGTAAAGCTGCTTTGAAACAATCTGCTTTGTTAAAAGTGCTATATAAATAAAGTTGACTTGACTTGACTTGACTTGACTTAATTATCTCAAAATAACAGGATTGGAAAGTAAAATTTAAAACACATTGCATTAGTAAATGTATTGTATTATAAAGTTTGTTTGTTTTTTTTCCCTTCCCATTGATGCATTGATCAAATATATTAAGTTGTGACTTAGGACAGTAAGATGATGAAATGAAAATGGATTTGATGACTTTGATATTGACTCACAGTCAATATGTGTAAAACATTGCTGAACTGAAGTGGTGAAACAAATATTTAAACATAAGATCTTCAAATGACATAAACTCTTCAAGAGTGCAGGTCAAATACATTGAAGAGTTGAGCTCTTAGTCCGTGAGTTGTTCATGAGTTAGGGAGTGGCTTTCATATACGGGTGTTGTTTTGGGAAGCTTGAAGCAACTGGACATTATCCGAGTCTGTTTGAGACTCATCTTCGCTCAGCAGATGATCTGTCGTTCTTCAGAAGCTACATTTCTTTCTTTGTTTCAAAATAATATAAATTCACAAATTTGACTTGTGATGCAGCCTGGAATCCTAATTCACTTTATGTTTGTTTGGCCAGAGGAGAGCTTGTGTTACGTCCCATCTAGATGTTCTCTAAACTATCAATCAGACGACAGAAGGCATGTAGTAGATCGTGTGCAACAGGTTTATCATTTAAAGGCTTATTTGTGTATCAAATATGAAACAGTCGCTTCATTTACTCGCCCTAATGTTGTTCCAATCTTTCTTCTGTGTAACATAAAAGATAATAATTTTGTCTAAAGTCTAACTAAAATATCTTATTGTGTTTTGCAGAAGAATCGTCCCTTTAACAGGTAATGCAAATGACACACAGACACAACTAAAATATTTATACAGCATTTATTCATTTAGATTAATGTTACATATTTCTGCCTCATTCTCTGATGTGTTTAAATAGGAAAAGCCCCTGAGGTTAAAGCGTAAGAGGTTGGTTAAACTTCCTCAAAACTGAGACCCAGCCAAACAAAATGTTTCAATTGTTTTCACGTTATTGAATGTGTTCTGTTATAGTCTGAGGCTGAGCAAATCCAAGTGAGACCCAGTTGCAGTGATTTGGCTGAAACCGTTACAAACCGGATGAGACCAGTCTAGTTTGGCTCTGATTTTCATTCAGATTGTACCTGTGAACTCAACACTAATCCATTATCCTAATCCATTATCCAGTTCACAACATCATTTAAACAAGAAAAAACATCTGCCTAAACAACTATATAAAACATAATCACCCATTGTAAACACATGACTGTGTTGTGAATTAGCATAGTTATTAAAAGGACATTATGACCTGTGCTGTCTCTTGCTTTAAATAATGAGCAATAATTTCCATCATTTCTATGCAAATATATGAGATGAATGGCGAATCAGGAGATGCAAAATCCTTTATTACATTAACATTTTAATGTCGTGATACATATGATGTACATTAAAGATGTGTTTAACGAGTTAAAACTTGGATACTGTCCAGACATGAGAGTCCCAGACAGACTCGAGACTCCGGATGATGTTCGTGTGCTTCAAGCTGCCCAGATCAACAGCTGTATGAAAGCCTCCTCACGCCCTCACTGATGCTGCTCTCATTAAAGTCTCTTTCAGACTGTCTGCTGAACACACAGAGGACGGGTTTAGGAGTTTATTTGCCTTTTCATTAAAATTATCCATCGGATTTGCTGGTGGCGTTTCGCCGTGACTGATGCTCGCCTTGGTTTTGACCTGATGAAGACAAAAGTGACATTTCCTCTTCGCGTATTTGAGTCTCTAATGAAAGGCCAGAACCTCTGCTTGGTGTTCACTGTGTTTTGACTGTGATAAACTATTTTACCGCTCCAGTTTTTCCCCAAATGTAAGAGAAGAAAACACAAGCGCGAGCGGCTCGTGGACGCGCACAGACACCGAGCGGGCGGGTTGAGTCTATGAGGTTCTCATGTGTTGTTGAAGAGCGCAGCGCCGCTCGAGCGCTATTCATTGCTGAACCCAGACAGCGCTTGAAAGACTTTAGATCCGATCAGAGAGAGATAGAGATGGCAGAAACCGCTCCAGCTGCTGCCGCCCCGGCCAAATCACCCAAGAAGAAGTCCGCTGCGAAAGCCAAGAAAGCAGGTCCAGGCGTCGGCGAGCTCATCGTCAAGGCTGTGTCCGCATCGAAGGAGAGGAGCGGTGTGTCCCTCGCCGCCCTGAAGAAAGCGCTCGCCGCCGGCGGCTACGATGTGGAGAAGAACAACTCCCGCGTCAAGATCGCCATCAAGAGCCTGGTGACTAAAGGCACCCTGGTGCAGGTCAAAGGGACCGGCGCCTCCGGATCCTTCAAGCTCAACAAGCAGCAAGCCGAGACCAAGAAGAAACCCGCCAAGAAAGCGGCTCCTAAAGCGAAGAAGCCCGTAGCCAAGAAACCCGCCGCCGCTAAGAAGCCCAAAGCTGCAGCAGCAAAGAAGCCCAAAGCCGCCAAGAAATCGCCGAAGAAGGCCAAGAAACCCGCCGCCACAGCCGCTAAGAAGGCGACGAAGAGCCCCAAGAAGGCAAAGAAGCCAGCAGCCGCTAAGAAAGCAGCCAAAAGCCCTAAAAAGGCCAAGGCGGCGAAACCTAAAGCGGCAAAGCCTAAAGCCGCCAAGCCTAAGAAGGCAGCTCCCAAGAAGAAATAAACATCCACTGTTTGTTCCTCAACGGCTCTTTTAAGAGCCACACACTGACTCTGAATAAAGAGCAAAACTCAAGTATTCTCATGATTTGTTAATTTTGAAAGCAAATATGTGACATTTGATCACAGCCTGAACACACAAGTCAGAGTTTAGGAAAAATGCGAGTAAATATTTGTATTCATAAGAAATTAGTTAAAAATGGTGAAATAACTTTACAATTGGAACATAAAACTACAGTATCAGAAGATCAATGTGAACAGAATATTACAGTGTTTAGTAAGAACATCGATTAATATCCATATTTGTACTTATTTTACTTTTCTATGAAATACTTGTCAAACTTTTCATCTCTTCTGTCTTAAATCTAAAATATAATATAATCATTCCCGCTGAAAGGGGTTGGGCTTTGGAGGGAAGTTCAGTGATTGGTTTAAATCTTTTCAGACTCTAAACCAATGGGCGACCGGCACTCTCGTTTAAAGGCAGTGTGTGGAGCCGCTGCTCTTCATTCTGTTGACTTCAGTTGACTCTAATTTACTTCAATAATGAGCGGAAGAGGCAAAACCGGCGGTAAAGCGAGAGCGAAGGCCAAGAGTCGCTCCTCCAGGGCGGGACTGCAGTTCCCCGTCGGCCGTGTCCACAGGCTTCTCCGCAAAGGCAACTATGCCCAGCGCGTCGGTGCTGGTGCTCCGGTTTATTTGGCCGCTGTGCTCGAGTATCTCACCGCTGAGATCCTGGAGTTGGCTGGAAACGCCGCTCGGGACAATAAGAAGACCCGGATCATTCCTCGGCACCTGCAGCTGGCGGTGCGCAATGACGAGGAGCTGAACAAGCTTCTGGGTGGCGTGACCATCGCTCAGGGTGGGGTGCTGCCCAACATTCAGGCCGTGCTGTTGCCCAAGAAGACCGAGAAGCCCGCCAAATCCAAATAAGCACACTAAAGTCTGCTTTAGTGACCCAAAGGCTCTTTTAAGAGCCAAACAATTTATCCCAGAGAGACTTATTTTCATTTATACCAAATTTATTTGAATTTCTGTTAAAGTCCTTTTGATTAACCCATTTGTGCACAAATTCTTCTGAATGGTTTCAAGCACATGGTTGTGTTAATAGTGTCCTATGACAACATGTTCTGCATTTATTTTCACCAGTTTTTTTTTCTTGAAAGAAAGAACATTTGATGCAATTAAGCTCAAAGCTGCATCTCTTAAACAACCAATGCATTAAAGTGGTGAACAGTGCAGAACAAAGTGCAGCCATTAAGTTGCCCCAACAGGGCATTGTGTATAGAAGTTAAACGGAAATAAATAAAAATAAATGGAATGAAGAAAAATTACATCTATATAACAAAAAAATCTGTATTCAATGGCTGACTGTAGGAGATTTCATATGATGTTCATGTAAACTCATTACTTCCCATAATTTCCTCATTATAATGGGATCATAAGCCACTAGTCATAGAAAGAATTGAGAGTCCTTGACCGATTAGAATGAAACGAATCCAAACTGGATGAAGGGGCCTCAATATTTTGGCCTTTACAAAACACAATATCATAAAGGGAGACAAAGATAATCTACAGCAATTAATCCCATGCTTTAACTCTTTATCTTTCCATTCCTCCTTGTGTGACTGAAGTTTAAGAACGGGAAGGCCCATCCTGGACAGCAGACGCAGGGCCAGCCGAGCTGTGGAGAGATTGCTCTCTCATCTCCTCCTTTTGACAGATTTATTCCCTATCGAACTAAGGTCTATCCTACAGTAGAGATGCCAGTTAAAGGATTAAGTTATGTTTTAGGTGGAATATTATGAAAGCAAAAAGCACTAAACAAGACCAAAAATCTGGATGTAATAACCTATCGACAGTATACCCCATTTCCCCATGATATAAATCTTATCTACACTGGACAGAATATCACTCAGCACAACCCACTGTAGATACACACACATTATATACACATTTATTTATCATATAGCATCTATTGTACATTGGATTTCTATTGTGAATAATATTGTATACTGTACATTGTATATTATTATTATAGCTTAATGTATACTGTTATTGTTTAGTGTATGTTTAGTGTATATTGTTTAAAGTATATGTATATTGTAAGTATGTGTATATTGTTTAAAGCTGTGAGAACTACACTCACATTGTGTAAATTATTTATTGTTTATTGTAGAGTTTACTGTGCTGTGAGTAATTGTGTGCGCATCAGATGTGTAATCTGATGTTGCTTTAAATGTTGTACATGTCATGTCGTGACTGCTATGTTGCTCGGACTGCACCAAGAATTTCACCTGCTGTTGCACTTGTGCATATGTAGAGTGACAAATAAAGTGATTTGATTTGATTGATTGATATATGTACTTACAAGTCATTTGCCCTCTGGCAACTACAGCTGCGCTTGGACTTTTGACTAAGTACAAAAAATGATAGATCTGTTGTAAGATTTGTTTTGTTTGGATGATTCTAGAGACCTTCATGATTATGTAGATATGTATATGTCAACAACAAATACTTATTAGTAACATGATGACCTTTCTTTGGTTTGCCCAGTTGGCATCCTCATGACAGGAAGTGAAGACCTTTTTTTTCTTATTGAAATCCTTTATTTGGTTGTTTGCTTGCAAGTCATTGAGAAAACATGGATAGCATCTAGAAAAATACTTACAAAAACAAAAATGACAGCTATACTATACTAACTATAACTATACGGTGGGCTTAAATGGGTTACTTAAACACAATTGCAGAATGCCAACGAGTAGACAAATGATTGTACTTCACAATACCAACATTTAAACAATTAAATGGAGCCACAGGTTGACGTTTGTTTCTTAGGAAAATATCTCTAAGTTTCCATTCATGTTTTTCAATGACAATATTTAATTAAATTTAAAATCTGACTAGAGATACTTGTGGTCCTTAAAAAAATTGGTAAGTAATATTTGTATTAGGATTTAATGAATGTATTATGGGAATGCTTATAGCTTTATTGGCATAGTTCAATATATTTATACTCATGTATATAAATACACTGAAATTAAATGTATAATGTGGTGATATCTGTACTTGTCTCAGTTTTAACTATTAGTTTCACAAGAAAAACTGAACATTCAATAAGAGAAACAATCACTGGTTTTGGTGTACAAATGTAAAACTGATTTCGCTTCTGTTTCCGTGGATACAAAGAAACAACAAACAAAGAAACGTTTGGGCGGGAAGCACAAACTGTCGTCTCTTGTTTGAAAACAGGAGATGCAAAGTAATTGGCCAACTACGCCAGACAATAACCAATCGAATGCCTCTGAAGCGACGCCGTCCAATCAGCGCATGGCAGCTCTAGGGTTAAATAAGCGCGTGTTCTCGTGAACTCTTCATCCGTTCGTTCTGTTCACAGCAGCGGCTGAACTCATTAGAAACAATGGCGAGAACCAAGCAGACCGCTCGTAAGTCCACCGGAGGAAAAGCCCCGAGGAAGCAGCTGGCCACTAAAGCCGCCCGTAAGAGCGCTCCAGCTACCGGTGGCGTTAAGAAGCCTCATCGCTACAGGCCCGGTACCGTGGCGCTGAGAGAGATCCGCCGTTATCAGAAATCCACTGAACTGCTGATCCGCAAACTGCCCTTCCAGCGCCTGGTGAGAGAAATCGCTCAGGACTTCAAGACGGATCTGCGCTTCCAGAGCTCCGCTGTCATGGCCCTGCAGGAAGCGAGCGAGGCTTATTTGGTCGGTCTGTTTGAGGACACCAACCTGTGCGCCATCCACGCCAAGAGAGTCACCATCATGCCCAAAGACATTCAGCTTGCCCGCCGCATCCGCGGAGAGCGCGCTTAGACCCACAGCGGCTTCAGCCACACACACCCCAAAGGCTCTTTTAAGAGCCACACCAATGCCTCCATGAGAGATAATTTCCATAATGGCTTCAGTATTTGCCTTGTCTGAATAACCAGCAACAAACAGTTGGTGCGTGCGATCATTAAATCTAAGTTTTCTGCCTTTGATGGTTATAACACAAACACTGTTCCAGTGTCGAGCTGTGCCAGAGGTCAAGATATGCAAACTGAAGCATTTTAGGTTTGTTCCTCTTCATTGAAGCGCTTTATCACAGAAAACCAAAGCAATGAGCCCGTGCGAGTGGAGATGGCTTACTGAAAATAATGTTAGGCTACATGGATGAATACTTTGAGTGGGGATGGAGTGATTATACTTATTTCATCATTAAGTTTATTGTTAAGCAAACACTGTGGCATATGCAGCACAATATTTGCTAAATAAATATCAGTGACAATAGTTTATTCAAATGAATGAACTTAAGCAGGTAATGATACTCCACAGGACACAGACTCTAGTCTCTCTTAACAGGCGCGAGAAATACTTCTACTATCCACCCAATAATGTTATTATAATTAAACCTCTTTTGAGGTTGTGGGTCACGTGACTTCTTCGCCCACAGTGCTGGACATTCTGACCCTGCAGGAAGTAGTTGTGTATTTTATTAAAAAAAGCAATAAACTACTAATATTAATAGTGAACTGTCTTAAGATGCTGAAGAGAACATTAAGTCATATGTTGTTCATGCGCTTATCTGGGGATGGTTTCAGTCAGGTCCTGTAAGGTCCTTAAGCACGTCATCATTAAACTAGATCAGTATTGAGCTCATAAATTACATATAACGGTAATATAATGAGAATATCAGCATCTTTTCATTCTCTTTACTCTAAAGATGTATAAAGTAGTGTTGATCTCAAGTGCGCAGTAATTTATTTTGTGTTACACAATGTTTATCAATCCACATGTACTAAAATTAGCTGGTTTACAAAATGAACACAAAACAGTTACATCAGTTTGATACCAAAGTTAGCAGAAGTGAAAATTACTCAAATTGCTGTTTTTACTCTTCTTGCAGTTTAAACAGTTTCATGAATCAATGAAGTTGCGAGTAATAATGTTTTAAGGCTCTGACCGTGTGCTCTCTTTCCTCCTAAACTCAATGGATCTATAAGGGGTTTTAAAACTGCCCAGAACTGCGTATTTTCTCAAAATATTACAATATACAAATAAACGAGCGGGAAATGAAACAAAAGGAAAAGCCAGTGTCGTTAAGGCGGTGGGCGGGGCTATCATTCATCCGCATGTGATTGGCTCTCATTCCGCTCGTAAAGCTTTGAGTTGTCCAATCAAATACAAGTTTGTGGGTTTGGCATGTTCAACGAGCCAATGAGAGGCTTCAAGTAAATTAGCATAGGGTAGTGAATAAAAGCCTCTGTATCGCTCATGAGTTCACATCTCTGAGATTCTCAAGAATCATGCCTGAACCAGCGAAGTCCGCCCCCAAGAAGGGCTCGAAGAAGGCCGTCACTAAAACCGCCGGCAAGGGCGGAAAGAAGCGCAAGAGGTCCAGGAAGGAGAGCTACGCGATCTACGTGTACAAAGTCCTGAAGCAGGTTCATCCCGACACCGGCATCTCCTCCAAGGCGATGGGAATCATGAACTCTTTCGTCAACGACATCTTCGAGCGCATCGCCGGGGAAGCGTCTCGTCTCGCTCACTACAACAAGCGCTCCACCATCACATCGAGAGAGATCCAGACCGCCGTGCGTCTGCTGCTGCCCGGGGAGCTGGCCAAACACGCCGTGTCTGAGGGCACAAAGGCTGTGACCAAATACA
Organism: Romanogobio albipinnatus; assembly: GCA_023566225.1. Lineage (NCBI taxonomy): Eukaryota > Metazoa > Chordata > Actinopteri > Cypriniformes > Gobionidae > Romanogobio > Romanogobio albipinnatus. The sequence continues at coordinate 8,706,879 of CM042239.1, forward strand.
CCAGCTCAAAGTGAAGCCGCTCATCTGATCAGACACAAAGGCTCTTTTAAGAGCCACCCATATTGTCTTTATAAAGAGCTTACGTCTTTTTCTTACTACTGCGCAGTTTCTGGGCATCTAAAAACGTTTTCCTGAAGATATAAGTAACGTTAATCTAAAGATTTTAAGTGAAATTTAATCTATCCAATGTTTTGTGTAAAATCTACACTTCTGGTGACCCAAGTGAAATTTTACTTTATTCATCACAGAATTGTGTTCATCAGTGGCTCAATAAAACGTAAATTAATTACAATCTGGACAGATGAAGTGATCTGTTGGAAGTATTTAAGTGAATGAAAAATGCTCTCTACTAAACTGATTTTTGGATAAATCTGAAGCCCACCTCTTTTGCAAGCTTCATTATTTAGAGATTGACTGGAGCTGCCAGAATACAGTCAAACAAATTTCTACAATTTGTATCAAAGTTCATGTGCCATGTTTGTGTTGTAGACTCAAATATTCAGATGTCGGCTAGTTTCTCTTGATCTGAATAATTTACAACTAATTGTGGAATATGAACTCTGGTGGAAAGGATTCCTTTGACTAGTTGAAATTATTATTATTAGCTACCTTTGTTGCTGTTGGAGGTCTGTTTTACTCAAAATTTAGTTTAAAATAATGATGTTTGGGAGTAGAAACATCTCAGTGCTGAAATCTCATCAATGTTATTTTAAAGAACATTTTTTATTAGGCCTGGTATAAAATTGCTGTCAAATGTGTTCAGTTTGAACAGTTTTGTGGACCTGAGAATATAAAGGACAACTTCAGCCGTGTTTCCACCACAGGAACTTTCCCCAGGAACTAGGAACTTTGGGGTGGTATTCGGTGTGTTTTCGACCGCAGGAACCAGGATCTAAATGAAGTTCCGGGTAAATATTTCCCCCTCCGAAAGTCCCTGCTCACGAGGTGGTACTTTTTCAAAGTTCAGGAACTTTCAGGGGTGGGACTTGGGCGCTGAACATGCTGATTGGTTGAGCTCAAGCAGCATTTTGTTTCAACCAGCATTTTTTAAAAGACTTCTGCGAGGTTCGTTCTGCGTTCAGTAAATATCAGTCTTGCTCTTTCTGTCCGATGGCGCATGTTCGTCTCAGCCATCTCACGGTCAATGTCCATAATAGCTGATGATAACATGCGTTGTCTTATTTTATATCTAGCTTTACAAGCTTTCAGAATACACTTAGCATCAGTGCTTGACTCTTTTCCGCCGTTTTGTTAATGACCTATATAGTAAACCATACATAACCAGCAAAAGCAGTCATGCTTGAATCTCCTCCATACTTGTTATTGTTGCAGACAGTGTCGAGCAAAAGTGATTAGCCTACTGTCCTTCACTGGGAGGAGCAGTCTTGCCGCGTGCAGTCCTACATCACCGGACTAATTAAACTTTGCTTGTTAACGATGTTATTTTCGCAACTAGTGGCCAACGTTAATTTACTAACTAACTTCGTCCTAATGCAAGCTTAATATGCTCGATAAACAAAATCTTAATTTTATTGGTAAAGTTAATTCAATAAACTCACTAAGTCTTTTTAAAAAATAAAACGTTACGTAATTTTGTCTGGGTGGTGAGCTCTCTCCTCGGGCAAAACATACGATGCTGCACTGGTTTCTCATCTAATTCAAATAAATTTTTTTTTTATTTTTTTTTTTTATAAAACATTAAGTTTACCTCAGGTTTTAGCACCAATGCTGACAAGCTAGGTAAAATTGGGGTGCAGACAACCGTGTCTAGTACAAATCACACTTACCTTACTTATGCTGTTCTCACGGGGGATGATAACATTTTCGCAGGGTGTCTGGACACAGCTCATATGTTCCCTGGTACCGTGAGCTCTCTCCTCGGATGACACTTTCAACGCTGCACTGATGGTGCCTAATATCCACCTTTTTCCTGGTGAGCGAATTTACCCATGATTCATAGCAGGTTTGAGCTGGAAGTCGGTGTCCTTTTCCTGTTCGAAGCTTGTGTACGTTTGATAGCTTGTAGCTTGCTATCTTGTTTGCTGTAAAAGCTGGTGTTTCTCCATGGATGAAGCACAAATGGGCAAAAAACGGAGGTGGATACACACCATGGATGTTTTAACAAGTCGTGACGACAGTACCGTAACTGTCCCTCATCCATCCCGTCTGACGGAGTGGCTAGATGACATGAAGCAATGGCCATTTATCAATCAAAATCAAAAATCAAATCAAATCACTTTATTTGTCACTCTACATATGCACAAGTGCAACAGTAGGTGAAATTCTTAGGTGCAGTTCCGAGCAACATAGTAGTCATGACATGACATGTACAACATTTAAGCAACATCAGATTACACATCTGATGCGCACACAATTACTCACAGCACAGTATACACTACAATAAACAATACATAATTTACACAATGTGAGTGTAGTTCTCACAGCTTTAAACAATATACACATACTTACAGTATACATATACTTTAAACAATATACACTAAACATACACTAAACAATATACATTACGCTATAATAGTAATAATAATATACAATGTACAGTATAAAATATTATTCACAGATTGAAAAATTGAAATCCAAAGTGCAATAGATGCTGTATGATAAATAAATGTGTATATAATGTGTGTGTATCTACAGTGGGTTGTGCTGAGTGATATTCTGTCCAGTGTGTGTTATGATCCTAATGGATCAAGAGTTAAGGAGTCTGATTGCTTGTGGGAAGAAGCTGTTCTGAAGTCGGCTGGTGCGTGTTCTGATGCTACGGTACCGTCTGCCTGATGGCAGCAGTGAGAGCAGCCCATGGTTCGGGTGGCTAGAGTCTCTGATGATCCTCTGAGCTCTCTTCACACACCGCCTGGCGTAAATGTCCTGGAGGGAGGGAAGCTCACCTCCGATGATGCAGCTGGCCGTGCGCACTACCCTTTGCAGGGCCTTGCGGCTGCGGGCTACTGTTGCCATACCAGGTGGTGATGCAGCCAGTCAGCAGACTCTCTATGGTGCAGGTGTAGAAGCGTGTGAGGATGTGGCGGTTCATTCCAAACCTCCTCAGCCGTCGCAGGAAGAAAAGGCGCTGATGAGCCTTCTTCACAACGGCCTCGGAGTGGACGGACCATGAGAGTTCCTCTGTGATGTGGACACCGAGGAACTTGAAGCTGCTGACTCTCTCCACCGATGCTCCATCGATGGTGATGGGGCGGTGTTCTCTCTCATTCCTCCTGAAGTCGACCACCAGCTCCTTGGTCTTGCTGACGTTGAGGGAGAGGTTGTGCTCCTGACACCACCGTGTCAGAGTGTGCACCTCCTCTCTGTAGGCCGTTTCATCATTGTCGGTGATAAGACCTACCACCGTCGTATCGTCAGCAAACTTGATGATGGTGTTGGAGCTGTGGGTTGCCACACAGTCATGTGTGTACAGGGAGTACAGGAGTGGGCTGAGAACGCAGCCCTGAGGGGCTCCAGTGTTGAGAGTCAGTGATGATGAGATGTAACTGCCCATTCTGACCACCTGGCGTCTGTTTGACAGGAAGTCCAGGATCCAGCTGCATAACAGGCTGTTTAAGCCTAGAGCCCAGAGTTTCCCGTCAAGTATGGAGGGCACAATGGTGTTGAATGCTGAGCTGTAGTCCACAAACAGCATTCTCACATACGTGTTCCTCTTTTCCAGGTGGGAGAGAGCAGTGTGTATAGTGGATGAAATGGCATCATCAGTGGAGCGGTTTGTGCGGTATGCAAACTGCAGTGGGTCCAGTGAGGGGGGGAGAACAGAGCAGATGTGGTTTCTGACTAGTCTCTCAAAGCATTTGCTGATGATGGGGGTCAGAGCAACAGGACGCCAGTCGTTTAAGCAGGTGGTTTTTGACTGCTTAGGTACAGGCACAATGGTGGACGTTTTAAAGCATGTGGGGACCACAGACAGGGAGAGGGACAGGTTAAAAATGTCCGTGAAGACTCCAGCCAGTTGGTGCGCGCACGCTCTGATCACACGGCCGGGACTGCCGTCTGGACCCGCAGCTTTACGGACGTTCACCCGCCGGAAGGATCGGGTTACATCCGCGACAGATACAGAGAGTGCACTAACCTCTGTATCTTCAGCCGCGAGCGCTCTCTCCACGAGGGCGGTGTTAGTTCCCTCAAAGCGAGCATAGAAGGTGTTGAGCTCGTCCGGGAGAGAGGCAGCGGTGTTCACAGTGGAGTTTGTGTTCCCTTTATAGTCCGTGATGGTGTTAATTCCCCTCCACATGCTTCTGGAGTCGGTGGTGTTGAACTGTCCTTCAATCTTGTCCCTGTACTGCCGTTTTGCTGCTCTGATGGTTTTCCGGAGGGCATAACTTGCTTGTTTATGCTCCTCCGCGTTACCGGAGTTAAAAGTGAAGGTCCGCGCATTGAGTGCCGCGCGAACATCCCCATTTAGCCACGGCTTCTGGTTAGGGTACAGCCGAATTGTTTTGGTCGGAACAACGTCATCTACGCACTTCCTGATGAAACACGTTACGCTATCAGCGTAAACCTCGATGTCGTCATCAGAGGCCGACCGGAACATCTCCCAGTCCGCGTGATCAAAACAGTCCTGTAGCATAGAATCTGATTGGTCCGACCAGCACTGGATGGTTCTGAGGGCGGGTGCTTCCTGTTTCAGTCTCTGCCTATATGCGGGCAAAAGGAGGATGGAAGCGTGATCCGATTTGCCAAATGGTGGGCGCGGGAGGGACTTGTAACAATCCTCGAAGGGAGAGTAGCAGTGATCTAAGACGCGGTTCCCTCGCGTGTTGAAGCTAACATGTTGGTGGTATTTAGGTGCGATGCGCTTGAAGTTGGCTTTGTTAAAGTCTCCGGTCACAATAAACGCAGCCTCAGGATGCGCGGTTTCCTGCTCACTCACTGTCCTATACAGTTCCTAACCGATACACAGTTCCTAACCGATACAGTAAACACCTAAATCAGAATAAAAATGCCAAAACCGAATGAAATTGTAATCGGTTTAAGAGGGGTGGGATAACCCTTTTCATGAACCGATCAAATGAAAAATTTCACCATGTAAACGACCTGATCCGATTACTTTGTGTACTTCTGTGACGTGATATATAGCACATGCGCCTCCACAACTGAAGAGCGTGCGCCGCGCTCACATCAGGGCAGGCTTATGTTGACAAGAGAGAAAAGTTAATTTTTCTGAGATATTAAACTTTTTATTTCGTAACAAGTTATGAACTTAATGTTGGAATAATGACACAAACATAGCCTGGCTACACCATCTCATCTTGACAGCATTTGTCCTAGGCTTCACTGCGCCTGACAGAAGAATACATTTTTCTGAGGTGATTCTTACACTTTACAACAAATAATAAATAGCTTTTATAAAACTGTATAAGTCCTGGTGGCCGTTGAGAGTTGCCATGGCAAAGGGGAACATTCAAGCTGCTGGAGAGGACGTGTCGACATTTCTCTCTGTTTCTCATAAGTTATATTTAATAGTAACTTACTGCATATCCGCCTACAGAAAAATAAATAAATATAAAAAATTGAACTTATTCTAATCAAAGTAATGTTGCCTTCTCTGTCAATATCATGGTACGCTAGTAGAGGTTAGCCGCTGAACAGGAAACACAATACCGGAAAGCGGAAGTAGGTCAGCACCCATCGGTTGCTGGAGAAACAGGTGGATACATCTAAAGCAAATCCTGTCGATCCCAATTGTGCCAAAGAGGCGTTGTGGCAGTATTATACTTTATTTTTTAAAAATACAGGAAATCATTGTATTTGGTGTTTGACCTCACATAAAATTCCCATGATGCAACGGGAATTACAGTTATGAACTGTAAAGAGGATTTACAGTATTATACTGGGTGATATATAGTAAATAACTGTACAAAACTGTACAGAAATGTCTAACAGTGTGTGCGGTCCGATCGTCGAGCGTGACTTGTCTGCTCACACTGTACGAGTGAAATATGTGCGAAAAAACCTATAATAGAGAGCTAGCCTATCAAATGCATCAGCTATCAAGAGCATTTAGCAGTATATAAATGAACATTATTATTAGGGTAGGCCTACTTTTATTATTAAATTGATATTACATTTAATTTGCCCCCGTGCTAATTTTATAACGCATCAATGCATAACCGATACTCTGCATAATAAAAGAATAGATAGATTAGCTTTTCTTCTCATTATTTAAATACATTTTGCCCAATTAAACAAGGAATTATAAGCCTATAATTAAAATGATTATCAGTCTATAATATGTGAGAACACTGCAATAATATCAGTGTTTTCAGAAAGTAAGAGCTTTATTTAAAAAACAACTTGTTTAACACGAAATGGGCCTATACTTCTCTTCTAATTTGTTTCACAATATGGGCCACAAGAGAAATATTAAGAATATAAATTAAGACAGTTATATGCTATGTTATCAGCATATGTTAAAGAAGATGTAGGCTATCTTGTCTCTGTGAGAATGTGCCGAAACTCGTCAGATTTTACTTAAACTTTCACCGACCTTCGCGCACATTGCGTTTTTGGGTGATATCCACTGACTCGCCTTCATGATTTAAAACGAAAAGAAAAAAAATTATATTGCGCCGTGACATTTTGTCGTTCTCTTCTTTTGTCAAATGATGGACAACGGTTCACATTTTTTCCATGATAATAAAATTAAGTAAATATTAAATAATAGTAAATAAAATAATTTGTGAAAGTAAAACAAGTAAATGAATGTTCAAAGTTAAATTTATAAAAGAGGCACTGATAAGCTAAACACGGTGGTTTGAACGTCTTAGATTATCCATTTTACAACGCGAACTGGAGGCAAGCAACAGTTTGCTAAATTTCTACTATTTGATAACTGCCTACAGAACTTAAAGATCTCCCTCTTTTCGTTTTCTCTCTTGCTGCATTTAAGATGAAATGGTTCAACTTCTGCTTTCGCGCAGGCGCAGTGATGAGAAATAGAGCAATCAGTTCGTACTGTTAGAAATTTCTTGTAATTTTACAGGAAATTCCTGGCTAATAGTTGCCGTAAATTGGCTGTAAACAGTATACAGGACTGTTATTGTAAAATGACTAAAACAAGGTACTGTATTTAATACAACACAATCATGTAAATTTACTGGTACTTTCCAGGAATTTCCTGTATATTCACAGGATAAAATACTGTAAATATTACAGCAAAATTTTATATTTACGGCAACTCAGTAGCCAGGAATTCCCTGTAATTTTAGGGATTTCCTGTAATTTCACAGGAGAGAATATTGTAAATATTACAATTAAATTGTAACTTGGATAAATGTCCTCTTTCAAACTTCTGCAAAGAAAAACAAAACACTTATTATTTAAATTGAAGAGAAAACAGAGTGCACAATGCACAAACAATCACTCATTTATTTACAACAACAATCTTTAACATGTAAAATCACTTTCCTTGTACATTGCAATAGAAAAAGAGATGCTTTCCATCTGCTATTGCTATACATGAGTAATCTAACAAAAGAGAAATATTCAGCAATTTCAAACACATCAATTCAATATTGTGATTAAGTTTATTGACATGTCTCCTAATGTCCTGTAGTGTCCCCTGCCCACTAATGTCCTCTAATGTCCCCTGCCAACTAATGTCCCTTACCCACCAATTCAAAATCCAGCCGTTTTCTCAAAAGTGTGCAAACTGGTGCGTTCAACCTTAGTTTTTTCTCTGCCTTGCTGCCCGTCTGGGGATTTATGCCGCAAAAGGCTCTGAAAACCGGGGAAAAAACACACTTATCAGGTAACATTTAAGACTGATATGACATGGTCATAACCATGACATGCAACATTAAGGGATCTTTATGAAGGAATGAGTGCTTGTGTGTGAGAGAGACAGAGTCATTGTATGCTATATGAGTATGTGTGTGTCTGTGTCTGTGGCTTGGCATGATCGATGCAAGGGTCTGGTGATTCGAGTGCACCGGTTGGAGTGGTGTGCATCGGATAGAAATTTACTTTCATAATTATATCAGCCATTTCCTAAACAAGCAGACTATTAGATGCGGAGGGGTAGGTCTATTTTCAGGTCTAAATTTTACTGATACATATGTGTGGCTTTTCTCTACAACTATAAATCACACTGTCACAGGCGTTCAGTTGATTTGAATTAAAATATACCTCCATAATTGCTATGATCGTTTTCATGACTGTGCCATGTTTAAACACACCTCTGAATGAATTCAAGTGTGCTTGCGGATTCTGCTGGATATTGCAAGTTGAAGACATAGTAGGCAGCGAAGACTGCTGCCAATCCATGCAGGAGGTTGCTGTGGGGTCCCATCACACATGCTCCTTTCATGGACATAATCCACGTGTCTGCGCTGTGCAGTATCTCTCCTGAAACCAATTAACAATATAACTAAAAGCTGCACAACACACTATTGCCACCTAACATGAATTCATGTTCAAGTGGAGAAAGACTCGCACACATCCACTTGAACATTATTATATCCTTTGACCACCGCAACCTCCATTAACAACTCAAAGACATTTAAAAAAAAAAAAAGAATTAACTTCTACAAAATAAGGGAAGATTATACCTGGTACAACTAATCGAGGTGTGCTTGGCAGGGTGACAGCTCTCTCGATATCGGCAGCCGTGGCAGAGGGCTGGAGAATAAAAACCATAAGTTAACCATGGGTAAGTTGAGTAAACAACGACAAAGAAAACTTGCCCCAAAAGCTGTCAGGTTCTACAACACCAAGGGGAAAATCAGCTTCAATTTATGGTGCCAAATTAGATTAGATTAGATTAGATTCAACTTTATTGTCATTACACAAGTACAAGTACAAGGCAACGAAATGCAGTTTAGGTCTAACCAGAAGTGCAATAGCAGCAAGTGCAGGATATATACAATGGTTGCGTAAGTGCTGGGCATAAAAATGTACTGAATATATATAAATATGTATAAGTAGAGAGATGGTTATTACTATAAACAGAACTGAATTTACAGATGAATATATACAGTGAATAAATATAAATATACAGATGGCTATTACTATAAACAGAATGTAAACAGAATGTACAGGTGAATATGTACTATGAATATAATATACAGATGGCTATTACTTTGAACAGAATTTTACAGATAGAGGTATACAATAATATGTTAGGCTAATATGAGGAATATAGCAGTGGATTAAGGTAGTGCAATAAATTATGGACAGAGCTATCCAAAAGAAAGTGTAAAAGTGCAGTGGAAAGTGGTTGCATATTACAGTTAGAAGTACGGTGCAAAATGCAAATGTAAACATGGTTACTATAAATACAGTCGGCAGTGCAAATGAGCATATTCCAGTTAAGATATGGTGGTGCAAAATGCATAAGTAAACAGTTGTTACTGTAATAAACAGTCGGTAGTGCAAATAACAAAGTGAATGTAGGTGTGAGGTAGGAGAGTTTGCAGTTTATGAGGGAAGTGGATCAACGGGGGTTTGAGTTCAGTAAAGAGACAGCTCTGGGGAAAAAACTGTTCTTTAGTCTGCTGGTCCTGGTCCGGAGGATCCTGAAACGCCTGCCGGAGGGCAGGAGAGAAAACAGTCTGTGGGCTGGGTGAGAGGAGTCCTTGAGGATGCTGCGAGCTCGGTGCAGACAGCGTTTCCTCTGGATGTGCTCGATGGCAGGTAGTGGAGTCCCTGTGATGCGTTGGGCAGTTTTCACCACCCGCTGCAGTGCCTTGCGCTCCGCAACAGAGCAGCTCCCATACCATACTGCCACACAGTTGGTCAGGATGCTTTCTATTGCGCAGCGGTAGAAGTTCACCAGGATAGCCGAGGAGAGCTGATTCTTCCTCAGTGTCCTCAGGAAGAAGAGGCGCTGGTGAGCCTTCTTGACCAGGCTGGAGGTGTTGGTCGTCCACGACATGTCCGCCGAGATGTGGATCCCCAGGAACTTGAAACTGGAGACACGCTCAACAGCCATTCCATTGATGTGGATGGTGTCGTGTGTGCCTCTTGACTCCTTCCTGAAGTCCACGATGAGCTCCTTCGTTTTGGTGGTGTTGAGGAGCAGGTTATTATCAGCGCACCATGTGGCCAGGTGCTGGATCTCCTCCCTGTAGGCAGTCTCATCATTGTTGCTGATGAGACCAATCACCGTAGTGTCGTCCGCAAACTTGACGATGGAATTAGTTCCATACACAGGCTTGCAGTCGGAGGTGAAGAGGGAGTAGAGAAACGGACTTAGCACACAGCCCTGTGGTACACCAGTGTTGAGTGTGATGGACGTGGAGCAGGTGGATCCTGATCGAACATTCTGTGGTCTGTCAGTTAGAAAGTCCAAAATCCAGTTACACATTGAAGTGTTGATGCCCAGGTCTCCAAGTTTGGCAATTAACTTGGATGGGATGACAGTGTTGAATGCTGAGCTGAAGTCAACAAACAGCATGCGTGCATAGGTGTTTTTACTGTCCAGATGGGTGAGCACAGAGTGCAGTGCCATGGAAACTGCATCCTCTGTGCTCCTATTGCTGCGATAGGCAAACTGGTGTGAGTCCAATGTGGATGGTATAGAGTCTTTTAGGTGTTCCAGGACCAGCCGCTCAAAGCACTTCATAATGATGGGTGTGAGTGCTACAGGGCGGTAGTCATTAGGGCACCTCGGGCTGGAGTGTTTCGGCACTGGCACAATGGAAGTGCGTTTAAAGCATGATGGTACAGCTGCTTGGGCGAGAGACAGGTTGAAAATGTCTGTAAAAACCCCAGCGAGCTGCTCCGCACATGCCCTGAGAACACGACCAGGGATGTTGTCTGGTCCAGCAGCCTTGTGCGCGCTGATCCGGCTCTGTGCCTTGCAGACATCTGTGGAGGAGAGTGTGATTGGTGGGTGGTCAGCTGAGGGTTTGAGCTTGGTGGCAGTTTCTCTGTTGTCTCTTTCAAAACGAGCATAAAAGTAATTTAGCTCGTTCAGGAAGTTGACATCAGTGGCTGCGGGGGTGGAGTGGGTGGGTTTATAATCACTGATGGCCTGAATGCCATGCCACATGCGTCGAGGGTCAGAGTTGGAAAAGTGTCCCTCTATCTTTAGCTTGTAGCAGTGTAGAAACAGCTGCACATGGCAAATATTTTTTATGGATGCCATGTCAATAAAACAGTAAATTAAAATTGTTTTATGAACTACATGGCAGGAAGCAATGGCTAATCTATCATAGTCTAGCCTGGATCAGACCACGGACTCCAGCCACTTCACTGAGCTCCGTCTTGGGTCTGGATTCCCCATTCAGAGCAACAAGTACTGTCAGACCGGAAGAATGTTAGCTCAATGAGCGCTGGGGGTGGATGGGACTAAACGTGATGAACCAATCAGCTGAGGGCCCATTTTCAAGCAATGTTTGCCTGTGCGCTGACTGGCTCGGAGATCAGAGAATATAGATTGAGGCGGTTTTAGCAAAAAACAGACAGTTTACTGGAATAACTGCTCTGAAACCAGACCAGTATTCTGCATGGAGAGCTTTTTTAGAAGGGGCGACGTTTTTGAAATAAGAAAAGTTTTCTTTTGAAAAGGTATCTAAAGCTCTTCCCCTCTGTAAACGCTTTTGGTCTGATACTTAGGCTCTTAAGTGTCTATGGAGTATTAAAATAACTTGTGCAAAGTGTCCATAGCAAAGGATGGGGCATGTGATTTCTGGTCATTAACAATGACAAAATAGCAGAAAAAAGAGATGGGAGGGGGTGGGGGAATGGTTAATTTATGTATATGTACTGCAAGTTATACTCACATCAGCCGTAAGGAAGATACCTTCCCCCTCCTTGAAGTGAGCAAGCAGTCACATGATGGTGCAGATAGCTTTGTTGCCACTCTATGATGTTCTGACTCCTGTTGTCTATAGCGGCTGGCAGCTTCTCCTGGATAGTAACCCCCACCACACACACACACACACTTTAAAATGTACGGGCCATGGTGTGCGTGGTGAGGGCATTGGGTTGGACGTTCGGGGTGTCTCAGGTGAGGAGAGTTGTGAACTTCCCGTGCGGGACAGGGTTGATGAGAGTTGTGGAGAGCCAGGAGGAGACAGTGCTGAGAAGGAACCTGAAAAAATATAATCCAGACATATTATGGTGTATTTAAACACCAATCATATTTTCTATAAAATAAAACCATTTTTTTAATTTATTTAAAACTTTGTCGTGGTAGCCCCAAAAAAACTGTAGAAATCCACCTGACAGCCAAGGTCACATCATGTGACGCATAAAAAAAAAAATATTGGTGACCAGGGTGGGAATTCCATTTGGCCATCGATTTTGCAACTTTTAGGGCACAAAACGAAAGTGGATTTCACAATCTGCCAAACACATCAGTTAATACATCAGGCCACAATCAAACCGTATAAAAAAATTATAATCACACCATCATCACAATCATATTGGAATATTTACACAATCCTAAATTAAAATAACACATTAAGCTACATAACACAAAGCACACTCAGGCATAGTTCATGAAATAGGCTAGTAAGGCTACATAATCATAACATTTTTATGGGGTATGATGGGGTAGCTATGGCAGAGAGGCTATTTTTTTTTTTTTTTTACCTTTGATGGGAGTGGCACCATAAAAGTAGTCTAGAGATCGCATAGTTAAAAGATTAGGGGTGCGTTCATAAATTAACTCTGAGCGTAGTTTCCGAACCATCAAGAGTGTAGCAGAGCGTTTCAATGTGTAGCCTAATATACATAGAATTAAAAACAGTTAAATAATTAAATAGGATGATATTGCCTTGTGTCACTCCATGCAGACAACCACCCCCAATCCCGGAACCGCCCATAGAACCCGAACCACCCAACCTACGGTTACCTTGAGATGAAAAAGCACGGAGAAGCTTTCTAGACTGGACCACACAGAGAAAGGGCAGAAGATTTTCTTCACTTAGAAGGCTCATATCCTCCTTATTCTCCACACCAAGTTCCTCCATGCCTGCCATCAAGGTAGTTAGTGTGTCTGCGGGGAGGTTCGGAAGTACTGCCAAGGCAGCTCTCCTGAGCTCCTCCTGTGCTGCAGCCATGTCTCTGCAAAGGAGTGATGGAGACAGATCATTGTAATGTCACACATTGTGTAGGCTGGCAAAGGATAATAATCCAGTAGATCACCATGCCTCGTGCTAACAAACGGTGTCCCCAAAACACTATAGACCCCAATGTCCCTCAACTTAACAAAACAATACTTTTCTGAGACAAAGGACACAGAGCCATGGTGCACAATGACCAGCTCTATCTTGCCAACCTCCAACTCTTCTTCAGTTTTCCCTAGCAAAATAAACATGCCCTTTTTGTACGATGTGCCCTTCACCATCACTGTGTGAGATGCTACTGTATCTTTAGATTTAAAATGCAAACCAACAACAGCCGGATTTTGTCGCTGTAGTCATTTACATAGAATGTCATCTCTTTATCCAGTAACACTCTCGGCTGAAACATACTTCAGCTTCCACACTCCACACAAAAACTTGGAAATGTGCCTAATATTAGCGCATATTTATCCAGGTTAATGTTCAAGTGAGCGGCCAAGCCAGACGAATACGTTTTCTTCATTAAATCATGCATTTTCTACAGTTTGAACATAAACTGTAAAAAAATATGAACGTAGTGTCCTTGATGTCACCCATAGGATTCTGAAGAGCAGTTTTGAAGTGTAAAGTCGGGTCGAGCTAGCCGTTGCCATCTTGGCACGTCACTCCCGGATAACAGAAAATGGGCAAATAGGTGGGACATGGGCGGAGCTGACATGATGACTAACAGACAAGCGGCAATCCACCTGTCACTCAAAGTGGCCATGCCCTTAATTATGCAGAACTTTAAGGCTTTATTTAATGTAAAAGAATGAGTTATAAAACAATTCACCCTCCTCACAGTTGAGGGGGAAAATTAGCCGTATAGTCCAAAACCACAATTTAAAAACTTAAAAAAAGAGTAAATTAAGAGTATACCCACTTCTCCAGGCACCACTATGGGAACAATGGATGAGTTTATTCTATGGTAGCTCCCAGCATGCATTGTAGCATGAAGCATGTCACCATTGTTGAGATTGATACGCTGATTCTTGATGTCTGTGTGTGACTAAATAAAGCCGTAGTTCAAAAAGTTTTGTGCACATTGTAGTTAAAAAAATATCTGATTACCACTACAATGCTTGGTCAATTATTATTAATACAATATTTAACGTGCCTTATGACCTAACACATTTTTGATCAGTGATACATTTTGGGATTAGATCTGTGACTCGGAATAATTAATGATAATCATGACATCACTAATTAATACCCAACAGATCATCCATAGAACTCCGCTTGGCTTTGCAGCCATACTAATGCTATTTCATGCATTCTGACTTATTTACAATGTTAAATAGTTGATTCTCATGCTAAACATGGCCAAAAAATTTTTTTTTAAAGGTGCCCTAGAATGATTTGAAACAACATTTTAAATTGTTCTCTGGTATCTACAGAGAGGGTATATGGCTTATTTAAGGTCAATAATTGTCCAGCTACGGTTTTACAGGTCCATTTACAACTCTAGAAATCATCCCCAGGATGAAATGGTCTGTTTTTGCCTTATTTGGAAGGGTCATGAATATTAATGCAGAGTTCTGCTCTGATTGGCTGTTTCACTGTGGCTCAATGATAGCATGCACGTCTATACTGACCGTCATGACGATGGAGAGATTAGGCATTCAACCTTATATATATATCAATCAGTATATAATCATACTTCAGTTGTCAAAAATATAAATAAATAAATATCAAATTACTATCGTTTCAACTTAAATGGTGGAGGTGTTGACGTTAGCTAGAAGGATCGAGTGAGCTATGTGTAAGCAACTAAACTAACATAGTATGTTACGTATCTATGGCTGCATTTACTAATTTATGACAACACTGGCATGAAATAATATTAACCTGTCATTAGACATATTATTTAGTTATGTAAACCACTTGGAATATCCTATTCTTACCGTATAGCATCTTGCGTTGGATATAGACAACAACAGGAATATTATCGTTAATGTTGTCTCTCTAAGAAACTTTCAATTTAATCAGAAATGGTGACAGTCAAGAAGTGGATAAAATCACTTACTGCTTGCAGGTATATGGTTGGAATTGCCCCTTTCTTCAGTGTCAGACGCTGAGCAAAGCCTGCTTGATATTGTCCCAGGTTTGAAAACTGTCCGTGGTCAAATGGGCTGAGCAAACTAACAACTTTGAATTAAATTGTTGCGATATCCGATTATAAATAAACATCAACCATGCCTGTTGACATGTTTTATCTGTGGGAAGAGTATGAAACCCCTGCACAGCCTGGAACATAACATTTGTTTCCATGATCTGTCATGTTCGCTATCCTCGCGTCAGGCTTACTGCTGCAGATGCAGAACTCCAGTTGATACGGCGGCTGCGCAGTTCCGCCAGATAGAGAACATGTGCTTGCTTATGAAAATGTTGGGGGTGTACATATTAATGATCCCGTGTATTGCATCACTGCTGGCGTTACGTTGAGATTTGCCTATTTTTCCGTGGTGTTTTTCACAAACGAGATTTACATGTGAAGGAGGAGGCAATGGTGTTTGAGACTCACTGTATGTGATTTACATGTACTGAACTCCTGTTATTCAACTATGGCAAGGTTCATTAAATTTTTCATTCTATTGCACCTTTAAATGAGTTGGACGTATGACAGAGGATTTCTGTGGCAAATACACAGAATTCGAACAAGTTTTGGAAAGTGTTTTTTTTTTTTGACTATGGCTAAGGGCGGAATTCCTTGTATGTGCACTTCTCCCGGATGAACATGTGCGCACATTAAAGAGGTCATGAACTGGCTTTTAAAAAAATGTTATACTGTTGGCTGAGTTCAACTTATGACATTCACGTGGTTTTTACATTCAAAAACATCATAATGAATAAGTAATAGGCTACTTTCTGCCTTGGTTTTGAGGCTCTCTGAAGAAACGCTCGGTTTTGATGGGCGTGCTGCACTGAAGACTTGGAAGTAAATGCCCATGGCTAGGATAGGATAAGATTTGCATATTTAATGAGCTTCAGCTCCTCTCAGTATATGTGGGCATTGTTTTGAAAGCGTCTGGGGAAACGCCCACAGGGCTCGCAAAATGTCTTTATCAAACAAACAAAGATTCATCTCTCATCCACCCTCGATTGATTGGAATGTTATTTCTGTATTACTTGACCGGCCCGATCAGTGATTATAACCGCAAACCATACACACACACACGTGTGCGCAATAAATGAATGTTATTTCACTATTTAAGATAGCCTGTTGGCAGGCCGGTGATACGTTTTGGTAGCCCGTCTGAAAAAAACACAGCCCTGGGACGTTGGGCTTTGCGAGCCCTGGCCCATAACGTTACATGTCCGAGACTGATCACGAATGAACCAATAACACCTTCTCTAACCTGTGGCAGCGTGCAATAGATATAAAACGATCTGTAACAATGCAATACTATCACATATAAAAAACATGTTTTACTCACATAAGTGTGTTGCACCGTTCCTGTCGGATCCAATTTAGAAGGCACAGCATTGTGTTTTAATCTCAATATGTCTGCAAATCCAGTCTCGACCTGTATCTTGTTTACAAACGATTCCGCGGTGAAATGAAGCGAAGGAACCGGCATGTTTATTGCTCTGTAGTGCGACCTGTTTAGCTCCACGAGTTGGTGGCAGGCTCGAGGTGGCGCTTCTGCATTCTAAAACGTCAATGGTTGACATATTCTGAGATTGAGAGTTTTCTGGGCCTGGTGTCAATAAAAGCTTTTCTTTGACTAACAAGGAAGTTTTCAGTTCCGAAACTTACAGTATTTTCTTATATTATGATTAACTTTTATATATCAAAGGCTCAAAGGAAAGTTTATTTCTCAATTAATCACCTCTTTAAAAAGAGTGAGAGTGAGAGCAAGAGCGCGTCCATCAACAAGCTTCATTCAGGTTATGGGAGCCGTCGACGGCGCTGGTGTTATGTTTTTAGACCACAAAATCAACAATGTCACTAAAAAAGTGTGTTTCTGGTTGTGAGGGAAAGATCACCTTGTTCAGTTTCCCAAAGAACCCAGCATTAAGGGAACAGTAGATGCAGTCCGGAGCAGCAACGGAGTTCTGCAAGTGTGTTTGTTTGTTCCCGGTCATGAGTGGAAACCCGCAGGCGGTGAGTGAAACTGCATTACATGTTTGTGTTTTGTTGGCAATCGACGTCTAAGTGCATATAATGTCAACAACACAAATGTTTAGTGAATCGAAAGTAAGGTTCCAGTTCAACTGTTTTCGGAAAGAATTGGTACTGGCTTTTATAAATATGAAAAACTAAATGAAGACTCTTATGAATGATGCAATACTAATTTATAGGTAAGATTAACATGCAATTGACGGAATGTGTTACCCTTTTATATTCTGTTGGGATTTAAATATATTTTTGTATTAGAAACATATGACTTCAAGTAAAATATGCTTGAGAAATTTAAGGCAATTGTTTTCCACGTTTTCTAAGTACACTCATCTAATTACATTTTAGTGTAAATACATTGTAAATATATTTTCCAATATATGAAATATATATTATTCAAAATATTGTAGTTTATGACACTATATTAATGCAATATATTATTTTATATATTTTTCAGTATATTTACACCAGATTATATATGGATCATAAATATGGAAATATATTTTCAATCCATTAGGGAACGACTGAAGAATCACAGTAATGATCAATACACTGATCTCATTCAGCACATCAATTGTTTTTCACTTTCACACACAGATATCATGAGCTACAGATGGATTTAACCCTCTGCCACAGATTATTAGCAGCTTGAATAAGAAAAAAAGACAAAAGTAGACAAGATTAAGTCTCACAAAATGCTTTCACCACAACAGCAAACACGACATCGACAGGAATAAAGTAAGAGCTTTGTGCAGCATAACAGTGTCATTCATTATAACGGCAGTTTGGGCAAGTGTGCAGATACACTCCCGATGTGTGATTGACAGATTGTGATTGCTACTGAACAGGGCTGGACTGGTAATCTGGCATACCGGGCATTTTCCCGGTGGGCCGATGCACTTTGGGGCCGATACAAGGTTATTTATTTATTTTTTTGCCACTGATTGGCCCATCATGCGGGGACAGCAGCCCATTGATTTGTCTTCTGAATTGACAGACCAAAGCTAGAGTAACCTCCCTCCATATTCATAGACTGTGTCCCTTTTAGGCGCTGTTTTTTCTATTTTTATTTTTTTGAGAGCATGAAACTGCAAAAAGACGAAAATCCGCACAGCGCTATCAAACGCGCGTTGTGTTTCTGCTGCTCTATGAAGTGACTCTGAATTTTGTTTTATACAGTCGTGTGATATGGGAACATTACATGTTCTGCCGCTGCGGTGAATCAGCTGAAAACAGCCGCGAGCATGTAAATACATGACGAGGTAAATTGGAAAACTGCTCGGGTTATGTATATAACCCTTGTTCCCTGAGAAAGGGAACGAGCACTGCATCGGAACGACGCGTTGGGGATGCTCCCTTAGCATCAGCGAATCTGAAACCAGAATGCCAACTAGGCCAATCCGATTGGCGTGCGTGATGACGTCATCGTGACGGCATACCCGGAAGTATAAAAGGGGGGCTGGAACGTAATGGCGGTAGTAATTGCTCTGAAGCATGCGCTCCAGGCGCGCCGAGGTGTGGCGTCGGGATGCAGTGCTCGTTCCCTTTCTCAGGGAACAAGGGTTATATACATAACCCGAGCAGTTCCCTTTCGAGGGAACTCGCACTGCATCGGAACGACGCTTTGGGGAACGAGTACCCACTAGGCCACACCGAAGGGTAGCACCTGCCCTAGTGTGAAGCCGGAGACCGGGCACAGCTAGGACTGGAGCACCCTCGCACCAGGCGTCGTAGGGAGATCCAGGCTATAGAACCTGATGAAAGTGTGTGGGGTAGCCCACCCGGCCGCCTCGCAGATATCCTGCAAGGGGACCCCAGAAAGAAGGGCCACCGACGAGGCCATGCCTCTGGTGGAATGAGCCCTCACAGCCACAGGTGAAGGCAGACTACGCACCTGATAGGCCATGGTAATCGCCTGGACAATCCAGTTACTGATTGTCTGGGTAGACGCAGGCAATCCCTTTCTAGGTGAGCCAAAACACACCAACAGTTGTTGTGATCTCCTCCACTGTGCAGACTTCGCCAAATAAACTCTGAGCGCCCTAACCGGGCAGAGTAGGTGAAGTCTCCCCTCTTCCGCCGTCACATGAGGCGGAGGATGAAATGCCTGCAGAACCAAGGACCTGACCACCCTTGATGGCACCTTAGGCACGTAGCCCGGCCTAGGGTGTAGGATGGCTTTTACTCCTCCCGGGGCAAACTCCAGGCAGGTTGGCGTTACCGCCAAGGCCTGGAGATCTCCCACTCTCCTAAGAGAGGTAATGGCAAGGAGAAAAGCCACCTTAAGGGTCAGGTTCTTAGGTTCAGCCGACTCCAATGGCCACTGCCAGGTCCCAGGTTGAAACTCGGGAATGAGCCGCAGGCCTCATCCTCCGAGCCCCACGGAGGAATTGTACAACCAGATGGTGCCTACCCAGAGGCCCATCACCCATAGGAGCGTGGAAAGCCGTAATGGCAGCCACGTACACCTTGAGTGTGGACGGGGTAAGCCCTGCAGAGAAGCGATCTTGGAGGAACTCCAGCACTGAAGCCACTGGGCAGTTAACTGGGTTCACCTCACGCTCCCTGCACCAAGTGGAAAATACATTCCACTTGAGGCTGTACAGTCTCCTCGTAGACGGAGCCCTGGAACTGAGTAAGGTCTCTATCACCTCCGCCGATAGGGCAGCCTCTATGTACCTGGTCCCCTCAGGGGCCAGACCCATAGGTTCCAAATCTCCGGGCGGGGGTAAAATATCGTACCCGCCGCCTGAGATAGGAGATCCCTCCTCAGAGGAATCTCCCACGGCTGACCTGATAGCAGAGCTGTGATATCCGAGAACCAAACTCGAGTCGGCCAACGGGGTGCTACCAGAAGTAGACTGATCCCCTGTTGCCGGACCCTCTCCAGGAACCAAGGTTCCTTCCGTATGACTAGGGAACGAAGGCATCCGCGCGTTACCCTGATCATAAGGAAAGGATTCCCTCTGGGGGAAACCCCTTGGTTTCCAGCCACCACTGTGGAGGTCTCATGTACAGCAGGCCAAAGGGTATCCCGTTGGACGCTGCTGCCCTGAGCCCCAGCACTTCCTGAAAGTGCTCTACAGTGATGCTGTGGCCTAGCCTTATTTCTGAGACCATCGCCAGTATGGTCTCGACTCGCGCGGGAGACAATTGTGCCCGCATCGTCGTTGAGTCCCATACGATCCCTAGAACCGTAGTCCTCCGGGACGGCGCCAACACACCTGTTGTGTTGAGTCTCAGCCCCAAGCACCTTATATGGGCCAGAGTGACACCTCAATGCCGAACTGCCATCCCCCACGACTGGGCCAATATGAGCCAGTCGTCAAGATAATTCAGCACACGGATGCCCTGGAGTCTCAATGGAGCCAGAGCTGCATCCATGCACCTTGTGAATGTGCGTGGGGAAAGAGCTAGACCGAAGGGAAGCACTCAATATTGGTACGCCTCGCCCCTGAAGGCGAACCTCAAGAACTTCCTGTGACATGGAAGGATGAAGATATGGAAGTATGCGTCCCTCAGATCTATCGTGACGAACCGTTAGAACCGACTAACTCACGATGATGGAGACCATGAGCATTCTGAAACCGAGCCTCCTCAGAGACCGATTCAAATACCTCAGGTCTACCGGACGCAACTCTCCATCCCTTTCGAGAACTATAAAGTACCGGCTGTAGAACCCGGACTCCCTCTCTGGCAGAGGAACGCACCCTAAGGCTTCCTTTGCCAGCAAGGATTTTACCAGTTCCCTTACCCGACCCCACTCTTTGTCTACAGTACGCAGGACTGTAGACGCAGTACGCTCTCGAGGCTGGCTTCGGGTGTTACACGAGTCTCGTTCCCAACCCCCTGAAGCGGGTGACCGGCAGGAAGTAGTTGGGAACGATTCTCTATGTGTGGACGTGTTAGCTGCCCAGCCGCAAGTCCCTCCGGAGGTGGCTGGAGCAGCATGCGTTCGCGGGAAATCGATGGGGCCCGAAGCGTCATAGACGGCGGGATTACCTCGATTTCCCCGGAGCGCCGCCGAGGAAGCAACCTCGGTCTTCTTCCCAGCAGCCTTCCGCCCTGGAGTACGTTCCTCAGATCGCCTCCAGGAGTGAAAGACCGCTGCTGGGACTGTTGATGAGAACGCCGCCTCTGTTGCCAGGCTCCTGGAGGAGGGGCTCTAGAGGCGACGCTCTCTTTCTGCACCTGCCGGTGCGAGGAGCTGGCAGACGGCTGAGGCTGCCCCCTAGGGGCCACCTTGCCAGGCTCTGAGTGGCGAGGGAGGTACTGGCGGAAGGCTGCTGACTGCATCTTCGCCTCCTGGTACCCATCGACAACGGTCTCAACCGCGTCACCAAATAGACCAGAAGGCGAAATCGGGGAGTCTAGGAGGAAGGACTTATCCTTCTCCCCCATCCCCGACAGATTCAGCCAGAGATGCCTCTCCACCATCACCACGGAGGCCATGGCCCGGCCGATAGCACGGGCCATCTCCCTGGTGATGCGGAGAGACAAATCTGCAGCCCTCCGTAGTTCCAGCACATCCTCCGAAGAGGGACCGTCGCCCTCATTGAGCTCTTTCAGGAGGTCAGCCTGGTAGGCCTGCAAGACAGCTAATGTGTGCAGGGAACTACCAGCCCGCCCAGCCGCCATATAAGCTTCGCCCACCAACGATGAGGTATCCCGAAGGGGTTTGGTGGGCAGCTCCGGGGTTTTAAGGGACGACACAGAATCGGGGAAAAGATAACTCGTGAGAGCCTCTTCCACCCGAGGCATCGTCCCATAGCCCGCCTCGCGCGCCCCCAGAACATTGGAATAATCCAATACTGGAGGAATGCGCGAGGAATAGGGCTTCCTCCACGACCTACACACCTCGGTGTGTAGGTCCGGGAAGAAAGGTAAACCCTGGCGAGGTGTTTGGACCCGGCGAGAAAGAAACCGGTCGTCCAGCCTACTAGGTGGCTGAATTTCCGGCACTTCCTGTGGCCAATTGATCTTCAATTTGGCCACCGCACGAGTCAAAACCTCAATTAACTCCTCTTGGGCGAGTGGATGAAGCGATGAAACACTTCCTGCTTCTCCACCTGCCCTGATGCAACACTCATCCGGCTCCTCGGAACCGGAGAGAATAAGCATCAGATCCTCAACCCCGGGGGAAGAAGCCGCAGCGCGGGCTTCCACACGGGGAGGAAGATCTTTAGAACCGTCAGACAAGGATTGGGAAAGTGCCGCAGCAGTCCCAGATCCCACTGACAAGTCCTTATGTGAACCCCATGGTCTGTGACACCGAGACGCCTCAGCGATCGCGGGTCCAGAACCCTGGGGCTCACAAAGCTGGCCGGCCTCATCGAACACGGCCAGCCGAGAGTGGCGCAGTCTGAGTGTGAACAGCTCACAATGTTGACAGGCAGCTCCCTCGAGAGCTGCCCGAGCATGTTCAACACCCAGACACTGCACACAAAGCAGGTGTGTATCTGAGCCCCAAATTTAATAGGGACACGGATGCACACACTGCTTAAACTCTCTCACATTCATCTTCATCATTCACACACTTTTGCAACTTGACAAAACAACAGTAAATAGACAGACAGTTTCAACAGAGAGCGCTATGCTGAAGAGCAATAACTACCGCCATTACGTTCCAGCCCCCCTTTTATACTTCCGGGTATGCCGTCACGATGACGTCATCACGCACGCCAATCGGATTGGCCTAGTTGGCATTCTGGTTTCAGATTCGCTGATGCTAAGGGAGCATCCCCAAAGCGTCGTTCCGATGCAGTGCGAGTTCCCTCGAAAGGGAACGGCAATACACGCAACTAGCTACAAACTTGTCACTAGCACAACCACAACAGCTTGCAGCCACTAACTTTGAAGAAATTTGGTGTTTTGGAAGAAATGTATATATTAAAAATGTTGCTATTATTACTTACATTAAATATTGCGGAATATAAATCACTTTTATAGAGGCTGTTTTTGTATTTTCTACATGTGTTCACAATATTTTTTATTACAAATTCAATAGTTTATTGTTATTTATTTATTTTAGAAACCATATACCCATGGTAATGATGAGCATGTTTTACCTGTGACTACCATGCTCTTACAGTTAAATGAAACTACAGTTAAACTATAAATAAAATGTCTTTAGGGTAATTAAAGGATAATTCAACAAAACAGCTTTAATGCATGGATCCCACGAATTAAGGACAAAGCTTTTTTCTCTTTAAATGAACTTTTTAATAGATCTAATGAAATTTGACTTTTCCAAATGGAACCTCATGAAAGATAGATATCGGTGCTGGGAATTGCGAATTTGAATTTGCAGTAAATTCGATAATATCCAGGATTATTTGTCCCTGTCTTAGTTTTATTTATTTACTCCAATTTAAGGTCCTAACCCCAGCAAAAACATTCACAGGGGAACTCATGGGCCGGATGGGCTGGGTTTGCCAGGGCCGAATTTTAGCCCCAGTCCAGCCCTGCTACTGAAGTGTTAACCTGACCCTCGTGTGCACCCAAGGGTAGGAAACAATAAACCAGGTGGATAATAGAACAAATGTGCGTGTAAAATGTATTGCTGCCGTGATTGTGACAGAGCCCTCTGTCACACGAACATTATAAAGAGTGTTCTCTGATCGCTCTCTGTAGTTTAATCACTTAAAAAACGGATTTGTTTCATGCTACTAACAGAAACGCTCATTTTAGTCACTGGCTTGATTCACTGATGCATTACGCTTAGGGCATCAAGACGGCGATCATTAAACGATTTAGAAAGAAAGTCTGAGTGAACTTGAATGATAAGCTACACATCAGGAATCACTGATCACAGATCAGGCATTAATGAACACTGTTACTCACTGTTTGTCACGGTGCTGTCGAATCCATATTGTAAAGGCTGTTTGTAAAGCCTGTGCTGACATAAACTGAATCCATTTTCTCCTAATGCTCTGGGTGGGCAAAGCAGAGGAAGGGGAGGTAACGTTTCCCCGTATGACGGCATAACAAGAAATTTCCAGATTGCCTCGTCTGAGCTCTCATTTTCTCAAAGGCAGAGCAGGACACCCAGAACTCGGTTTACACCCATCAAAGACACCACTTGGAGACCATATACAGGCTAGGGGAACTCATATTAATGTTAAAAAAAATTGAATGCCATGGGACCGTTAAGCTGAAAAATGGACCAGGTTTTATGTCTCTGTGGTTAAAAACCTGATACACAACTCTCATGACAGTTTGTAGCTAAGCTCACAAAGAATAAAGTATAATTCAATTCATAATATGCATTAATAGTGTTGCCCTTATGTCCTCCAACACAAGACTAGACCAGTTCTAGGTTTGGAAGGAGTTGGGGGGGGAAAGATATAAAACTTATACAGGAGACCAGTAACATAAAACCTGAACTGAACTGCCATTCACCCAAATGTATTCCCTTCAGGTTGCTGACTAGGTAAGCATCATCAGTGCCTTTAATTTAAGGTCTTAAAATTATCTTTTAAAAAGTTAAAATCATCATTAATCTCTTCTCGATCTCTCCGCTCCGTTTCATTATTGCCGTTCCTCTCTCGCCTATGTGCACAAGCAAATCTCTTAAAGAGGAAGTGTAAATGCAATTCCTTTATAGGTTTGTTTTTATTCAAATGTTCCTGAACTCTTAATGAAATATTTGCTTTTAACACATTTACTTCTGAACTATGAAATATTATATTTGATAATATAATTGTATGAATTGTTGCAGTTATCTATTTATTTGTTTATATACTCCTTTAGGCCATATTTTTATATGGTTGCACTTTGAAACGCATACATTCGAGTTACGAACCACTCCGAGTATAACGTCTCGGGTTTCCATCTCTTCCCAATGACAGTAGTTGTGGCATGAACGCAGTTTGTTGTTTTGGTTCAGGAGGAACTGTAAAAGACGGCTGCTGTTTTGTTAGTGGCGCTCAGTGACTGACATCTGTCTAACTCTGAATAGCATGAAACGCACTTATGACGTGTCACTTATGACGTGTCTGCACGAGCAGGTGCGCAGAGGTATGGAAATACATACGTCGATGTGCAGGACATCGTATGACGATTGGACAGACATTTTATGGTCCTAAACCTGCTATCAGGATGTGAAGAGACTTTCAACCAGCATAACAAAAATGTTTCTGGAACAAATCACCTACACTGCCTTTAATGTTTTGATTAAAGCACATTGCTGAATAATGTGCTTGTGTTTGTGTTTTTCAGCGTCACGCTCATCTCAGATTTCTGGCCTCAAAATCCTCTGTTTTCTTCTGGCAGCTTCTCCGTTTCTGCTCGCGACAGTCGTGCTGCTTTACAAATGTTACAGAGTGAGAGGTAAAACTTCTGTCTGATCTCTCTCACTCACTCTCTCTCTCTCTCTCTCTCTCTCTCTCTCTCTTTTCTTTTTCTTTTTTCGCGACCCATATACTATAGGCCTACAGCCATTTACATTCAAACAAGTCAAGCCAAGCATAAGAATACTTATATACAATTGTTAATTTGACTCTATTCTCATTAAACCACTAGATGGCACAAAAATTCAGCTCAGCACTTTTCCACACAAACGCTTTTGATTATTAATGCATATTCGCAACACAAAGTTGATTCTGCACTAATTTGATAGCTAGGCCTATATATGGGACGCTTAATAACTGGTTAACCGTTAACCAACTGGAATTTTAACCAATTAATCGTTTGGTTGAAAAAACAGGTAAATCACATATAAGTCCGGTATATATAACCGGTAAATAAAGTAAAATGTTAAAATGTACTACAAACATTATAAACTCTACAAACATAGCTATAGATTATTTTAGTCCCCCTCTAGTTTAGTTTTAGTGAATCTCTAAAACATCAAGAGTGCAAAACAGACAAAAAAACTCACACACACACAAACACAATTAGCTTTTGGAATGGAACACGTTAATTTGTGTGTGTGTGTGTGTGTGTGTGTGTGTGTGTGTGTGTGTGTGTGTGTGTGTGTGTGTGTGTGTGTGTGTGTGTGTGTGTGTGTGTGTGTGTGTGTGTGTGTGTGTGTGTGTGTGTGTGTGTGTGTGTGTGTGTGTGTGTGTGTGTGTGTGTGTGTGTGTGTGTGTGTGTGTGTGTGTGTGTGTGTGTGTGTGTGTGTGTGTGTGTGTGTGTGTGTGTGTGTGTGTGTGTGTGTGTGTGTGTGTGTGTGTGTGTGTGTGTGTGTGTGTGTGTGTGTGTGTGTGTGTGTGTGTGTGTGTGTGTGTGTGTGTGTGTGTGTGTGTGTGTGTGTGTGTGTGTGTGTGTGTGTGTGTGTGTGTGTGTGTGTGTGTGTGTGTGTGTGTGTGTGTGTGTGTGTGTGTGTGTGTGTGTGTGTGTGTGTGTGTGTGTGTGTGTTTTTTTGTCTGTTTTGCACTCTAGATGTTTTAGAGGTTCACCCCTTCACTGTTGAGTCCTTTTTTTCTGCATCCTGGCTGATTTGTAGATTGTAGAAAAAACTGTGCATATAACCAGAAAAATCAAAAAGCGCCTCTTTTTTGGGGGGCTGATTACAGCTCAGACATGTTTATGTAACTTCAAAGGGTTTCCTGTAAAATGACACCAACATTGTGTATTTAGACCAATGTATGTGTGTATGGGAAGCTGGTCCCAGAGTAATTTAGTGTAAATAAGTTACTTTTGTGTAAAACAAATTCTAATGTGATGCATATCTCCAGAAAGTAGAGACTCTAAGCTTTCAAATGGTACCACATATGAGGTCAGAGCTCCTCCACAGACATTACAAATTTTAAGTTTGATGATGTCATCACTGTACAGGGTCTGTAGAGTTTGATAAAAAGATTCTGAATATTAAAATGACACTTTTATTTATGTCAACATATATGATTTACCTTATTTAATTTGTCATTAAGCATGAGAGATATTTTAGTGTTTTGTTCTGCTTTAATATGATCCAAAATATTGTGTGGTATTATTATTGTAAGATTTGCCATAACCTTCAAAGAACAAGATTCATTTACATCATATCTTTATGATGTTTGTTCTTCCAATAGTAAAATCTTTTCATCTTCTGTTGTTCAGTTTTGTTGGTTTTGGTGACCTGGGGCCTATACCATGAAGCCGGTTTAGCTGGCTAGCCAGATATGTTTAAGCTTAGTTTGTGCCAATCCTGGGTTTTAGGTACCATTAAAGAGGTTTGGCTTTTAGCAGTGTTCATCTCCACAGTAACTTACACTCCACGGCTAACCTGCTCCAGGACAGGTTATGTTCTGGATAAGAGAGCTCAAACTGAAATTGGACCAATCAGCTGTGAGCAAAGTGACACACCTCTGATGCAATAAAGTCCCTCCCCCTGTTTCTGCTCCACATTAAAGGTCACTCACTACATAGCAAATGTTTTTTAAAGACTAAAGCGTCTGGCTTTTAACAATGCTTATTTATAATAATAAAAATGTTGGTTTATTTATCCCTTAATCAATTACACATGTATAATTTTAGTTAATCAATCATTAATAGGCACTTGGTTAAAATTAATATAAATAGCCTATATAAAGGTCATACAAATAAGCTTTAAAATCAATAAATAAAGCTATAAAAATGACTACATGTGATCTTAAATGTTCAATTCTCTCTATATATCAACTAAACTAACTTCATAACTTTTACTTGATTGACGTAGTAAGATTTTTCTTTAAGTTGTCCTCTTTTATAGACAGATCTTTTCTTCTTCCTGTGTAAATTAGTTTAAATTCTTAGTATTTTTCAATCATGTAATATTCTGCAGAAGAGAGAAATGAATCTCACTGCTTCTCTCACGAGAAGTGAATCTCAGTTTCCTTGATCCACAGCGCTGCTGATGTCACAGCTAAACTCCTAAACTCAGGATCAAAGCCTGAGTTGACAGAGAAAGCTGATGATCAGCATCATGGGACCAACAAAGCCTGAATAGATTGGTTTGGTTTTGTCAACTTGAAACTAATCCTGTAACCCTGAGTTTGTTAAACTACCATCATGGTATAGGCCTCAGGAGTTGGTTCTGTTTCACTTGTTTCAGTAATTTGTGAAAATATAGACCAGTTTTATTCTGTATTATGTTCTGCATATATAAGTTTAAAATAATGTGTATGTGACAAAGTGTAATAAAAGTCTTTGTATATATAATATATGTATTTGACATCAATTGTATACCAGGCCTAATGAAACATTTTCTTTAAACTGACAGTGGTGAGATTTCTACTCACAAACATTATTTTTAACTTAATTTTCAGTAAAGCAGAGACAGAGACTTCGCAAATGTATAGAATGTGAGAATCAACAGGTACTTTAACATTTTAACAGTAGAACACTTCCAGACCTCCAACAGCAATGCAGCTAATAATAAAAATAATATAAATTAGAATTCCACCAAGAGTTTATATTCAACACATGATCTCATCTGAAAAAAGGCCCTCAAATTCTTCAGATTAAGATAAACTACATCTGAACATTGTATTGTACTCCAGCCAGTCCGTCTCTAAACAATGAAGCTTACGAATCCGTGTTATTTATATAATCTTTAGAATATCTTGTACTCAGTAAAATCCCCCAAAAAACATCATAAAAATTAAAGGGATAAGTGTTTGAAGCTCTTTTTAAAGAC